>CM025792.1:31193932-31793932 GCA_014635995.1 Sarcophaga peregrina | reverse complement strand
TTTCTGCACTAGTATCGAGGATGTTGCTGAAGTGGCTCGTTTCCGTAGGATATTGTTGAAAGACCTCAAAGTCCTAGGCTTCGTCCAAAAGAACGATGGCATGTGGACATCCTCGAGAAAAGAAACCCTAGAGGGTCTATTAAGTACTCATTTTCCCGATTGTAAGGATCCAGGAAGCTATCCGTTGGGTGTAGCTGATCCCTTCTGTGATGCTGGAATCACGCAGGTTTTGGAAGACATCATTACTAGGGATAAGGTCAAATGGGCTATTAGTAGCTTTGAGTCGTTCAAGTCGCCTGGTCCGGATGGTGTCTTTCCGGCTCTGCTTCAGCATGGTGGTGATATATTACACGAATATCTGGTGGACGTGTATAGAGACTGTCTCCGGTGGTGTGATATACCTGAGGGTTGGAAAGATGTGCTCGTGGTGTTTACACCGAAAGCTGGTAAACCCAGTCACATCGGCCCTAAGGATTATAGACCGATATCACTCTCATCCTTTCTTTTGAAAGCTTTGGAGAGACTTATCGATCTATATTTAAGGTCAAACATTGACTGGTCTCCGTTGAGTGGGTCGCAACATGCTTACATTAAGGGTAAGTCTGTTGAGAGCGCTCTACATGAAGTGACTGGTTTTGTTGAGGCGAATTTGGCTAGGGGTGAGTACACACTGTCGGCTTTCCTTGATATAGAGGGGGCCTTCAATAACGTTACCACTTCTTCTATTGAGAATTTACTAAGGGATATACATGCCCCAGATTTTCTGGTGCGGTTTATCACCCACATGTTGGGTAACAGACTAATCCGATCAAATCTGGGTGGATGTTCTGTCGTCTGTGTCGTCTTATGGCTGTGTTGTCTGGTGGTGTGCCTTAGCTCAACGGAAAATCTTGGATAAGGTTCAGCGGATTGCCTCTTTGAGTATCACTGGAGTGAGGAAGAGTTGCCCTCAGGCTGCTTTTGATACTATGCTCTGTCTGACCCCGCTTGACTTATATGTCTTCACAGATGGGTCTAAGTTAGGTGGATGTACAGGTGCTGGGGTTTTCTGTAATTAACTCGGTCTTGAACTCCACTTCAGGTTGAATGATGACTGCAGCGTTTTTCAGGCGGAGATTTTGGCAATACTGAAGGCTATTGCGGCCATAGCTGGTGGCCCATCTTCGGATTCAGAATCTTACATGATCTTCGTTGACAGTTAGGCTGCCCTTAGGGCTATTGCGTCGGTCTGGTGCAAATCACGGCTCGTTCGCGAGTGCAAAGAGTCGTTGAGGAGTTTTAGAGCGGACCGTATCCGTCTATGCTGGGTTCCTGGTCACAGCGGAATACTGGGCAATGAGACGGCGGATGCCTTCGCTAGGTTAGGTTCGCTTTCAGGTGGCGATTTGACAGTTGGTCCTGACCCCCCCAGTCTGCCACCTCTATGGCCTCATCGATGGATGGGTCAGGAGGGAAGAGCAGAGGCGTTGGGGGAACGGATCGGGTTGTTCTGTTTCTAGGCGTCTATGGCCTGCTGTGGACTGCAAGAGGACAGAGTGGCTGCTGGGCTTGGTTAAGGCCAGCTTAAGGTTGGTTGTCGGTTTTATCACGGGGCACTGCGAGATTAGGTCGCTGACGGGGATCTGGAACAGATTCCAACCGGACTATTGCAGGGTATGTTGCGATGAGGCGGAGTTTGAGAATGTCGAACATCTCCTCTGCAACTGCCCAGCCCTTGGTAGGCCTTCTTTGAGAACTTGAGTTCTGTGTCGAGAGCCGACATCAAGGCTCTCCACAGATTCATTAGCAGGTTGAAAGGTGCTAGGGCTTCATAAGTGTAGTCGCACTCTCAACCTCTTTTGTTTTGTGTCTGTTTCTTTACATTCCTCCGTTTCCCATTCTCCCTCCCCTTTCCGACATTCCTATATCCTCCATTTCCTTCCATCCCTAAGGACAATGTACAATGGGTCAATTTCGACCTCCGGGTACTGTGCTTGTCTTGACCGACAGGTGCACGTCCTCTAACCTAACCTAACCTAACCCTTATCCTGTACTTCAAAAATATAACGCATTCAATTTTTTACGTTCATTACATACAACATTGGTCTGAGAATGCTTTCTGCAAATACATTTTTGACATTCGGTACATTTATTTGCATATTTGGTGCTGTTAGAACGATTTGAGCAAAAGCAACAACTTCAAAACACATAAACGAATAATATATTTACACTACTTATTCCCTTTTGGGTTTCTTGCACTTTGTAATGCTGCGCTTTTACTTACTTTTTTTTGATTTTTTGCTAGTTATGAAGTTATCAAGACGCACAAAATTATTACTAAGCTCCTAACATATGCGGAAATTGATTCTGATGCATTGGGCAATTTTGACCAAAAAGTAACATTTGCGTAAGTTTTTTACATACGCTTACTAAAATAATAATTGTACAAAAGTTGAGTATTTAAAGAATAAATGAGGAATAAAAACTGTTTGAACAATTTTGACCCATTAAGATAGGATAAGGGTTAATTTGTTTTTATTTTGTTTTTGAATTTAAATGTCATTTTTTCCTGCGCAGCGTACTATTTGGCAAAACACATAGTTGCATTCCTATTTTTACTAGATTTTGTGTAGATTTTGCCGAAATCTACTAAATAAGTTTTTTTTGTTTTGTATATTAAATCTTGTTAAAATCAACTAGATGTGGCTCGAAATCTCATAAGTACTAGATTTCGCTGTAGTGTAAATGGGCTATTACTAATCATTACTTAACAGGCTCGCACTCTGCGGTGGACTCGTTCTTTCACTGAATTTTATGCATTTTGTAAACATAAAACATATGTTTTTGTAAAGGCACGAAAAAAAAAATAAAAACAAAAAGTTAAACAAACATATAAACAGAAAATACAAATAACATGTGTATTAAAGTAGTTGACAGTAATTAAAATTGCGGATGCCAATGTATGGAACATATTTTTTATAGCGATTTTGCTTGAAGTTACGGACGTATTCTGTTTCATCGTCAAGTCATATATCCATTTCTGCTGACGGCAATGAACAAATCGGTGAAGTTAGTATATCAATAAATGAAAAAATTAAAAAAGCAGTTCGTGAAATCCCACCATTAAAATTTAAAAAAAAAATTAGAGGCACTTACGATAAAAAGTATTCTATTATATTTACATTTCTTGCCAGCGTTATTGGTAGTCGGCTAGCCTGTGACATATAGTTTTGATAAGTTTATGGTATAAATGTTTTTATTTTTTGAAAATTAACATAATATGTTATATTATAAAATATTTTTTTTTCTGAAACATCACAACTTTTTAGTAAATATATCTTTTAGTAAATAAATTTTTATTTACTTTCATTTTACCTAGAACAAGCAAATATTTTTTATCTTTTCAAAATCTGATGAAGTCTTGTACTAAAAAGAAAAGCTAAGCGTTAAGTATGGTTCAAAAACGCTACATTTTTTATTGTGGAAAAATAATCAACCCTGTGTGGAGAGTAACAACAATTTACTACAATAACTATACTACTCTGTGATTTTGTACATACTTTAACACTTTACATATTTATTGAGATACGAGAGTTTATTTTTAATAGTGAAATTGTAATTTTAAAAATTAAATCTCAATAAAGTGAATATTGAGGTCTGTAAATATTAAACGTTAATATTATATTATATTATGTGTACAATCTGGCGCTTTTTTAACTTCAATTTAAAGAAACTTTAAAATCGTCGCTTACATTTTACAAATTTGTTACAAAGAGCGGAGTAATGGAAGCGTAATTTTATAAGCTTTACACTTAGTGGAATGGAATCAAAAGGGAAATGATTTCAAGAATTTAAATTTTAATTAATTTATCTAAAACGAAAAGTAGAAACAATGGCATCTTCAACAATTGCTGGATCCACTACTGTTTCAGCAAATGAGATCGATGAATTCATTAATGGTGCACTTGTGTCATGGGTAAGCTATGTAATAATGCTAACTGAATATAAACAATAACATGTATAATAATAAAATGCTAATGTTAAGTTTTATAACTTGTATATACTATTATTGTACGTCATATTTTTTTTGCAGAAAATATTTTGCATTTCTATTTTCCCTGTACATACAACTTTATTCAATCACACATTTTTAAATTCGTAAATTTTAATTATATCATATTTACCTTTCTACTGACTGTTCATTTTATTTATCATTTTGATTGAATAATGCTGAAGAATTAATTATGTTATATTCTATCAACTTGCTTACTTAATTGGCCATTACAATCTTTAGGCAAAATTACCATATAGCTTCTCCTTTTGTTTTGTAGTTTTTATCTATCATAATAAGCTGTTGTAACAGTTCGGCTGTTGTCTCCAGATATATCTCCCAGTGGATATAAAAACATAAATTTTATGTGCTTAATTGTATGCCTATGGGATTCTAGTGGAGATGGTATGGATAAGAGATGGAATTGTGAGTTGTGAGTTGAGTATATTGGTAGTTGTCACCACGTGATCGGTGGTCCTAAAAACTCCGCTGCTAAAGATGTTTGACCATACTGATCTTAGCTGAGCCAGGATGGTTCTAGTAACGCTGGGTAGCTGCCTTTCATTATTGATTGGGGGATTGGGGGTGGATGCTGATTGATAACTTTGTTGTGGCTGAGTTCGTCTACTGCGGCTGTCACTGTCGTTTTGTGTAACTGAGTGGAGGTCTACTATTGTAGGTATGATGTCCGTATTGAAGATTCTGAAGTCGTGTCTAATACGGCGAAGAGTTGGGTCGTCCGTGACTATAAGGTGGTTGGGAAAGGAGGGTAGATAGCAAGCTATGAGATATTGTTTAGTCAGTAGCTTGTTGTGTTTCTTCACTGACAATATTTGGAACTCTTCGTCGTGAAGGTGGTATATACTAGACATCTTTTCACGTCCTGTGGTTTTAGGATTGGGATGATGATCGCGAGTTTCCAGACGTCTGGTATAACCAGGCTGCTAATCGACAGATTTATCAAACTGGAAAGGAACCTCAATGCCCTATCTCTTAATTTTTTCATCATTATAATTGATAGACCGTCAGTTCCCAAGGCCTTTGATGGTTTGGCATTGGTAATGGTGTTAGCAGCAGCGACCTGTTCTCTGCGTAGGTTCCTTAAGTTCCTTAATGTGGCTCTCCTACCTTTGTTCTGTTTAGTAGGATGTTCTATAAATTAGTTACAGAATTCTTTGGCACACTTCTTCGCCTCCTACATTCTCCTCTGTCTGTTGCCTATCATCGAATCCAATAGCTATCAGATTTTTGTTGGTCTTAGAGCCAGATCGATTCCTTATTTTTTTTGGGGATTCTGACACACGTGGGGGAGGACGGATCTCTGTGCGTAGCAGTCGTGCATCCTGTAGGTGGTTGGGAATGATCTGCTGCAGTTTGTAGGTTTGCACAGCAGTTGGCTACAAAGTAGACATTTCACTCCGTATAATGTGTAAGGGTGGTGTACTTGCATGTGGTACTACAATTGTTACAATTCACTGAAGTCGGGTTCCTTCTAATAGGCTACTGGCGTTGGGATAGTCTGTATTTGTTATGTTGGTGTCCACTACAGCAGAAGGTTCTGTAGTTGTCTGACCATTCCCTGTGGTGGCACCAATTGCCACCTCCATTAAATCTCACTGATGTAGTGAATCCATACATGCCCTGGATTCGGTTCAATGCCAGCTTTAATTAATAGGTTGTAGAGTAAAAGTACTGACTTGAGAAAAACTTCCAGTTGATACAGCTAATAATTTGTTGTTCTGCGTAATTAATGCGGAGTGAACTGATTACTTATATTACTTCAAGAAATTTTTATTTTGTTACTTGGTATTTTGTGCTCACTTAGGACACTTTGTTTTATCCTAGTTTCCAGAACGGCTGCCTGCATTTCAAGGCGAGGGATTGATGCTTTATTTAGACAGGTATATTTAGTCATTGAACATATTAAACTGCCACCAATACCACAATCGAATGAAATAAATCTGAAATAACATACGGCTTCAAAATTAGAAATGTTTTCTTGTATTGATTTCATCTGGAATGGGATCATCCCACGTCACTATATATTCCTTAGCATCACTTCAGCACCAAATATAAAATAATTAAAAAATTCCAATCATAAAACTGTCTAAGACAAATAAACCGATATTTGCTCGCTGTGATGGACTACTTCAGTAAATGGCCGGAAATGTATGCCATACCCAATCAAGAGGCGAACGCAATAGCAAATGTTTTTGTAAATAACTGGGTATGCCGCTACGGGGTTCCAATAGAGCTACATTCCGATCAAGGCAGAAATTTCGAGTTTGCTGTATTCAAAGAAATGTGTGAGGTATACGGAATTAAAAAGACTCAAACAACGCTGCTTCATCCACAGTCAGACGAAATGGTAGAGCGATTTAACGAACTCTGGAGGAGTACTTGCGGAAAGTAGTGAGCGAGCAGTAGAAAGGCTGGGACGAACACATTCCGCGGTTTCTACTAGCGTATCAATTCGCGGTCCATGATTCAATATCTAGATTACCCGCCAAAGTTATTTTTGAAACTGAAATAAAACTGCCCGGTGACTTGGAGTTTTGAGTTAAACCCGCCACAGAGGGATGCCACACACAAAAGAAGATAGCCTGAATGAACTTCATGAATTTGTGCGCACTCTTATAAAAATGGCCAGGGATAGAATGGAAGCCAGGTATGATCGTGCAGCAAAGACGGAGGGCATTCCATGAGGGACAACTGGATCTATTATACAACCCAAAGTCGTACACATAGAGCGACTAGCAAAATATGGGAAAAGAGATAATGAGCCTAATCGAGACGAACAGGCTTAAGTGGGCGGCAGTGTCACACCGTTCGTTACGAAACGACCTAATATCGTTTAACAATAATAACGTTAAATAAAAGCTACAAATACAAAGACAATGAGATAATGCGTACACAATTAGCGTTGCCGTTTTGGTCCAATTGGACCAAAATTGGTAGTTTTTATTTAAAAATTTTACGATTAGTAGTTTGGTTGGCTTGTCCAAATTTCATTTATTTTTGGTAAGAAAATACAATTAATATCTGTAAAATTTAAAGTTGGAAGTATTATTTATTTTACGTCTAAAAACGAAAATAAAATGTTTAAATAAGAAAATATGTAGTTAGAAACCCTGTTTTAACATAGCTTAACGTTTAACATATCTGTGTTTACATGAGGAACAACGAAATGTTTGTTAATTTTAGCAATATTTCATACTGAGTAATTTACAATTACATAAATTAAAATTTTGGTAGGATTGGAATAATTTTGGTAGGATTGGAATAATTTTGGTAGGTTTTGGTAAGAATATTAGTAGGGACATTTTTTTCTTTGTGGCAACGCTGTACACAATACACACGACACAAACACGCGCTAACAATAAGTTAGAATAAGTATTCCAGCAACAACAAGCATGAGAGCAAAAGAGATGGACAAGTAAGCAAACGCAACAACAAATAATGTAGTCGCAAAAGAATTTTCGAGAAGGCGAGAACGCGAACCTTCTACTTCGAGAACCATCATCAGACTGAAGACGTTATAAAAGGCAAGACAAGACAGACAACCAGTCAGTTTGAATTATACAGCCTTGTGTGAAGTGCGTCTTTGAAGTTATAAAGTTCTAGTTGTGTGATAAGAATAATGTTTCTGATTATCATTAGTTATTTTTTAACGTTTCATCAATCTTATCGGTAATCATTGATTGTAACATCCCGGAGTTTCGTTGTATTCTTGATAGTGTGCCTGCGTTATTACTTTTTATATTTTTCTCTAATTTTTGTGTTAAAATTTATCTTGTCAAACAAAAACTTTCTTTCCTTATAAATAAATTGAATATCATACAATTAAAAAAAAATTAAATGTATTTCTTTACATAAGCATTTATAATTAAATATTTAGATTTTTTGCGTATTATTAATTTTGTATTTTTTTTTAATTTTTTTTGTTAAGATCTCTTATTATTAAGTTCTCTCTATTATGTATTATAATAAACACTGTAGTATAGGTTTACGAATATAATTATGTCAATAATAAAACTAGTCTTTAAGTAGAACTCAACCATGCTGGTTTTAATTATAACATTGGCGACGAGAGTAAAAGTAAATAAATGGTTAAAGCGAAAAAAGACAATGCAGGAGGATTTTGATTTATATATCAAAAGATTAGAGCGACTTTTTAAATTAAACTCGATTAACGACACAGAGAATATTGGATTTTTATGCAGTTTGGTGGTGAAGAGTTATACAAAATTATTGTGGTCTTAACAACTCCTAAGACAGAGAATGACTACCTACGCTGAATTAGTGAATAAATTAAAAACACATTTGAAACCAAAACGAAATATTATTGCTGAGTGTTATAAATTTTTTAAAACAAATAGAATGTGGGCCAAAAATTTTCAGATTTTGTATTGAGTTAAAGCAACATGCGCAGTATAGTGAATTTGGTGAATTTTTAAACAATGCATTGCTTATTCAATTTGTTTTTGAGTCGGAGACGGAGGCGGAAAAATACAACAAAAATTGCTAAGTGAATGTAATCTGGAGAAATTTCAAAAGGCAATAGAGTTGGCAAATGCAGTCGAATTAACAACAACAAACGTAAAAATTATTAAGGACGAAGATCATGTGGAACTTAACGTTGTTAGAACAACGTTGGGACAGCAGAAAGAGACGACCAAGCAAAGCAGCGAAGCCGCGCAGTTGCAAATAAACCAGATAGTACTTACAACAACAAAGCGTGGGCAGCAAATAACGGAAAACAAAAAATTCTTATAAAAATATTGTTTGTTTTTGCTGTGGTAAGCAAGGTCATATGCAAAGATTTTGTGAAGAGAGAAGAAGTCAACTGAAGTTAAAGAGCTTAGAGGAAGAGTCGGAAGAAGAACAAAGTAGTTTTAATTGTATAAATAATATATCTTCTCTTAAGAATAAGTCTCTTAGGGCCATTATTACAACTTCCCGTTAAAGTTGACGTTAGTTAAAAGTACCTTTAGCTAAAGTGAACGGCAGAGTTACCTTTAATTTATTTTGGTTATTACAACTTACAGATAAAACAAGTTTAAGTTTTTCTAAAATATTGCAGAATGGAAGAAGTTTTTTTACTAACTATGAATATGGTAATAATGTTGATGAAACTATGAATGATTCTGAATTAATCCGTGGAATGATGAATTGTGGTATTTGGAACGAAACAATGATTGATTCTAACTTAATTTCTAATAAAATGAAGTTTTTGGAAAAGTATTTCTGCGATTTTTACTAAACTAAATAATTCTGTTATAAAGAATTTTAATGCTGAACAAGTGATAAAAAATGATTCATATCCAATTTTTTCTAAGGCCAACACTGTATCCTTATGGATTAAGACCTAAAGTGAAACGGGAGATTCAAAGGTTATGTGATAAGGGTGTGCTAGTATCAGTGACCAGAAGTAATTGGACCATTCCGATTGTGATTGTTAACAAGGGGGATGGTTCAATTAGATTATGTGTGAATTAGATTATGTGTGAATTGCATGTCTTTGGACATGCTTTCTTAAAAGCCCCTAATATGACCTTCGTAAAAACAGCTACAGTAGGTTCCAGTTCCAAAACACTATCAATTCTACTGTGCGTAAGTGGGCCCATGCCCAGATTGATAAGACGATCATAAACATCCCATTTTATGTTTCTGGGATTCTTAACTGTCCCTATCTAAATAGAATTCAATGTATCTATGGTCAGAAAAGGAGTGCTCCTCAGAAACTTTCTAATCTCTGACCTGATCAGAACTACTTGTACAGGCAGTACAGTATCTCTTTTCTACTTTTGGTTACAAACGTGAGTGTGCTACCCACGTTGCATACTATTAAATTATTTGAGATTATAAAATATGATATGGTGAGAGTTGGCATCGCATCCCATGAGCAAGCCAACTTTAGCGCGATTGGCTTCGGTGACCAGTCTTTACTGCATCAGAAGGAGAATCTTCGGCTGTATGTGGCATATAACTGGCGGATACCAATACTGCCTTCCATTTATTAACCGTAGTTAGGTCTTTATTACTAAAAGAAGCGAGCAAATATGCTATTAAGTTATTCTTAATTAGTATACAGGATCTGGGCCCCAATCCACAAACCTTGTTAGCTATAGACCATGGTTCTTGGATTAGGGCGATGTCTTCTGGTGGTTTATTTGGATTACTCTATTTCACCCTCTTTCCTCTCCACCATCGTTGTGTCCAGGTCATCATCTTCCTGATCAGTCTCGTCTAGGAGTTGAGATTCTATGGATCTGTGTTGAGGATGCTGTAAAATTACCACCCTCCTTTTCTGCCTATGTGTTCGTCTTGTGGCTTGTCTCATTGAGGGGCGTTGTCACCCGAGTCCATGGGGTGGTTATCCTTTTCGTATACCTTTAGGATAATGTGTTCAAATCCAAAGGCCATTGAATTTTGCTAGGTGCTCCCGGGATTCCTGATTGACTATGATGGTCGCGCAGCAAGATCCGTGGCACTCCTCTAGTTTTGTAATCTTTCAATTTTGGCCGACGTTTTATCGTTTTCATCGAGTTTTTCCTCTGCCCAGGCCAGTGATCGCACTTCGCGCTGCGTGCGGTTATCTATTGGGATCTTGGAGATCCGCATCGGGCAACCACCATTACCAGCCTACATCCACGTGGAGGGTTCGGTAAAGGATTTTTGTCGGCCGAAAATAGGGTAATATACAAAAACACAAGAAGGAAAATGTTTTTCAAATTAAATATCATTTTAAATGATAGATGTATGATACTAAAAAGCATGGTATAAGAAATATAGAAGGTAGTTTCATTCTATCTTTATTTTTTGAAATTCACCATCTTACATGCTTAAGGATTATGACATTTTCGTTAAAATAATGCTACCATTTAAATTTTAAATTTCCCACATTTTCTATAAAAATAATAAAATCAATTCAATTGAAAAATATTTTGAAAAAATTGTATATTAAAGTATTTCTGCTTAAATTGGAATCAAAGGTAATTATACATATAAAAATTTATTGTCCGAGTGAGGTTTACGCTACATACATAGTTTGTGAGAAAATGAAACTTCAAAAAACCTTATTTTAAAAAATAAAGAGAGAATGAAACTGCCTTCTATATTTCTTATACCATGCTAAAAAGCAATAAGCGTATGCTAAATAAAAATATTTATCGTTTATTGCTGAGCGCTTAGTAATTCAGTTAAAGTTAAATTAACTATAAATATTAACAAATTTTAAATTTTAATTCTATACACAGTTGGAATCCTGTCTTCCACGGCCAGAAGTTCTTACAGGTTATTTATCCTTACTTGATGGTCATATAATACATAGTGTTTGGCTTCAAATTGATCCTGAGCCTCAGCATAATCCTGTGGAAATAAACGATAACAACCATATTCCAAAGTGCATAGCCAGGGCTAAAAATTTTGAATGTATTGTAAGGAATTTGAAATCCTTATTTGAAGAAGAATTTGGTCAAACTATCTTGGTGCTACCAGATTGCTTTATATTGGGTTATCATCCGGAAAGCAAGCAAGGACTGGAGCAAATGAAAATATTGTTAACACTCTTATTGGGAGCTGCAGTACAATGTCCAAATAAAGAACATTTTATTGCCAGAATAAAAGAATTGGATGTAGAAACTCAACATGCAATTGTTGAATTAATAAAGCAGGTAAAATAATATAGTTAAATTTTTAAAAACTGTAAAAGTAACTTACATTTTCCTAACAGGTGACTGACAATCATAGTCTAGTATTAACGGAGGATTCTTTGGGAATTCTTACTTCTCAAGATATGTATAACCATATATTAAGATTGACGAAAGAACGCGATAATATGTACTTAAAATGGATTGCGTCAACTTGTGTCGAACGTGAAACATCCGCTTGTGGTGAAAATTCTTCAAACTTATCGCTTTTGGTCTCTAGTGGATTATCATCTACTCCTGTCTCATCTCCTTCTAATACTGAAAGTAATCATATGGCAGTTGAATTTGCTGATTTAAAAGCAAAGTTAAGAAAATTAAGACAAGAACTGTAAGTATAAAAGATCTTGTATGTAATCAAATACGTCAGACCTGTACATAGTTCAAATTTTAATATTAGCAAAATTTTGTTAACAATTCAGAATTTATATGTATTTCTTTCCTTTTATTTGTGAAAAGGAAACTATTTTATCAACTATTCAAGATCGTTCAATCATTATTTTTAGTTTTATTTTTTATTGTTTTCAATTCTTTTATATGATAATTAATATACAGTGGCTCACAGCTTATTTCAACAGCACCTTTAAAAAAAGTTTGAATAAGAGTTTATAGAAATTTTTAAAAATTAAACAAAAAGTCTTAAATTTATGAGCAATTTTAGATCAAAACGTGTGTCAACACCAGATTTCGAATGAGAATGACCTTATAGCAGCTCTATAAGAGGAATGGGTATAAATAACTCCCCAAAGCACTAGAAAGTGGAATCAAAGCAAAAAAAGCTTTAAGCTGTAATTAAGCAAAAAGAGGGTCATACTAAGTTTTGAAATTAAAACTATTAGACGTAAAGCCAGGACTCGAGTTCCAGGCCAGACATCAAATAAAATACAAAAAGTATTTCTTCGGCGATTTGTTCTCAGCAGATTTCTGGTAAAAACTCTGAGAGTAAATAAAATTGCTATGAAAAGTTTCTCAAAAAATCTGTCGTTCGGAGTCCACTTTAAACTGTAGGTTCCGCCACTTATGTGAAAAATTAACACACACAACATAAGTAGTGTGAGAAACTAGGTCAATAATCCTGACTGAAGGGTTGTAATGACCAATTATGTATGTATGTTTATTAATCATTTAATTGTTTGCTTTATAGTAAGTGGTTGAAATAGGTCTTAGGTCGTAGTGGTAGCTCTGATATCACAAAGCTCACTTGAGCACGCATGGCGGCCCGTTGTGATGCCACGGGTGAAACGCAGTCCCTGTACTAACCAAGTTCCGCCAAATCAGGGAAAGGAAGAAGTTGGTCAGCGCAAGGGCTGCACAATAAAAGCACGACTACCCCAAACTGGAAAACCAGCCAGAAAATTTGATGAACGAAGCTATATCCTTGATATCAATAGATGATAGCTCCGTTAAGCTAACAAGGAATGGAGAGCCAAATAACCTATATCTACTCATAGCGAGAGACGGGCACTGGCAAAGAAAGTGAACGACGCTCTCCTCTTCCTCAGTGGACCTACATCCACGGCAGAAGTCATTAAAAGGGAGCCTCATTCTCTCGGCGTGCCTACCCATGATGCAATGACCCGTAAGCACGGCCACTACAGGCGAGATGACATCACGACCGAGACTAAGTAATTGGTTGGTACGCCTTCCATTCATCCTGGGCCAGGTAAGTCTAGCGGTGGAGCAGGACTCCTCATTTACCCAGGATAGGTTGGCGTCCCGAAGGAACCTCCGCGCAATGGTAAACTTGACCGAGGCAAGTGGCATACCCATCTCAATAGAAGAGGATTCCGGAAGGAGCGCACCTAGCTCTGGCGTGCTCGTCGGCCCTACAGTTTCCCGGAATATCACTGTGCCCGGGGACCCACACCAGAGAGACACTGGTGAAGCGCCCCGAGACTAGGTCGAGACAGCGACGACATTCCCTAACAATCCTAGAGTTGATCACGAACCCTGACAGAGATCTTATCGCAGCCTGACTGTCCGAAAAGATCGAGACACGACTGAAAGGAGCATCGTTAACGAGGATCCATTGAGCGGCCCGGTAAATTGCCATCACCTCCGCCTGAAACACACTGCAGTAGTCCAGCAGACGGAGAGAAATATTCAGGTCCAGTTTCCTAGAATAGACGCCGCTTCCGACCCCAACCTCGAGTTTAGAACCGTCAGTATATATATCCAGGATATCCGGGGGGACGATCGTATCAGGATTCCAGTCATCCCTACTCGGAATCAGAAAGTGGAAACATCTATCAAGACAATGTTCAGCAGGGAAAAAGTCCATGTTACCAGGGACCACCGGGTCAATCTCCAGAATTGTGGAGTGACCAGAAGGTACAATGTGCCAACGAGAGAGAGCATTAAGTCTAGTCGCAGCAAACTTGGCCACCTGCTTTGCGAGAAGCACAGTAGGTAGCCAGTTTAGCATTGTGAACAAGGCTTTCGTGGGGGTGGTGCGTAGAGCACTAGTTATATGAATGGCGGCAGACCTTCTGACCTTGTCAAGAAGTCTGACGTTGTATTGTCTGTCCAGAGTAGTCCACCAGAACACAGCACCATATAAGAGGTTGGGTTCGATGACCATGGAATATATCCAACGCATGATCCTTGGGCGAAGACCCCACCTGGTTCCGACCGCCCTACTGCAGCAGTAGGCTGCACATGCCGCCTTACGTGCTCTAGCAGCCAGATTCGCCCTCCAGTTCAGTTTGGGATCAAGGATCAGGCCCAGATATTTAACCTCGGGACTCAACGTGAGTCTGGTCCCCCCTATGCTGGGAAGGGAGAAGGTCGGAATTTTATATTTCCTCGTAAAAAGAATCGTATCGGTCTTAGAGGGGTTAATAGACAGTCAAAATCCCTACACCAGTCCAACACGATTGACAGTGCCAAGTTCAGCTTGTCCGACAGTGTCTGCGGACAAATTCCCGACGCTGCAATGGCAATGTCGTCAGCGTATGCTATGACCTCATTGCCAGATTGTTCCAGCCCCCTCAGGAGTGAGTTGACTGCAAGATTCCAGAGAAGAGGTGATAGAACACCGCCCTGCGGAGTACCCTTACAAACCATTCTCTGACAATTCGAGGCCCCCACTGTAGAGGTCACTATCCTCGATTTGAGGAGAAGCTCGATGAACCTGACCAGATCCTGTCCCAGGTTCAGAGAACTGAGAGCCCTAACTATGGCGTCCGGGTTGACGTTATTGAATGCGCCCTCAATGTCCAAAAAAAATGGACAAAGTGTATTCTTTAACGTGCAAGGACTTCTCCACCCGAGAGATAAGCGAGTGAAGTGCTGTTTCCACTGATTTACCTCTCGTATATGCATGTTGTGAAGTGGACAGAAGCGCTGAATCAATCGAGGCCCTAATATGAACATCGAGGACTCTTTCCAGTGTCTTCAGAAGAAAGGAACACAGACTTATGGGTCTATAATCATTTGCCCCAGTATGGGACGGTTTCCCAGCCTTGGGAATGAAAATCACCCTAGATATTCTCCAGCTCCAAGGGATGTAGAGGAGCCTGAGACTAGCGTTATAGATGGCAAGCAACCAGGGCAGGATTATCTCCTCCCCATGTTGAATGTCACCTGGAATAATACCATCCGGTCCTGGTGACTTGAATGGTTTAAAAGACCTAACAGCCCATTGCACTTGGCCAAGGGTAAGGGACAGGGGGGAATAGTTCCCAGACGGTGGTTCATTAACCTGATAAAAGGCCTGACCACCAAATATGACACTTCCTGGAAAGTGAGTATCAAGGAGGAGTTCAAGTGTCTCCAAACTGAACGTAGTCCAACGTCCGTCAAGTCGTCGGATACAGTCAAGTGATTTATGAGTGGAACTTAGAATTTTACGAAGACGGCCCGTTTCGGAAGAGGATTCTATGCTCGCGCAATAGTTCCTCCACGAGGCCCTGTTCGCTCGCCTCACAGCGTATTTAAGTTCCCTCTTTTTGGCCTTGTAGGTAGACCATTCACCTGTCGTCTTCGCCCTGTTAAAGAGCCTACCACAAGATCGGTGTAGATCAACGATCTCTTGGTTCCACCAGGGCGGTTTACGCTTGCCCCTATGGGCAGAGGGTCTGACGGAGGATGTGGCTGCCGCCCTAAGAGCGGTTGACAGTGTGCCAGCAGCCCTATCCACGTCGAGACGGGTCGTTATAGTCGGGGGGGTAGAGAGAAGGCTGCAACGCAGTTTTTCTCTAAAAACGGTCCAATTCGTGTTCCTCCTGTTGACCGGAGGGGTCACGAAAGGAGGACACGCGTTCGTGTCAATAGTGAAGGTACAAACCAGTTCTTAAGGTTAGTAGAGAAATCGGAGCTAACCAGAGTGATGTCCAGCACCTCCTTCCTAATAGAAGTCAGGAAGGTTGGCTCATCACCCCGATTAGCTATAGCTAGGTTATTACTTATAATAAAATCCCGTTCATTGGCACCGGAACTACCCCACATCGTGTGGTGGGAGTTAGCATCTGCTCCGATTATGACCGGAACACCGCGCAGCCTAGCATCCGCTACCAGTCGACCAATGGGATCCTGAGGGGGAGAGAGCCCATAGTCATGAGCCATATAGGATGACGTGATCCAGAAGGTCATCGAGTTAATTTGGATGACTCTCAGCATTGACTCGAGAATCAACCATTGTCACATCAGCGTCCTCCTCGTCCGACAACGGGGAGGTAACGCCTGCGTCAATATCGATGCCGTCGAAGAATTCCCCCACCAGCTCAGAATTGGACTTCTTGCTGGAAGAGGAGCGTCGAGAAGAGTGGTTGCTCACACTCCTACATTCGACGTCTTCGGCGGATTCAATGGGTCCAGGGGTAGGGTCAGATGGGATAGGGTGCTGTGGGAGGGGTTGGAGTGGGTCAGTGTTTACTGGGTTGAGGTCTGTTGGTGGATGAGCAGCAGCGCGAGAATCCGACTTATAGACCCTTAGTTCGATTGAACTAAAATCATATTTTATCACGCCCCCACGGGCAGTAATAAATGGAAGTGACTCCTCATTCAGGATGATCACCACCTCGCGGTAATCACCCCACTGGTCAGACACTTTAGCTACCCTCCAGTTATGGGTAGGCAGGTCGGTGTTACTGGCCTTGAGGATCCTCAAAATGGTTTCCGGGTCCGATGGTCCAGTAGGAATTCTCGCCTTGGATCGGGGGCGGTTAGCAATCTGGTCTGGAGGGACAGCAGCAAGCTTAGCTCCTGGCCAGACTTCCCCAATCCTGCTGATGGCCTCCTTATAGAGCTCCATAGAACGGAGGTCGGAGCACGCCACCAGTTTAATGTGCCCCTGATACCACCCCGCATCAGTGCAGCCAGGTGAGGGGCTGGGTTGGAGTCCATTACTCCAAGGAAGACGTCTAGGAGCGCGTGTTCCACCAGTCTCCACTTAGTGGGGGCAATGGAACCATCAGGGTGGCTCCGGTCAACAATTGCCCAGGTCAGACCTTCCTTTAACACCTCACTAAGAGGCTTAGAAGGCTTGTTGGGGACAGGGCGTCTGGGTTGCGCCGAGCGCGGTTTTGTAGGCGGGGGGATATTGGGATTGGCCACCTTGGAGCGCTTAGGAGGCTGGAGAGGAGCGTTTAGCTCGGTAGATCTTTGCCTCTTTGGGCCCGTTTCTGCCGTGATCGGAGAAGCAGGGGGGCGATCATTACGATGGGCCTTAGCCCAGGCAAGCCGTTCCTTCTCATCCTCTGAGAGGAGAGCCGGGTCGGTCGAGCCAAATTTCGCAATGATGCGCATGGCTGATCTGCGAGTTCTATATGCCCTCACGCTAGCACTCACGGTATTCCTGACACCCGCTGGATTGGTGCCAGGGGCATGCGCGCCAGACTTGTCAGTCAATGCCTTAGCGGCAACCGAAGAGTGCGAGGGCATATTCGCAGCCGCCTTAGAGGTAGACGGAGCCTCGGTGGAAGGTGTCCTAACAGGAGGTGTGGCGACACTGGGAGCCGGCTTCACAGCCGGAACCTTGTGTGCCAAGCGGGGTTTTACCGAAGTAATAATACGGGGCTTAACTCTCGAAGGGGCAGCTGCATTTTTCACAGGTGCCTGCCTGGAGAGAATTGTGCGTCCACTGGTAGCAGTGGATGCTTTGCGCTCGCCTACTTGAGTTAGCGCTGGTCTATTTGGGTTTGATTTTTCAGAGTTCATTGTAAGAGGGTCCCCACTCAAAGCCGCTATCCTTGCCCGCAAGTGTAGTTACCCATTAGTGGTCCCGTGGTTATCTATGCAAGCAGGGAGGCAACGCGAGGGTTGGCACCAGCCCTTATGGGGACAGGTGCTCAGAGCCAGACCGGGTACTAATCGGGAGTCCTCTCAACCGAACCTACACCACCAACTTAACGGCGACGGACAAGGAACGTACTTTGAGGCCTGCCAGGGTTTTAAAGGGACGGGGGCAGCTGTAACCCTAGCCTGGAGCCGTTCACACAGCGGGTTTCACCCCGGTGCTATCGTGCATACACAACTAGGTCCAGAAAGTTACAGCCACCAGCTCAGGGCAATCGAGTCAGAAACGAGTGGGCAGAGAGAAGTCCGAGAAGAAAACGAGTCGTGCTAAGAAAAAAAGGGGGGGTCAGCCATAGTCACCCCGACTGAGAGGGGGTGTTTATTGACTCCCCAGTCTAGATCCGTAGTGTTCCGTTAAAGAGCAGGGCCACCTCTAGCAGGATGTGACGATGTCACGCACTAACGGTCCTGATAGGGTAGAGGCTGGAGGCTCCGAGGGAGCTATAATCGCATATCCCTATCCTGCGGAAAAACCGCTTGACCCCAAGTGACTAATTGAAATAAGCTGTGACTAATTGGGTTTCTATATATTTGTTTTTTAGTTTGTATGTTTACATTTGAGACTGAATAAAACTTTTCTTTTTAATTTTTAAACATATTCTACGAACTCTTATTCAAATACCTCTTCTCCTTTTCCCAATCCTATCTCCTTCACTATCCTCTCTCTATATCTTCTAGGATGAATTTACTATGGGACATTTTGGCCGTTGAGTATTGTACTTGTTGCAATAGCAAGTACCTGTCCTCAAACCTACCTTAACCTATATGCAATATATATACATTTAAGAAAATTGGTTCCAATGTTCTACTTTTTATTTATTAGTTTGTAGTAATTTAAAATTTGAATAAAAACAATAAGATTTTAATTATTTTATGATAATATTTTCAAACCTAACATGACCTATATGCAATATAGAGACTTTTAAGAAAATTGGTTCTCAATATTGCATTGTACTGTGTTTTATTAGGTTGTAGTAATTTAAAATTTTAGTAAAAACAATAAGATTGTAATTGTTTTGTAATAATATTTTCAGTGAAGAAAAGTCGGAAGGGCAGTTAGAGTTACGAGAAGAGCTGGAACATAAAAACGTCCAATATGAAAAGTTACGTTTAGAGGTAATTAATATATATATATTTTCACATATACCTATATGTAAATAACACATACATATTTATATACAGCTACTGTCAATATAACAGAACCACTTTCTTGAGTTTTCTTAAACTCTTTATAAGATTTATATTAATTTTCACCAATATTTCAATATTTGTTCAAAATAATTAAAAATTACTAAAGAAATAGTTAAAAGAAAGTAAAGGACCCATTTAAATTCACATATACATAAATATTAATTGTTTGCAAAAATTGCGCATCGCCCAGATACAAGTATAATATAAGTATTTGTGTTTATAATATTTATCATTATTAAAGCAGCATTGTGTTGAACTATTCTTAAAAATCATTGTCAATACATGGTGCGTTGTTCTTGTTGACAATAAAATCAATAGAAATAGATTACCATGCTTCTTCTTCAAAGCATTGGTTTGGCTTCAGATACCTACTTTCTTTACATCTATATATCTGTTTAGATCAGGTACTTATGGAGCTCGACCCGACACTATGACTTATTATCTCATTGACTGAACCAAATATGTGGCATTTTTTTAGCTACAACTATTACCTACTCAATAATTTATACATACTCTGATGTAAACTTATGGTATTTATGGTATTAACAGTAAACGAGTCCACTATAGTAAGAATTACTAGTTACTGGAATTAAAAGCACTTTCTACAAAATACATTGAGCGCCATAAGTGTGTCAACGCCCACCATAATTTTAAATTTTCTATTATAAAAAATATACGTAACAACACTACAATAATTTTGTTTTTTGTTTTAACATTGTATTAATAATAAATAAACGTTTTTATTTTTGGAAATTTATTCGACTATTCTCATTTAGTTTTCTCGCTATCCTCAGAAAATTAATTATTGCGGTGGTGTTTATTAACTTTTGTCGCTCAGTGTAGAACTTTTTTAAACTTATCAGTCGACAAAATATAAGTGAACTCACAGAAGTGTAAACTAATTTTTGTAAAGGGTGGTCATGTTTTCGATTTTGTTCACGCATTCGATTGTTTCCTTTTTTTTGTTATTTCTTCTTCATTCCTTGTTACGTTTTATAAATATAAATGATTTTATTTAAAAAATTCTAAAAAATTAAATAAATTAAAATTAATTAATTAATGTTTGTTATCACAAGGAGAATTGCCCAAAATTCATAAACTTAATAATCTATATTGTAAATAAAATGATAAATACAATCCTTGAAAACTTAAGTTCACGTTTTAGAGTTTTCAACTTTTGATTATGTTTTAGAACAGTCATGTTTCTAAAGAGTTCCCATTTCTGGATGTACGCTAATGACTTTCAGCTTTATAGGAATACTCGTATTACGAATATCAAATTTTGTATATCTCGATCAACATTGATTTACAGACAATTGACAACTGGGCTAAGACCAATGGACTTTCTACAAATCCCCCAAACCTAAATGTTTATTGCTCTCCAGAACTAAGAGAGCATTAGTTGTGTCAGATATAATTATCAGGAGGAATAAAACAGACTTTGTTGAATCAGCACTCAATATGGGTATTGTCTTAAATGGTCGGCTTACGTGGTTTTATCGATGGTAGAGTTTACAGTACTTTTTTGAAATTTTTACAAACTGTGAAACCTATGATGGGTGCAAAATCAACTGCACTTGCAATAATATAGCTAGATATTAAAGGACGTCGCGACCTCACACTTTTCTTACTAGAAATTTAAAATTGAATTTGATAATCTCTTGAACATTCTCCTCCATAAAATTATTATCTTAAAACCGCTAACATATTTAGTTAGCAGGATTAAATTTGCAAGGTCTAACCGTGGTAGGAAAATAATCGAACTTCAATATAAGACTCTTTTTCGTTCATATTTATAACAATTCACAATTAGCAAGTAATTAATACACAAGGTTGTATAAGTATTTAAAATTAAACTTAACATTATGGTGGCCAGCGTGAACATCCTGCCTCTTTGCAACATTGCAACAAGCGGATCGAGACGTCACCTGGCTAAAGATCGATAAGTTTACAATTCAGGATAATTCTTATATATATATATATATTGTTACGTTTTTAAAACCGTTTAAATATGAGTTCGTTAATTGCAAACCAAGTAAAAATGAATGTGTTTTTTTTTCAATTAAACTCTTTATTATTCACACTACTTTTATGTTACTGTTCAAACTTAACCGATACAACGTACATAACAGTAACTACAGGAATTTATTGCTTGTTCGATATTATGCACACACTATTCCCTATACTGCTCACAACGGATATCTTCGAACCACGACTTTTTTCTTCATACGCAACTTCACGCAAGGCTGACTGATTTCAACTGACTGGTTGCCTGGTTTGTCTTGCCGTTTTGTAGTCCAACACGAACAGTACATCGAACGTTCTTGAAAAAGGTTCTCGTTCATGCCGATGGATGTTGATGCTTTGCTTGTAACATGTTCGTTGCAGTATAGCTATTATTAACATCATGTTCGTTGTATTCGTAGTGTTAGTGTGTATTTGTGTCGTGTGTATATGTAGCTGATAGCATTTGTTTATCGTTTTTATTGTTAAACAATATTAGGTCGTTTCGATTATTTTGCGTAACACTGCCGCCGACTTAAGCCTGTTCGTCCCGAATAGGCTCATAATCTCTTTTCCCATATTTTGCCCGTCACTCTATGTGGACGACCTTCATTTTTGTTCGGAGCTGTTAGCTATTTGTATCCTGTACACGACATCATTTAACCTCTTAATTATTTTATAAGGTCCTTCCCAGCTAGTTTGTAGCTTGGGAGATAATCCCTTCTTCCGCTTTAGGTTGTATAGTGTGGTAGAAAAAACGCTTTTTATAAGAATATAAGAAAAAGGTTTTTGTAACCGGCAGAATTTGCCACTGGTTACGCTATTACAATTGCCAATCTTACCTTGGTAAGGGCAAAAGGAGATATAATAACAAAAGTGAAGGCAAAGTTGTAACCGATTTGAGTTTTCATTAAAATCAGTTTTATTTCTGACCAAAGGGCTCTTTTTAGACTAAAATTTACATATATGCTGTACCATTCTAATTTACACTCTATCTCACTTAATCCTTTTCCACACCAGCGTTACCGTTGAGCGACTAAAGTCGCAATTTGACACTTTTTCAGCCACCCCGCCTATACTAGATTATATACTATATACTAGAGTATATAATATACTATATATGTAGAGTTGTTTATTCAAAGAGTTTTATTTTAATGTAAAATTCAAAGTTTTAAAAAAATACAAAAAAAGAATTTTAAAATATACAGATAAGCTCCGATGCAACCGACCGTCTTCGCTGAGAGGTTGAAGATGAGTGCTTGTTTTTTGAATGTGCACAGGCGCACATAATTTTTACATTCCTACATATACTAGACTATAGACTAGACTACATACTAGACTATAAACTAGACTACATACTAGACTATAGACTAGACTATAAACTAGACTACATACTAGACTATAAACTAGACTGGACTATAAACTAGATTATAGACTAGATTGTATACTAGACTATAGACTAGATTGTATACTAGACTATAGACTAGATTGTATACTAGACTATAGACTAGATTGTATACTAGACTATAGACTAGACTATAGAATAGACTATAGACTAGATTATGTACTAGACTATAGACTAGACTATAGACTAGATTATATACTAGACTATAGACTAGACTATATACTAGAGTATACTTTGGTATCTGCGTTAACAATTTTCTGGTCTGTGTAAATTAATAAAAAATCTCAAAAACCAAAAAGTTTGTTAAATACTTTCAAAGACCTTTCAAGGACCTTTCATGCGATATCAAATATTCGTATATTTTCTTTGTAAGAAATATGAAATCATCATGAAATATTCAAAAAGTATCTTTGATCCATCTTATCATTGTTTTTTCGATTACTCTAAATAAAGTCATATGTAATTCCGGAGAATACAGCACGTTCCGAAGTTTGATATTTTCACCATCGATTATCATCTCAATATCTCCCTTTCTTCTTGCCATAATATATGTGTCAGCTTTGAAACTTATTTCTTCCACATGCTCGGCAAGACTTGAAAACATTCTCTTTTCACAAGTTGCTCCCTGTGAATGCACCATTGAGTAATATTAGTTTTCTCTTTCTCATCTGTACGCATGTAAAAGGTGTTGCTGTTTTTTTTCTTTCATTTGTTTTAAACAGTTTCTCGCAAAATGCCCGAATTCGCCACAGTTAAAACATTTTCCTTTAATTTTGCTGTTTTTTACCTCCTTCTCTACATTATTTTCTCGTCGAGAATTTTTCATGGCATTCTTTCTCTTTCATTCTTTTGCCTGTGTCTATCTCCTTCTAGAATTTTCTGATTAACTGTCGCTGAATTGGGCATGATATCGGGCGTCTCAACTGCAACAACAAAGTGTTCATATTCTGCTGGCAAGCTGGAGAGCAGCATAATTACCAAAACTTCATCTTGAATTATTATTCCAGTCTCCGACAGCTTTCCACCGGTAGCCATTGCCAGATTAATTAAACGCTTGTATAATGATACATTTTGCAGTGGTCCTATTTGGCTTGTAGATTTCTTCTAAACGGACGTACGCCTCATGTGATGTCTGACATTTCTTGATAATATTCAACTGCGTCGTCTTTACACAAGGAATGATCGTTGCCAAAGCCTTTTCATCACCTTCTTCCCACTGAATACGCGCCTGATCAGTTGTAGCATCTTCTTTCTTTACAGCACCACTCACATGTTTCCACCAACCACTAAGCACCAATAAACTCTTCATGTGTATACGCCAGCCATCATTATTCGTTTCATCGATTTCCTCTATTTGACTGAGACGCCATTATTTGCGCATAAATTAAATTTTTTATTCACAAATTAAATTATATTCTCTCTTCTTTGGATGCGCTTAATATTATTGCCTTTCTATCTTCCAGAACGTTGTCCTGGGCCCATAACCTGTTGTAAAATTTATGCAAACAGAGTTTTTCAATAAAGCAAGAATATTAATTTTACATCTAGCTTAATACAAGTGTATAAAAGAAAAAAAATTATGAAGAAAAAGAAAAAAATTAACGACGTTCACATTGTAATAGAAGAGTTGCCATACCCGCAAGATTTTCAACAGTTTGGATATTAATTATCTCTTTTCGTTCATATTTATTACAATTCACACTTAGCAAGTAATTAATACACACAGTTGTAAAAGTGTTTAAAAAAAGTAGTGAACAAATCCTACCACTCGAATTAGACCGATCTATGACAGCTGCCATAAGCGCTTGGCCTACTCTTAATGAGTTTTTAACCTTCTTAGAGCTAGTGGCTAGATCATCTCCAGAACTGGTACTCTTAACGACCTCCTCTCGAATGTCCTTAGGATTGCCGGATGTTGATGGACCAGCCTTAATTTTCCCGGATAAGGGTTTCTTAGCCATAAGAATGTCTGACAAAAGCACCAGAAGTTATTGTTTCACAAGACATGGTACCAGAACCAGGTGCACCATTTCCTGCTGATGCTGTGGCTCTGACGAGTGTATCCATCATCTCTGCGGCAGATAATAGCATGCTTTCAGAGGGTGATCTTCCAAAGAGGACACTGTTAGACCTCTAAATTCTTTCGAATTTAGTTACGTCCTTCCTGTACTTCCGCAGAAGATGACAGAATATAGCAAAGGATTCTTCTAAACTAACTAAGATAGCTAAGGAGGTTGTCGTGCCACATTTGTCTTATGTGACTGTCCGTCCTGCCGATCAAATTTAATGAGAAAAGCTTTCCCGATTGTCGATGAGCCTTCTGAAAGAGTTTCCAATTTGGAGAAAAGATCACAGTGGCCTCATGATCCTACTCGGAATCCCGCGATAGATCGCCAATGGCATCCAAAATTAACAGTGAATCCCCTGACAGACACGAAAGTTCTTCTTTGATTTCAGTCAGCAACTCTCATTGCTGATGAAGTATGGCGTGGTGTATCTTTATCAGCTCGTCGTCTACGTTTCCCCTAGAGGCGTTAACCGTCTTTTCGCCGTTGTCGGAAATCCTCCTTTCTTTTGTTCGTCGTTCCCTCCTCTTCGGCACTACTACCAACCACCTTGATCTTGTTTATATTTATTTGGTCAACGAGAATCTCTAGGACTCTGAAATATATAGTATATAGTAATAGTGCGCTGGTAATAAGTGTTAGTACATAATCCCAACTATCAACGGCACATTACTTCCAACTCCACTATCCGCCACCTGGCAACGTGTCCGATGCGATTAAATTAGAAAAAATTAAATAAATATGAGATCATTAGCTACCTGACATGTCATGGGATTATAATAATATTACTACATAATTCCGACTATCAACGGCACCTTACCTCCAACTCCCTTATCCGCCACCTGGGAACGCATTCGATGGGAGTAAGTAAGAAAATAGTCACCGAAAGAATGTATGTACCTTTTTATTTTTTTTTAACGTGAGGTCTTTCGTTACCTGGCAAAACACAAGAGTTTGAAAATGACAATAGAAAAAACAACAACGAATGTGAGCATAGCAATATAAGTAGAAATTGCTAGAAATGTTGAATGAATGCGTCCCAAAAGCAATAAATCAATGAATGTTGATCAAACCAGGCGCATTCTAACCGTTATCTAACACGGACTTGAAGGCATATGGCTCTATATGGTTTATCTAAACGTCTAAACATTGGACTTGTCCATTTTTAATATATTTTAGTTAACATATTCTGTACTAAAAAATGGACTATAATATTGTATCGTTTTTTTTTTTTTGTTCTAAATATCTGCATGCGATCGACTTCTTAGTATTGTGACCTGTTTTCAATAATTTCTCACTAATTACACTTTTTAGAACTGCATACAAGTTTATTGTGCCATTTATAAGCAGCATTTTTTATAGAAAAATCATCGTAATTTCAGATAATTTGAGAGCATGTTCTTCACCCAACAATTACATAAAAATTTCATTAAAAAAACATTGGTTATAAAAACTTTATACTAACGCACTATTTAAGTATGTGTCATTTATATATTAATGCACAATTTTACTCTCAGTCTTTTACACCACCATAGGTTTAAATGTGTAACAATATATATCTGTATATAAATTTATGTGTGTTTTATGTAGAGTCAAGAATGGTATTCTGAAGCAAAACGAGCATCAGCTTATCGGGATGAGTTGGATGTGTTAAGAGAACGAGCTGAGCGGGCCGATCGTTTAGAAATTGAGCTTCAAAAATTCAAAGACAAACTTACGGATTCAGAATTTTACAAAACTCGTGTTGAAGAACTGCGCGAAGATAATCGAATAATTTTAGAATCAAAGTAAGTTGAAATTTAAGTTTGGAATTAAATAAACATAATCTTTCCTTTTAGAGAAATGTTGGAAGAACAATTGCAACGATGGCGTAAGCGATCTGAACATGTTATGTCTTTGGAATCAGAAATTATTAAATATAAGCAAAAACTGAATGACATGGCTTTAGAACGGGATTCAGATCGATCTAGGCTAGAAGAATTAATTGAGGAAAACACACATCTTCAATTAGTTGCGAAGAATCTTAATAGCACTTTAGATGTGGATAAATCATTTTCTGATAACGATAACGACTGTAATTCTGGTGATAATAGTTTATCTGAACAATTGTCAAACAATGCTCAGGTGCGTTTTATATAAATTTTATGCAACTATATAAAATTCATAACTCGAAAATGGGTTAAACGTGTTTAAAAATTATTTATTTAGACACGTGCTTTGAAATTAGAATTGGAGAATAGACGCCTCACTGCAGCATTGGACCAATTGAAGGAAAAGTCATTCCACGAATATACGAATAAAATATTGGATTTAGAAAAAGAAAAGAAGAAACTAAGTTTAAAACTTGAGCAAATGCAGGATAACATTCAACGTCTTTCACAACAAAATATCGAATTAGAGAAAGTATTCAAAGATGCGTTAGAAGAAAATAAAAAAATGCAATTTACATTAGATCAAAGGCAAAAGGCTTACGATAAACAAAGTCAAGAACGTGAATCTGATCGCACGAAAATAGTGGGTTTAGAGAAGCAAGTGGATACTCTGACTAAGGAAAAACAACGCATTCAAACGCTTAATGAAAATATTCAACGTCGTGCTGATGACCTAGAACGGATGATGGAATCCAGATCTAAAGAAATCGATAAATACATAGAAAAAGTAAAGAGCTTAGAAAATACAAAAGAAACTGTGTATGAATTACAAACGAAATTAAATACAATGGAGCGTGAAAACACTAGCCTCGCCAAAGAAGTGTGCAAGTTAAAAGAAAACCTGGAAGAAAAATCCATAATTTTAGACAAACAATGCGAGCTAATTGATACACAAATTAAAGAAATTTCTCGTTTAACAAAGGCTTTGGAAGAAGCCCAATATATTCAAAACCGTATTAATGATTTGGAATCTCAAAATGTAGAATTAATATCGCAAAGAGATATTGACTTAGAAACTATAACAACCTTGCGTAATGATTTGGTTTCTGGAACTTTAGCTACCAATAAAGTTAGGCATAATTTAGAGAAACTTGGATTAAATGTTGACCCTGCGGACGAAAAATCGGAATTAAATGTAGAAACGGTTGTTGAAAAACTAGTGCGCAATCCAGAAACTTTTAAAACAGTAAGAGAGATAATGCTCAACGTATCAAAGGAACAATCTCAAAACGGCAATACAAAATCGGATATATGCGTTCTATGCCATCGCAAAGAAATTTTTACTGTTGAAAAAAATATAGAACTTTCATCACCTAATAATATAAATCAGGTAGAAATTGCTGAAATAACAAAACTTTCTGAAACTAATACCCAATTAAGTGCTTTAAACGATGCATTGCAATCCAATTACAATCAGCTGCAAGCCGAAAATGCTCGTTACAAAGTTGATGTAGCAACACTAGGATCACAGATTACTTCCCTTAGCACTCAACACGTTGCTCTGCAATTAGCTAATTCTCAATTAGCTGCAGATAAAGACGTTTTGTTGAAAGAAAATGAGCAACTTAAGCAGGCACATAAAAATCTCTTGCACGACCAAGTTACACTTCAATGTTTACATGATCAGCTATCAACTGAGTATGAATCGCTCAACAAAGGTAAGGAACAGCTTAAAGCAGAAGTGCGTGATTTTCGCAATGAAACGCGAGAACTTCGTGAGCACATTGTAAGGTTGGAAACACAAGTTGACGATTTGAAACGACAAAATGATGCGATGAAAACATGCTCCGAAGATTTAGCAATTCTTCGCACAGAACATTCGAAACTAACTGATGATTTTCGCAACCTATTTGCAACAAGTGATCGATTTAAAAATGAATACAAAAATATTCAAGAACAGTACAAGATGATACGTATGGAAAACAGTAAAATAAAACTACAAAACAACGAACTCACTGGCCGAAATGATCAATTGAAAATTTTCGAAATTCAGTACACAAAATTAACTCAACGTTGTGAGGTATGTTTACTTTATCTGTATATGCTTTAATGTTTCTTTTAACTTTTTAAAACTGCAGATGTTGATGCAACATAATGTAGATTTAGATGCAGAACGTAAAACTCTAATGGAAAACGTATCCCATTTGCTCAAACAATATCACGAATTATTAACTCTTTCTTTAGAAGATAAGAAACATTTCCACGAAGAAGAGAAAAGCTATGCTGAGTGTGTGCACAATTTAAGTCGCCAAAAAGAAAAGTTAGAAGAGAAAATTATGGAACTTTTTAAAAAGTCGGAAGCTGTCGTGCCCAAAAAGTAGAACTTTTAAAATTAGTAATACTTTCTTATTAATTCATATTCATATTTTAGAAAACCATTTGGAAGTAACTTAGTTAAACGCGTAAAAAAAGCCAGTTCTGATTTAATCAACAAAGTTCCTAGCCGCGTAAATATATTTTTTTATTATTATTTGAAAATGTATATTATAAATTTTATTTCCTTAACATTTTAGAATAGACGATCTTGGATTGAAGATTCTCGTTTGAATGAAAATGATTCTGACAACAGTACCGAAGAACCAAATTCTATAAATTCAGACAGTCATTTGTTACAGCGTAATATACCAATACGTCAAAGTCTTCAACGGTAGGTTGTGCACTTAATTGAAATAGCTTACACAGATTATGAAAGTGAATTATGATCGGCTTAAAAACTTATTTATAAATATATATTCTAAAAATATATTTATAATATATATATATTTGTATTTATAAAATTTTAAAAGAGCCGTTCAAATAATATGTGACGTAAACGTTTCACAAATTAAGCAATTTAAAATATGTATAAACCTGCTTTAAAGTGAAATTTATTTCTTTTTTTGATAAAGATCGATAAATTGACAATAAAACGAAATTTCTCTCATGGAGAAAAAAAACGCGTAAAATTCACAACTTTTTTGAATGTAGCTGCGAATGTAACTGTAAAAATATTTTTTTTTTAAGAATAAATAATGAACTAAAATTTACTTTCCGTTGTCCAACAAAAAGTTTTGAATTATTTTTAAGTCAACCTTAATTTTTTTTTGTTTTTTTTTTATATTCATATCTTTATTTATTTTCTTAGTTTACTTGCACAAACTGGCCCGAAGAAAAACTACAGGCTGTTCCGTGCAAAAAGATAAGACTTAATAAGAAAGCAATTATTAAAAAAATAGGTAATCTATATACATAAAAATAAATTTTAGTCCATTATTTATTCTTAAAAAAAAAATGAATATGAATGTTTGTTTGTATGTAACTTATAGAATCGTAAATTATGTATTTCATCATTTTATGATCTTTAGCAAAACTGTTGCGCATGAGAGGACGAAGGTTTCTAAGTTGGTATGACCAATTTCCGACAGGCGACGCCACTGAAAATTACTAAAAATGAATTAAATCGTAAACTATGCATTTGAGCACTTTATGATCTTTAGCAAAATTTTTGCGCATGAGCCAACGGAGGTTTCCAAGCTGGTATGACCAATTTCCCACAGTACTACAATAAATGTTCATAATCTAAAACTTCTATGTTTTTAGAGTTTATGTAATTTTTTTTAATCAATAGAATGATATAAATTTATTTCAGTTGGTGGCGTGGTAACGCGCGCAGGTTTCAACTAGTGAAATTATAAAATCAAATTTTCAAAAACATTTACTCGTATTCATAAAAAAAATTGGTTTAAAGAACAGTTGATTTGCACTTTAACCCCAAAAAACGTTAAGTATTCTTAGTTATAAAGAGTTCTTTAGCTAATAATTATTGTATTCGTTATTCGTTACATTTGCCATTTTAATTTTAATGATATATACAAACGAATAATGAATGAACGACCATAAATTATTTCTATTAAGGCAAATAAAAATTTTAAAAACAGAAAAAAGATAAAGAAGATGTTGCACTTTCTTCGTCTAAAGAAAGCTAATCAAATTCTATAAAACACATGATTATGTATGTGACTGTATGACATATTATTTAAGCACAAAAAAAAATAATAATATGAATTACTAGCTTATTTTTAATTCATATTTATATTTATATGCTAATATTTTTGAAAATTTGTTGTATGAATGTAAATCTAATATATAAAATTCTCGTGTCACGGTGTTAGTGGTTAAACTGCTCCGAAATGGATTGACCTATAAGTCGACTAATTCGATGGTTTATAACTACATATATAACATGTATGTTTGTTAGTTTTTGTTTTAGAGCGATTACGACAACTACAACTTCATCAGCGCTTTATGCACCGTATTGCAATAAATATATAATGTGACCAGTTTTTGACAATAAAAAAATCAATTTTGGGTGGGACGAAGTTCGCCGAGTCAGCTGGTGTTTTTATAATTTTGTAATTAATTTAACCCATCAGAGCCAAATAAGGTAAACTTTGATTCTTCGCTCCACAAAACTTTGTCCCACTGTTCATTTGACCAATGCAGATACTATCTAGCAAAGTTAAACCGTTTTTTTATTAACTTTACTTATAAGTGGCTTCTTGTTTGGACTTCTACTTAATAAATTTGATTTTCTTAATTGGTTTCTGGCTGTGTAGACGCCAATAGAAACTCCTAATTGGTCGTTTGCATAATAAGTAACATCTGATACCGTTTTCTTATGGTGAACTTTTTCTATTTTTCCATTTGACGATCTTCCAGGCTTTCTTTCCACGATATTTCTTTGACGATATCGCGATGTAATCCTACAAACCGTTGATTTGTTGATATTAAATGGATGAGCAACTTCATTCGTTGTTCGCTATATGCTGACAGCTGTTTTTATATTAAAATTCGCAATTTGCAAATTTTCATTAAACTTTTATGTTAATTATTCTTGTTGATCTACTTTTACCTTTAACACATTTTTTTTCTCGATAAATTTGTTCACTTTTCTATAAATCTAAAAAAAATAAGTAGAAAGAGAAGCAAAAAACGCTTAAAATTCTTTTTATTAAAATTTTAAAATCAACGAATAAAAAAACAAAAATGGAGTGGAATTGGATAACGTTATAAGTTTCGAGCTTCGATTAAATATCATACGACATAGCGTTGCATTCTTTTTTCACGCTGTTGTTTTTCAAAGTTGTCGTAGGCCAGGAGGTAGTGTGTTAGATTATTAGACGTGAGACTTGGGTTCAGAATCAAATATCTTCAACAAACTTAAAAAGTTTGATAACGTTCAAATCATAAGATAATATATTGCATATAGATATTCCCCGACTTACGACCGATATAGGTTCCTGGTCATCGATCATAAATCGATTAGGCCGTAAGTCTAATTTCATATAAAAAAGTAAAAAAAAATTACATATTGTACTACTAATTACGAGGGTCAGGAGAAATAAAACTACCCAATATTTATACTTTATTTAAATAATACTAACACAAAAATATATTCGAATAGTCGTAAGTTGGGGGCTACCTGTATAATGCACTATATGTGTGCTCCATCAACGTTTATTCTGATACAGAGTTGTTATTATATTTTCCTCCTTAATATTATGGTTTAAAGTATATATAATAATTATTTAATATTTATTTAATTCATATATATTTAGTGATAATTTTGAACCTTCAATTTCTCGCGGTGGTACTATGAGGAGTAGCTTGCAAACCCAAAAACGGACGGATTTGAATAACTCGCGTAGAAATAGCGTTCACGGGTATGTTGTTTTCTTTTTACTTCGTCTTTACGTTTTGTTACGATCCGTTTCTATTTTGTATATGTAATATAAGTACTCTCAAAACAGGAAAACAAACTGATTCGGAAAGTAACAGAACGTAAATTAATTTTAAATAATTTTTTAGCTTTGAAATTTATTTAACACCATCCTTGGTGTTAGTCGATGAGAATTAATAAATCACATAATGGTATATATATAATTATATTTTTACTTTTTTTAAATCTTTAGTAAAACTATATTCAATTACTGGGAATGTTCTTTGTAATTTGGTAAATATTAACGCACATAGTTGAAACATATACTTAACATTTTGCAGTGCTATGTACTAAAATTTTGAAAGTTTTACGCTAATAATATCAATTCTTTCGTTCTCCCATATCATCTAAAATTGTCAACAACCGTTTAAACCGTTACTTTAGATTTATATAAAATATAATTTTTTAAATTATATAATTTTTATATAATATAATTTGTTCTCTCCCAGGCCTTTAAGTATTACTTTAGTAGTGTGCAAAAGCCCGTTGAGAGAGATCTTTCAGATTTTATTCTAAAGTAGACTTTAATTTAATGTAGTTTAACCTACACACTTTCCTGGTATACAATATCTGACTTAATTTCAGTCTCGTCATTTTCATAATATTGTTATATTACAAAATTTATTATTACAAAAAGAAAAAAATGTTATCTTTCACACTGTATGTACCATGTGTATGTACGTATATACTTATTCTTCACATTTTGACAAATTTTTCCTAAAATTATTGTATAAAGCTAAAAATATATAGAATATATATAAAATTATACATACCATTCCTACGTATTTATAAGCATTTTTTTTTGCTATATAAGCTGTTGGAATTGTTTTCATAACATTATTTTTAAAAACAAAAGTGTATTGCATGCCAAAATTTATCTAAACTAATGATTTGCAAAAATATTCATTTAATTGCTTAATATTGTTTTTATAAAAGTTGTTCTTACATATTACAATTAATATTTAAATTTGTTTTTAAGTTTGGAAGCGCCTGATGTAACCGGTAGTAGTTTAACATTGGGTGCCGCTGGTTCAAGGCGCACTGTTTACCTTATTGATGAAAATCAAAAAATTCCTGAAACTGCTGATAGAAGTGGCGGAGCAGGAGAAGTTAGCAGTGGCAGTACTAGCAGTTCAACAGCTACATTAAGTGGAAAGACTAGTTTGGCTGAAGTACAGATGTCAACTTCTTCTCAGAAGTCTGAAAATCCAGCAACTTTTTTAATGTACAATCGTATTAACAACATAATTGCTGGAAATTCGCCCAATTTCAGCAGTAACGAAATATCTACATCTGGATTTGGGACTAGTAGTGGTAATAGCAGTCGAGATATTGAAACTAATCAGGAAGAAAGTAAATTAGCGCGAAGCAAACGTGCTGAAGATAAAAATAATAGCATTTGGTACGAGTACGGATGCGTTTGATGCATTCTTGTACAATTCTTAAAAATGTAAATATTATTACTTAACTTGTCTTGAAATAGTATTAGAAATAAATTAGTTTTTATGCAAATAGACTGCCAATAATGATTGAAAAAATTGAGTTTAAAAATATTTTTGATATTTCTTACGTACTTGCCACGCCTATTAAAATAAAAAATTCTTTTTCAGTTTTTAAATTTTAATTGTTAGAAATTAACAAAAATTTATATATAAAGTATTTAGATATATTGAATTAAATTAACTTCTCCAACATTATAATATTATAATTATTATTAATCAACGAATATTTTTTATAAGAAAATTGAAAATATATTATTGTGTATTATATTTATACAATTACTCATTCTTAATTTATTACAATTGTCCTCAACAATGATCAAAACTTTGCCTTAAATAAGAAGATAAAAACTTTATTCCTATACAAGCATTTATATCGTACTAGCTAAAACTCGCCATAGTTCGCTACTCCTATCGATATCTATATATATAGAAATTAATGTGTGTTCATTTGTTTGTGGGTTTGTTTGTTTGAAGTCTATAGATGTCTGAATGGCTGGAACAATTTTCTTCAAATAATAATAACAGTACCTTCGGCAGTTCTAGATGTTGATGCTCGTAGTCTCTCTCCTTCTAGGCGTACATCGCATTTATCCGGCGTCTCATCAGTTCTTGATCTTGATGATTGGGATCGTTTTCTTCTAAGTCGTGCATCACGTTGATCAGGTGTCTCAGCAGTTCTAGATGTTTATGCTCGTATCCTCTCTCCTTCTACACGTGCATAACGTTGATCTGGTGTTTCTGTAGCTACTGCTCTTTGCGATCGTATTCTTTCCCTTTCTAAACGTTCATCACGTTGAACTGGAGTCTCAGCAGCTCTAGACCTTTCAACACTCAGACGAACATCACGTTCTTCGGGAGTTTCGTCAGCTCTTTGTTATTGTAAATTAACTGCATTTTTGGTGCGTTTGGTCTCTATTTTTTTAATTTATTACAATATGATCACCCACAAAATAAATGTTTAACTCATTTAGAATCTGGGAATGATTTGTGAAAAAGATACTTTCAATCATTATTAGGCACATATACCATAACAGGTCAAATTTTTGTATTTTCAAGATATAAAAATCCATTTATTTTCTTAACTCTAAATGTTCATATGTGTGTCAAAGCGGTTCATGCCAGATTCTACCTCTAATAGTTTTCCATGTACAAGAACTTTTGTATCATATTTCTTCAGAAATTATTCATATGGATTTCAGTGTTGTCCGTGCACAATTTGATGATTTTATCTATAATGATTTCCTAGATGTAAGAAGTTTTAAATTAAATTCACATGGGAAGTACCACGCCTCCTTTTCATAGTAAGCCCATTTTTATCTAAAATATTCATATTGATACTAAAGTAAATTCGACAAAATTTTAGGGCCCTAACTGTTATATTTTCTTAGATATATTAATTTAATATTTTTATAGGAGGTAACACGCACATTACAGCAAGTCTTCCCATTTTGTTCATATAGATGACACAGTTGTCCATACACAATTTGAGGAATCTAGTTGTTGCAGTTTATAAGATATGCCACATTAAATATTTATTGGGTATGTGTGCGTGGCACCTCGCCTACTTGAAATGTAGCCCATAGTTCCTTCCAGAGATAAAGGAAGGTACTTTAAAAATTTCAGGAAAATCGTATCATATATTCATGTGGGAGGTGCCACGCCCTCTATTGCTGTCGGTCCATTTTTGTCTAAAATATTCATTCTGGTACTAAAGTGGCTGCGATAAAATTTTAGGAGTCTAACTGTTATAAATATGTTGTTAGATATACTAATTTAATATTTTTTATATGGCAGGTGACGCGCCCACTATAGCCAAACCGCCCATTTTGTTCATATACACGTCAAAGTCGTCCATACAAAATTTGAGGATTCTAGCTGTTGCAGTTTATGAGATATGCGATATACTTCTTGGGTAAGTAGGCGTGGCACCTCGTCTACTTGAAATTTTGAAATATAAAGTAGCCTATAGTTCCTTCTAGCCATACAGAAAGGTACTGTTAAAACTTCAACAAAATTTCCAGACGTTTAGCAATCTATAGACTTCAAACAAACAAATAAACACACATTAATTTTTATATAAATAGATACATATAATATATACACATACGTATGTGTATTTGCATTTCAACACATATTGACAATAAATAATTATACACGTATGCTATAGATTAATATAAATTTTCTGCAATAATACATTCGTAATTCCCAGCAACTGATTTGTAATATTTTTTTTATGTTACAACAACATATATAGTAATTTATTTTATTATTAGTTTATTCAGAATTTATCATTTGTCAATCAAAAAAAGAGCAGCTAGAACTTAAATAATAGGATAAATTAAAATAGAGCAATTTTGTAAGTTCTATTTTTCTATTTTTTTATTTTAAATGCAATTAATATCACAAAAAAGTATTTGTTGGAAATTATAATCTACAATGCTTAATTTAAATTATTTTAAATAACTAAAAGTAACTTGTAATGCAAACTTCAATTATGAATGCCGCGTGTATTTACTATTATACTACAAAATAAAATCATACAAATATTCTTATGACTATGAGAATATATTAGTTTTTTGTCATATTTTAAATCTGTAAGTCTTTGATTCTGCCTTGTGGTATTATAAAACTTTTTCAAATATTGTAAACTACATGAACAATTTAAGTTTTAATAGTTTTTAGAACTTAATAACTCTACTAAATATTTAACTATAAATTCGATACTTTTCTACTTTTAATCTTCATATTATTTAATCTTATAACTTAACCTTCATAAATTTCTTTCACAGTATCTAAATAGCAAATGAAGAATAAATACGCAAGCAGATGTACTAAAATATACATACACTAGTGGCATAAACTAAAGCAACTGACTTAATATTTTGACATTTCCATATGAATAGTGTAAAAAACAATCCTGAGAATTTTTAAAGATAGCTTTTTTAAATCTTTGAAGGTTTTTTAAAAGAATAATTGAAATAAATCTTTTTAGTTCGAAGAAAATAAAATAATTATTAAAATGCCCAAAATTTAGGTGGCAAAAACTAAAGCAACTCCTTTAAAATTTTTTTATTCTTTTACATAATTTAATAATTAATAAAATAACCGATATTTTGTGAATTAATATCTCGTCTACGAGCCATTAGATCTATTAATTCATCAATTTTGCTTTCTGAAAGATTTTTAATGCTTCTTTTTGAGCTAACGTCTTCATTTCTCCTCATCTCTTATTTCATTCGCTAGGATTTGATGCCCTTTTCTGTACCAAAGTGAATGATTAGATTATTTAGTATTATACAATATTTTTATATGTAATATAAATCAAATATTTCTATACGTAATTGGTCATTATAACCTCAGTCAGGATTCCGAACTAGTTTCTCACACCACTTATGTTGTGTGCGTTAATTTTATACATGAGTGGCGGGACCTACAGTTTAAAGTCGATTCCGAACGACAGATTTTTAAGATTTTCATGGAAATTTTATTTACCAGAAATCTGCTGAGGCAGTCGTCGAATAAACATTTTAAGTAGTGTTATTAATACTTTTAAATTACATATAAACTAAAAAAGATATACTATTGAAAATAAAAGTTCTAATTATTACTCTTTATAAAAATTACACTTTTTCTCCTAAAAACATTAATATTAGTTTCATTTTTAACATCAAATGGCAACTATTATACAGATTTAGTGCTTTATAAAATAGCGATTTTTGCCTTGCATTGGTGTTAGCTTGTTGAATCCTGAAGGCCATGATGTTTTTCAAACTGTATGGTTAACCTCCCCAACATAACGTAGTTGTTCTGTTAGATAGTCTGGTGCATCTCCTATCTTTATTATTTGAATAAAATATATGTTAACACCATAGTCGTAGTCTTTCTTTTACATTCAACCATTTCAAAGTATCTAGCATCCATCTTGTTGATGTTAATCTATTTACCTTAAGTATTGCACGCATTGCCTTATTTTGTAATTTCTGTAGTCTTATTATTTGTTGGTCAGAACAGCATGAATATAATATTGTCGACCCATATTCGAAGTGTGGTTTAATTATTGTATTGTAGATATTCATTGATGTTATAATTGACATTTTACTTCTTATGCGTACGTATAGAATTAATTTTCTCTATTGTTACATTATTTATTTTTAATATATTATTGATCTCTAACAATTTGGTCTTTTTCTCATTTAGTTTCAGCTTGTTCATCATTAACCATTCATTTACATTCTCCATATCCTTTGATAAATTCTCGTGAAATAAATTATCAGTTTCATCATCAGTAAAACTTGACGTATCGTCCGCATATAATACTATCACACACCTTTCCAAGATCGTTAATGTAAATAATAAATAACAGCGCTCCTAATATTGATCCTTGTGGTACTCCGTATTTATTTTCAATTGGACTAGATTCAATGTTATTAGCTCTTCTCCCTCTATTCCATTCTTCATTAATTTTTGCAACAAGATATCCCTATCAATTGTTTCAAATGTTCGTTTGAAGTCCATCAAAATTGTCAGAATCGTATTACTTTTCCATCTACTCACGACATAATTAACAGTAGTTTCACATGAAAACTTCTTTCTGAAACCCACTGCTATTTTGACAATTTGTTTTCCTCCATGTATTTTTCCAACTGCTGCTTAACCACAGTTTCTAAAACTTTTTCAAATGTTTTCAATGAGTTTATCGGGCGAAATTCTTCACATTTATTGGTATTTTTAATTTTCTTAATAGGCGTTACCATTGACTCTTTCCAATTATAAGGAAAAATTCCCGTTTTCAGGGATTCATTTATTATCTTAATCAATGTGCCACCTACTAAATCCCAGTCATCCAATATCAAATTGTTTGATATTCTCTTATAATCATTTTTCCTCTTAATATTTTTACATATATCTCTCAATTCTAATAACGAAATTGCACGGAATTTAAATCTACGGTCTATCACAGATATTTGCTTCTTACAAGTCATCGATGGAGCATCTTATTTGCTTAATACTATTTACGAAGTATTTTTTAAAATTATCAGCTATTTCAGAATTAATATTATATTCTATACTATTAAATATCACAGATTTTATCACAGTTTTGGGAGTTTTTAGGACTAGTTCCTTTATTATTTGCCACATTTCCCTTTGGTTATTGGTATTCGCTATTTTATTGCTTGTAAACTTATTTTTCTCATATTCAATTTTAACTTTATATATGTTTCTTATGAATTTTTAGCTATTCCTCGCCGATTCTGTATTTCCAAATAAGGCTTTTTGATATTTTGTAATTTTCTCCCTTTTCAACATTCTAAGTTCGTTGCTAAATCATTTATTATTATCGTTTTCGCGCACTTTCTTTTCACTATTATTTTTCCAATTGTTCGTTCAAACTTAGTATCAAAATTATGAACGTATTCATTTATATTCCGTATTTTTCGACCGTTTCCATTCTCAATAAAAATATCTATACATTCATGATCCGTTATTTTATTGTTTCGTCATCGACTAACACTCAAAGCAAGCAAAGAAAAACTTCTACTTCTTCAATAAATTAAAAAAACAACAAATTTAAAAAAAAAATTTTCGCCAAATTAAAAAAAAAAATCAAAAACAATAACTATCTTTTTAAATAACGATTCTTACTTCCATTTCTTTCTCTTCTCGTTGAGAGTGATTATCGTATTATTCTTTATTTGTTGGAATTTGAAATATTTGTATAAAAATAGTATAAGTGAAAATTTTAATTATTTCGTTATGGGCCCAGTGGCCGGATAAACGGGAATCAAATAGATTCGCTATCCAAAGTGATTTTATTGATCATACAAAAATAATTTTCCTGCTCTACTAAATACCCAAAATAACTTATCAACCAATCCCAAATACATACTGGTCTCATCTGAAGAAAATAAATTAAGAAAACTAAGCCCGTTTATTATTCATAAAGGCTTACATGCAATTTCTTCATTAATCGACTCTATCACCCAACTAAGAGATGGTAATTTATTATTATTGGTTCGTAATCAAACCGTAGCAGACAAATTCCTGAAAGCAAAGTCCCTTTTGGATATCTGCCCAATATCTGTTAAACTACATGATAATTAATTACATTAAAGGTTACATTAAAGAAAATGTACAATTCTATGGTGGACAATGACCGAATTGATGATGATCATAATAGTAATGCCACGAAACAAGTATATTCGGGATACATAGCCTTGTCTTTTAACCTATACAATTTGCCAAAAATAATTGTTGTAGCATGGTACAAAGTTAAAGTAAGAACCTATTTCCCAAACCCAATGCGATGCAAAAATTGTCAAATCCTCGGTGATACAAAAAACAATTGCAGAAACCCTATATATATATATATATATATAAACGAATACGAAAAATTACTAGCCACCAAAACAAAAATTAAAAAGCCCAAGTCCTTTTAGACAAAAAATCTTCAGCACGGTCAATAGTTTGGCACCATTTTTGTGAATTGGTTATTGGAAATAATCCTGTGCTAAAAAAGTATCACATGTGTAAAGTTTGCTTTGATGAGCCCCCCATGCGTTTGAAGGGGTAGGTACATATATTATTTCTATCCAAGAATTAAATTTAAAGAAAATTGAGAGGAGATTTTCCCAAAACAATAATGAAACTCCTATTTCAATTAGCTTTTTGCCAAATTTTTTGGGAAATTTTATTTTGAATATTCATTTCTGAAAGTTGTTTTTTGTAAGTGTTATAAAATGCGAAATAATTTCAGGTTTGGAGTTTCTACATCGACATCAAATCTCTGTAACCATTTACGTGCTCATGGTATTGATGTAAAATCGAAAAAATTTGAAAATTCGAATGCCAAATCTAAAACCATATTGTCAGGAAGTTCTGAAAATGCAGATTCCAAAAAATTTGCTAACGCATGTCTGCTTATGCAAATGTGCTGCAGAGATCTAAGGCCCTTTATCATAGTGGAGCAACCAAGTTTTATCGGATATATGAAAGCCATTTTATTTATGTAATTTCGGATCACAGCCGAAATAAAGGCGCCGCCGAAACTTTACCATATTTCGACTGACAGCCGACTTAAAGCCACCGCTGAAACTTTCCGATTTTCGCCGCCGCCGCCTACAAATTTTCTCGGCGCAGGTCTCTGCCCATGACCACAGATGTAAACAGATAAGTCACGCGGCTTTTGACGTTTAATTCTTTACTTAGAAAGAGACAGCAAATATAACCAAAAAGTATTTCTGTCCCTCTCTGACTGCCTGTCTGTTTTGTTTAAGTTTTTTTTTAGATATCGGGGTGGATTTTTATTATTCTATTTTGGCAGAAATTTATGATATTTTTGTAGAATATTAGAATAATTTTGGAAGGAGATAAACCGTTTTATTAGGAAAACGTAATTCGGAATTAATATATTTTTTATAACACCTTTCATCGGTCGTCGCTAACATAGTATTTAACCAAGTATTTCACAAATTCCTGAAACAAAAAGTTTTGAGTATACATTTTGTTATATTTTTATTTTTACATACCTTCTGCACACGGAACTTTTCTCAATGTGAAGGGAAATTGCTAAGAGTTCGATTAATAATGAAAAAATTACGGACTTTTATCTTTTTCATTATTTAATTAAAATTACCAATTAATAAATATTAGTAATATACATAAAGTTCTACAAGAAAAAAATTTTATAAGCAATATGTCTTATTTGATCTTGATATATTTAGCTTCTTACTTTCCTTTTGCACAAGAAACTATATTCATTGCGACCAAAAACAACATACAAATTGATTAATAATTAAATATTTACATATTTTCATTGAAGAAATTAAAAAATACTCCAAATTTGCCCTTTTTTAACTCAAAATAAATGTTTGTTTACATTTAATTTTTCCACTTTATCAGCCAGTTTTCTCTCTGTATATCTGTTGCTTCTAATACATTTGTTTCGCAAAATCTTTTAACATCTTTTTTCTCTCTACGGGTTTTCAAACGTCATAATTGTCGCCACTGGTTATACTGTGCCCATGACGAATATGATTTAAATTGCGGATTAATATCTTTATTATTACATATGTTGCATATGCTTATATATACCCATTCCGTTCTGCTATTTAACAATTGTTTGTAGTAATACAATTGCAATATTTTTTGAAATCTATTCCTAAATTTTTCATTTTGGTTTGGTATTAAACTAAATTTGGAAATATTGTTTTCTTTTAAATTTTAGTCAGCTGTTTTTGTTATTAAAATGATATCTTGCTACTGTCAAATAAATCCAGTGTAAACGATCTAGATTTTCAGAAAGATTTGAAATCTAATTTACTAGATTTCGCTGTAGCTATTAGTTTATGCACAATATATATATATATATATATATATATATATATATATATATATATATATGAACAATATAACAATATCAAACAAATTTTGGGTGCTAATAAAATATAATAATAAAATGATTTAAAACTTTAAATTTTAAGTCAAAATGTTGTAAAAATCAAAAACCTATCGCAGTAAGTTGTAAGCAATACATACTAACATATGGAGGAAAACAAGTTAACACCACACATCCACCTTAATTTAATCCCCTTGCCAATATAAATTATTAGAATATACAGTACACGCGCGCTAATGTGAACATTTTTTTTTTTTTTTTGGTTCATGAACACCGAATTTTAACATTTCAAACTAAAAAAATAAATTCAGTTCAAATTATAGGCTTTTTACTTTTTGCATCATTTAGAGTAGCCAATGAAGCAAAATAAAATGTTCACATTAAGAGATGTTCGCGCATACACTGTATTTTTATATCATGCGAGCTTTTAATATTTAACTTTTTTCAAGAGTCACTTCCATTTCTTTAGTTGAATTACTTTTAAAATAGTTCGGAAAAACAATTTATGATTGCATAATTTAAACTTTTTAAGATAGCGAATCCAAAGTTGCAATATTTGGCCCATAATTCTTACTTGTAATATGGTTGGATTATAATCTATTAATTAATAATTATAACTAATGAGTAAAAGACGAAAAATTTGGAATTGCGAAAGCTAAAATTTTTATGATATTAATTCACATTTTTGGTTTTTATATTTTGAACTTTAGTTGGTATCCACAATCAAACAATAACTCTAATTTTAAATGTGACTATACTAATCTAGATAGTACAGTACAGATTACTTCATCTTACGCCTGTACATATGGTTCGAAACGAACTACTGTTTAGTTCAAATTCATTCCATATGATTCAATTATTACATTAAACTTATTCGTCTATTTGCATCGGAATTACTAAGAGGAAATCTGAATATTAGACCAGATATATTTTTTAATTTATACGTCTTTATTAAAAATTCTGTTAATAAGAATGTTAATATTTAGGAACATTAATAGGTATGTACATTGGATGTAGATCACGAAAAAGATCATACGAATATTTTTACTTTAAAATTAAAAAATATAAAGTACAGAAATCTAATAGTCATACATAATACTTGCTTTATTCATTTGAGGTTTTTATATAAAATAAAGAATTTATTGGATATAGACGTTTATATTTATAGAACATATTCATAAATATTCGAATAGATGAGTGCGCGTACAAATAACTAAAATTAATTTTATATTAACGTCATTATTATCGTCTAATAATTCTGTTATTGTGAATATCGCTATTTGCTATTGTATATACTTTTATTTATTTGCTAATTTGTTGTTTTCAGTTTACATGGTAATTATATCGACATTAAACATATAAAGTTAACCTCACAAATACATTAAGACTACACACGGAGATGGAAATTGTAACCATTCACGACACTTGATTTTCCCGGCAGACTGTATGTTGGCAATGGCGAATAGACAAACTGTGTAGAAAACAGAAAAAGAAATATATAATGTAAACAAGAAAAACAAAAACAAAGCTAAACAATTAGACAAGAAAAAAATAAATGCAATTGATTGACACAAACTTTTGGTGTTTTTTGTTGCGTCGACATGTAACCCACACAAAATGATTTTGTAGTATGGCTCCATAATACTTCCCCACTATTCGTCTTCGGATAATATAAGAGCGATAATGCACCGCCATATAAACCCTGATCGGTCGGTAGAAAAGGCGATTCCAAGAATTTACTTTTGAATGTTTTATGTAGGCTAGTAACAGCACAGTCGGCAGTGAAAAGATCAGCGCAAATTTCTTTAGCTAGAAATGTTTTCATTAAATATTCTCCATTGCCAGTTGTACAAGTAGCTACAGAAAGATCATCGGTATCGGTCGCCCAACAGCCAGCACCATACGTAGCGGCTTGACCGACTCGTCCAGGAACCTTTAAAATTAATCCACCGGAACTGCAGCCAGCTGCCGAATTTCCTATACTGTCTACACATACCGCTCCTACTGTATCAAGTGCACTTACTTCACTTTCAGCCACTTGATTATTTGTTTCGATAGTAGAATTTTCCATTTTTCTACTAGAGGCTTTTGTTAAATTTCCAACTTTTGATTTATAGTGATTATAAGTGAATTTGGCTTTCGATGAAATAAGTCCGCTCGCTTCTATCATTGTGCAACCCATTTCTTCAGCATACCGTTCTGCACCCGGACCTGCCATTACCATAGGTGGTATACGTTCCATGGATAACATGCGATCTTGGCCGTCACATAAAATTCTCGCCAACTGAATAGGATTTTTTACAGTCGAAATATTTGTGCAGGCACCGAAGTGCAAATTGGATCCGTTCATTATTGACGCATCACATTGTACGTATCCGTCCCAGCACAAATTTGATCCAAGACCTGCATTTGTATTGCCACAATTTTCCAAACGTATTATAGCAGCTTCACAGGCGTCCATTGCTGATCCACCATTCTTTAGAACATCCGTAGCTCTGAGACATGCCTCCTTTATTACACGTTGGTATTTAGTTTCATCAACTATATTACCAGCACCTTAACGATGAAGTACATTTTTTATTAAAGTTTGCCTTAATTACACCAACAATATTCTTCTACCTGTATGTACAGCTATGAATCCAGACATAGTTTTAAAAATTTCTTAATTGAAAAAATAAATAATACAGAAAAAAACAAATGTTCGCCTTAATTCATTGTTCGTTTAATTTCCAGTTACTCGCCCAAATTCAAAATGTAAACATTTTGAAAATTTTTATAAACAAATGATTGTAACAACATGTGTCTATGTCAGCGAAAAACTAACCGCATAATCTTTAAAACGTATGAATTTCACGGTTGGAAAAATTTCATTTCGTAGGTGAGTATATACATGATGTCCCAATCTTTTGATAAAATTTTTTATAATTAAAATTGAACAAATAAATAGTTGAATTTATTTACATTTATATCCATTAGATCTTGTTAAATGACCCTTGTGAAGGAATTTACGAACAATGTTGTAACTTTCGTAAAAAATTAATAAATTGCATTAGAAAAAAGATATCTAGGGTAGTACTAGTAGCGTGCTATTTAAGCATTAACAGAATGATATGAGCGTCTGGTAGTTAGTTAGTTAGTTTTGTCGTATGAGAGAGGTCTCTGGTACTCAATAGTAGCACCTGTTGGCAAGGGTAATCCTGCGTGTGATCTCCAGACTGACATCATTTTTGGTGCAAACGGCCGAACCAGGGTAAATAAATTCCTTGATTGCATCAAAAGTATAGTTATTGGCCGTAACATAAGAATCAATACGCCGCACGTCTCTTCTTGTTGATAACATATACTCTGTTTTGCCCTCATTTGCTGTCAGATCCATCTTAGTAGGTTCCCCTTCAATAGCACTGAAGGCAGCAGTAACATCTCGCTATGATGTCAATGTCATCAGCATACGCAAGCAACTGGACGCTTTTTTGAAAAATAGTGACCTTGCGATGCACTTCCGCCTTTTACATAACACTATCCATAACGAAATTGAAGGGGTCGCATGATAACTGTTCGCCTTTTCTGGAACCTCGCACGATATCAAAAGGTTCGGAGAGGTTGATTCCTACCTTGACGGAGCTGCAAGCATTGCTGTGTGTGCCGACTTGTTTATAGCGGGTCTGTTCCAGGACTTGGCGTAGTGTGAAGTTGGCGCATATGATAGTATCTCCCTTTTTCAGGGCAGGACAGAGGACACTGAGGTTTCAATCGTTGGGCATACTATCCTACTTTCCATTTCCAGACATCAGGAATATTTTTCTAATTTTTAATCATGTTTCACAGCCTGATTAGATGATAGTAAACCCAGGATCATTATTCCTAACAATATGAAAACTTTTGGAAAAACTGCTGATGTTTAACATTATATGCTGGTTTCGGAAGGAAACTTATGTTTAGTAAACAAATCCACAATTTAGCACAAACAATAAGTATTTGACCAAAATTTGTCCTATTTATATTCCTTTCAAGATTTTTAAGTGCATATAAATGGTAATTTTTGAATTTCAAATCGAATATCTTGGACATATTTTAAGGGTCTTTGCCAGTTAGTCATACCAATCAGTGACAGGGCTTCCTCGATGTAGTATTGCCAATGCAGACGTGTTCGTCCTCAAAGTTAACTTCCGCCAATGCCTACTTCATACATACTACTGATTTGATTTTGTCACAGCGTACTGCGTAGTGAGGCTCCCATACATAGTTGCCAGATAAATAAAGTATCAAATCGTTAAAAATTTGGGAAAAAATCATCAAAATTGTCAAATGCGTTGGTAAAAAATCGTCATAAAAATAAATACATACTTACATAATTGGTCATTACAACCCTTCAGTCAGGATTAGGACCTAAGTTGTGGCCGTTAATTTTATACATGAGTAACTCCGAATGACAGATTTTTGAGAAGCTTTTCATGGCAATTTTATTTACTCAGAGTTTTTGCCAGAAATCTGCTAAGAGAAAGTCGCTGAAGAAAAATGTTCATATTTTCGTTTTGATGTCTGCTCTGGGATGTGAACTCGGGCCTTACGTCTAATAAGCCAACACACTACCTACTAGACTACGGCGACTTCACAAAAAATAAATAAAATAAAAAATAAATACATAAAAGTTAAAAAAAAAAATAATGTGTAACATATAAATGTATGTACATATTTTAGTTAAAAATAAATAACAAAAACATTCACCAAAAAAATTTAACACTTCCTTTTAACGCTTTAATACAAAACAAAACTTTAAAATGACTGTTATTTACAATATATTTGTATGTTAAAAAGACATATAAAATTGCACACTATTGTATTTTTCTCAAGACCGAATATTGATAGTGTGAAGCAAAGATAGAGTACAAAAAAACAACTGCACTCGTAAACCATTGTACAACAGTATAAAAGAGAGTTGTGTGAAGAGTGCAACAAAAATATTGTACTCTTCATAGAGTCACAACATGCATTTCTTTCTTTGCTCTCGGCAACCGAACATCTTCGTCGACGCCAGCATTGGCAGTAAATTTTTTAAACCTTTTATTTCTGGGGAAAAACCTTTTTTTACACTACTGATATTCATATGGCGATACTGAAAATGTAGCTTCAGTAGTAAAATATGCACTTACAACATAGTTCCGTTACTTCAGAGGCAAACGAGTCCTGTTGTATACATTGAATAAATGAGAAATAGAAGCTAGGAGAATGTCTTGTGCACACCTCTATACGATGAAAAAGACATAAAATACGGAAAAAGCATTACATGTGTATGCAAATAATTTAAAAATATAATACTTCACTCCTCGTTATAACTAACCTTATTTTGCAATAGTAACAATTGCAAAGCAAATACAAAGCTTAAATTGGCTTTTAATGTAAGTAAGTAAAGAATATGACGTAAGTTTTTAATTTCCAAAAATCGTCAAAATAAGGGCATAAATCGTCATTTTGTCAATATGCTATTTTGGCAGCTCAAGATCGTCAAAATGACGATAAATCGCGAAATCTGGCAGCTATGCTCCCACATTACAGATCCATATTCTAGAACAGGTGTGGTAAACAATTGTTTGGTAACATTAGACAGAAACCCCGTTTGATAAATCCCAGGATACATAGCTTTACTAACAGTTGAAGTAATATGATTTCTGAAGTCCAGTTTACTATCGAAAATTATTCCTAAATCGTTAAAGAAATTAAATAGTTCAAGAACAGCACCATTCATTGTTTTAAATCCATTGGTTGGAGATGATCTAGTGAAGCACATATACTCGTATCTACACTTTTTAACATTAATTTTTTAGATTACGTAGTGATTCCATGTTTGATCTTCAGGCTTAGATCAAATTTGCTAACAACATTGAGAATATTGTTATCGAACGAAGTCTGAGATTCGATACGCCTCATGTTCGTTTTGCTTTCATTTACTACTAGACCCCATTACGCCAACGGCAGCAGTAACATCTCGTATGGTATGCCCTACGACTTCAATGTTGTCAGAGTACGCAACCAATTAGACACCTTTGTGGAAAACAGTGTTATTGTAATACACTTCCGCCTTCCGCAGAACACTCTTCATGGCAACTTGGATGAGGTCACATGATCAGGGGTCATCTTGTCTGAAGCATCGCTCGGTATTAAAAGGTTTGAAGTGGTTCATTCCCACTTTGATGGTGCTGCAGGCGTCATTCTGCATAGTCTTAACTACTCGGTATAACTCAGACATTGCGACAAAAATACGATAGGGCTTTTAGAAAACTAAATGAACACTCTTCATGGCAACTTGGATAAGGTCACATGATAAGGAGTCATCTTGTCTGAAGTATCGCTGGATATTAAAAGGTTTGAAGTGGTCCATTCCTACTATAATGCTGCTGCAGACGTCATGCTCCATAGCCTTAACTGCCCGGTATAACTCAGACATTGCGATAAAAACACGATAGGGCTATCGGAGGCTGCCTTTTAGCCTACTAAAAGATAGTGTGTATCGACTTTTTTTAATGGGCTTCCTGCAGAATTTGACGTAATGTGGAAACCTGGCTAATGGTGAACTTACCAGGTCTGAAGCCGTACTAATAAGGTTAAATCGATGTTTCAACAAGTGGCGTCAGTCGTTTAGGCTTATACTTCTATGTTACACATCATGGTGGCAGGATATAGACCACGACATGCCCAATCTTTCGACATACTTTCCTCTAGCCATTACCTACGGTCTTAATCAATTCAGCGGGTAAACCATTAGGGCCTACAGCATTATTGTTATTAAATCGCATGATCGCGACTTAGACCACTTTATGGCTTCATCGCGGCAGCGTTGCAGTAAAGGTCTGTAGCTTTTGTAGGTTTTAGATACTGGAATTAACATCGAGTGGAAATTTCGATTTAATGCGAATTGTGTTAAAACAAATAAGATACATATATTATGTGTGCATTCGGTTTAATATTATCAGAACAAATATTTGAGGTATTTCAATGAAGCCCGTATAGTCAGATTAAATACTGTGAAAGCTTCTTTCTATTTCTTCAAGAGTGGCATTCGCAAACTGAAACCGGTATAATTTAGATTAGAATTCTCACTTGTACTTATAGTGTATTAATAGTTGATATTAGATGGGGATCGGAGATTATTGGCAAATTCAACCTCATTTTGAAATTAACCCTCACTTTTACAGGTTTTCAAAAAGTGTTTTAGTTCTGCTGTTCTAGAACTTTCTCATATTAATATTGAATGTTGGGATGTAAAAACGACACCTGTTCATACAGTTGGCATGATGAAGATTATGTTCCATGGTATGCTCTTCAGTTCATCCCTTAGAGAAAAGGATTGAATGCTTTTAAAGCCAGGAAAAGTTATTTTTGGATTTTCCGCTGATGTCCTGTAATCATAAAATGGAAAAATTAGGTCATGGTTTGAGAAAAGCGATGCTGATAATTAAACATAAAGAAGCACTCGAGTTGCGTATGTACTTCCACATATACAACCAAAAGTCAATGTCGAGGAAATCATTGCGAAATATTTAAATAATAAGTAGAAGTTCATTGATATACATACATACATAATTGGTCATTACAACCCTTCAGTCAGGATTATTAACCTAGTTTCATACACTACTTATGTTGTGTGTGTTAGTTTTATACATAAGTGGCGGGACCTACAGTTTAAAGTCGACTCCGAACGACAGATTTTTGAGAAACTTTTCATAGCAATTATAAAATAAGATAAAAAAGTAAAATAATTTTACTCTCAGAGTTTGTGACAGAAATCTGCTGAGAAGAAATCGCTGAAAAAAATACTTTTTGTATTTTTATTTTGATGTCTGGCCGGGGAAGTTCATTGACAGTTGAAGCAATAAATGAATATTTTCTATATATAATTTAATAATATATATAATTTTTTTTTCAAGTGTTAAAAATTATTTCTTTGTAACACAATACCAGATCATCCTCCATAAGCATTTTCATTTAACCAAGGGCATTAACATTTAAAATGATTAATAGAACCAAGTATTTTTGTTTATATAAAGAAATTAAACCGAAAAGAAGAAGTGTAAAAATACAGGCTATATAAATTATATTCCGCAAAATTCTCTCTTCCGAAGCACAGAAACTAAATACAGTGAAACTGTAAAATTTTAATAAAGAGAAAAATCTAATATATAAAATTCTCGTGTCACGGTATTAGTGGTTAAACTCATCCGAAATGGATCGAGCGATTTTCATGAAATTTTGTATGCATATCGGGAAGGTCTGAGAATCGGACAACATCTATTTTTCACATCCCTAAATGTTAAGAATGGCAAATCGTTAAAATTGAATATTTAGGTACATATTGATCGTAGACGAATAAAATTTGGTGGGTAAGTTCGTAGAGTCGATAATATCGACAATCCCACCAAAAATGGGGTGACAATCCTCCCCCTTCAAGTGATACCTATAACTCTTAAATTACTGAACCGATTTTAACTTTTAATTTTTTGTTCGAAAAAAAAAAAAGAATTCGATATAGCAAAAAGAAGGCAGACGAATGCATTTTGAGGGGTAAGTTCGTAGAGTCGATAAACTCAACAAAAATGGGCGTGGCAACCGTCCTCCTTTAAAAGATACCTATAAATCGGTTAATTCGATGGTTTGTTAGTTTTTGTTTTAAAGCGATTACAACAACTACAACACCTTCAACGCTACCCATGATTCGGGCTTATTATTATTCCTTGTATGCCTCACCTAAATAACGTACCGACTTCGATTAAATTTTGAACTAGATAGATAGATCCACACATTTATAGTAAGTTAGTGATTTTTAGATAACCTCGAGCCTCGAGATGTTTCTACACATTGCAGACAAGGGCCACGACGTCAACGCATTCATATTGTTACGCAAAAATAATCGAAACGACCTAATATGGTTTAACAATGAAAACGATAAACAAAAGCTGTCAGCTACACATACACAGGACACAAATACACACTAACACTAACGAATACAACGAACATGATTTTAATAATACCAATAGCAACAACTACAAAGAACATGTTACAAGCAAAGCATTACCATCGGCATGAAAGAGATGAAGATAGACAAGGAAGTGAACGCAGCAACAAGCAATGAGAACAAAAACGCCTTTTGCACGTTGAAATTAGTTTCGAAACAAATGTGAAAAACTTTTTTGCATTTTCTTTTAAACTTTCTTTCGCTTTTGGACGTAAAAAGTTGTAACTTTATTTATTTATTTACATATTAGCTTATAATTAAAATTATAAGATAATATAAGGCTAGAGCTTTAACAACATAGGCCTTTAGCTCAATACTTAAGATTAAATTAATACTAATAAGGTGAATATATAAAGATAATAAATAAAATGTAAGAGGTAAACTTTAAATTAAAATTGAGAAGTAGTTTAAAAATATTCTTAAAAATATTATTTATACATTTGTACAATGTCAAATCAGTTAAATTAAATTATAAATGTTAGTAAACTTGAGAAATTGAATAATGGTGTGTAAGTTATCGATTGTTGGGGTTGATAAATGCAGTTTTGGATTTGAATTTCTGAAGAATTGTTGACGTAAATTAGTAAATTTTGGACATGTTGAAATTATATGGTCCAAATTATTGGGATGAGTAATATTACAGTTACATACATTCTGAATAGATTGGTTCATGAGGTGAATATGTGACATTTTGGTATGACCCAATCTAAGCCTAATTATTTTAATTTGATCCAAACGAGACAATTTATCTTGGCAGTCTTTAATATAATCAAATATCGTTAAACTTGGAGAGTTAATCTCCTTATACCAAGATGACGTTTGTAATGAGCTAACACCTTCCATCTTGAAGTAGTTCCTCAAGAACATAATAATATCTTTTTTATAAAAATTTTGGGTTGTAATTAATGGGCTGATCAGCGTATTTTTCGCTGAGATGTCAGCAAATTCATTCCCAGAAATGCCGGAGTGTCCAGAAACCCAAATTAAACGAATTCTTGGGTATGATTGCATTAATTCGTTCCTAATAAGTGTAGCATAATATTCGTTGTTATTTATATTTAGTATTGATTTTATGCAAGATAATGAATCTGTACATATTGCAAAATTTCCGTGCCTAACCCTGACAAATTTAATCGCTTCAAAAATAGCGATCAATTCTGCCGAAAATATTGATGAATAGTTTGGTAAAATTGAAGATTTTATGATTTCATGTTCATTTACAATCGTGTAGCCTACACAAACATCATTTTTCGACCCGTCAGTATAAATAAAATTAAAGGGTTTCAGAAGTTCCTTCAACTCACAAAATAATGCCTTAAACTGAGAGGGTGATGTAATATCCTTAGAAAAGTTTACAAGCGTTATATCTATTACGTTATTTTTGAAATTCCATGGTGGTTCTCCTTTATTTTTAGAACAAACCGAATACTGTATGGGTAGTTGTAGTGTTCTACAAATTTTTAAAGTTCTTTGAATCGTTGAATTTATTCTTAAATTCTTTTTCCTATTTTCTATGTTTTTACAAATTCGTTGTAGTGATGGATTATTCAGTATTGATTTAAATAATCTTGATGTTGCTAAATTTATCTGAGTTTCTAATGGTAAAATTCCAGATTCAGCTAGCATGTTGTTAATTGGGGTCGAGCGGAATGCTCCTAAAGATAACCGTACCGATGCATTTATGATCCGTTTAATCTTTCCCAATACAGTTTTAGGCACATACCCGAAAAAAGGTAAGGCATAATTAATTTTAGATAAGATAATAGATCTTGTAATTGATATTAAAGTAGTTGTGTTGCAGTTAAATCTCTTACTTGACAAACATTTTATTATATTCAACTGTCTTGAAAGTGACGACGTGAGATTTTCGACGTGTGTGCTCCATTTATAACGATTATTAAAGTATAATCCTAAAATCCTGAGGTTATTAGCCTCTATTAGTTGAAAATTATTTAGCTGCAATAATGGTCTACACTCAAATTTTCTACAAAAATGGATGTATTTGCATTTTGAGGTCGACAGGACCGCCCCCGAATAATGGCACCATTCAATAATGTCCTGGAAAATACAGTTCACATCGATTACAGGATTTCTTTTCCTATTTGATCTTACAATAACGTTAAAGTCATCAGCAAAGGCAGTAAAATCGATTTCCCTGTGTAACGATAATATATTACAGAGTTTGTTATATGCAATTAAAAACAGAATTACAGAGAGGGGGCATCCTTGAGGTATGCCATTATGTAAGGGAAGAGAATTAGAATGCTGTTTACCAATTCTTACTACGATCTTTCTATTTGTCATAAAATATATAATATATTGGATTATTTTCGGTCCAATTCTCCACGATCTCAGTTGATCAACGATGGCGTGGATACCTATTTTATCATAAGCTTTCCCAAAATCCAAAGAAATGAGTGTAAGGTGTTTTCTAAATGAAATACTGTTAGCAATCTGATGGTCTATATAAATTGGAGCATCAGTTGTTGAATTTCCTTTTTTAAAACCATATTGTTGACTATTTAATAGTTTGTGTTTTAGTACAAACCACCATAGTCTGTTTGAAATAATTTTGTCAAGAACTTTTGCCAAACATGGATTAAGAGATATAGGCCTGTATGATGCGTGTGTAGTTTTATTAGATTTAGGTTTTAAAACGGGTATTATAATACTATTTTTAAATTGTTGTGGTATAAAATTTCCGAAAATTTGGTTAAATAATGACAACACTCTTAGTTTCACCGTGTATGGTAGATGTTTGATCATGGCATAGGGAATCCTATCCAAACCCGGAGATTTGCCCCTTAGCTTGGAAAGAGATGATTCAAATTCTACATAACTAATACTGCGTTCTATTATCTTAGCCTCCGTACTTGGAATAGTTTCAGATGTATTGGAGATTGCTGCTTTCTTCTTTTCATTAAAGTCAAAAGAAAAATTCTCATCTTTAGAATTTTGAGACCAAAATTTACACAATATTTCAGCAATTTCCGTTCTATCATCAGTGAAGTTAGACAATGTGTTGTCGGTTGCAATGCAATTTATTCCATGGTTACTTTTATAACCAGTGAATGATCTAATCTTTGTCCAAATATTTTCAGTGCTAGATGACGGGCTTATTGATGATGTCAATTTTTGTATTGATGCATTTTTAGCATATTTGATTTCTCTTTTAAGTAAAGAGTTTGCCCTTTTGTAATTTATAAGATTTGTTTTGGACATATTTCTATTAAAAATTTTCCATTCTCGTTTTTTAATTTCCTTAAGAGTCTCAAGGTTCTTATTCCACCAAGGACTTGTCTTAGGTTATTCAATTTAATGAACGTATTTGGTATAGAATCATTTGCAGCCTGGTTTATTATTCTACATATATTCCCAGTCTCCTTGTTAATGTTGGAACATACGGGTCTCTCCAAACTGTATTTCCTACTGTTCAAAAAGTATTTCATCCAATTAGCTTTCCTAATATTATATTTAGGTTTAAAGTAATCACTTTTATTTCTGTGATGTAAAAATAAGGAAATTGTAATCGGGAAGTGATCACTGCTGAAAGGTGTTTCCTCTATGTCCCATTCTGCCGCAGTGGCAATGTCAGGGAAGCAAAAGGTTAGATCCACGTGTGTGAGCGAATTGTGGGTACTAATATGAGTCGGAGAACCATCATTCAATATTAAATAATGAGAATTATTAATGAAATTTGCAATCAAAGTACCTCTATTGTTATTAATAGATGAACCCCAGCCATTTACGTCTCCAGTGATTAAACATGGGTGTGAAATGTTGCCTAATACATTTATAAGCTGATTGTAGGTTAGTTTATGATTTGGTTGTATATATAAAGATATTATCTTGAATTCTTTTCTAGAAACTATTTCTAGGCAGATTGCATCAAAATCGTCTGAAAGGATTATTTGTCTATGTTCCACTGATTTGTGGACTAAAATGCATACACCGCCGTACCTTGTAGGTGATGTGTTTTTGGAGAAGAGGGTGTAATTAATTGGGACGGGAATGGTATTCAAAGAGTGTAAATGCGTCTCTTGAAGAGAAATCACCTTCGGAGCTTTCTTCCTGATTAGCTGAAGAATATCGTTATAATTATTAATGTAACCATTGATATTCCATTGTACAATGTTAAATGAAGACATGATAAGTTAAAAATTTAAAATTAAGAATTGATATTAGTCTTAAATAACGATTAGTATGTACGATAAAATTTTTTCAATTTTCAACATAACAAAAATAAAAATAACAAAAATAATAAGTAAAGGTTTAATAAAAGGAGTTGGAGTGTTAAGTGATAGCAAAAATAATAAAACAGAGAAATTACGTGAGACGAAAGAGTTATTAAGTGATAGTAAAAATAACGAAAAAGAGAAAATATGTTTGATAAGGAAATTTTTATAAATAAGCTTATAAAATAAATTATGAGAGAGAATCATAATAACTAAAATTTATATTTTTGCTCTTTTAAGCGTTTACCAGATAATGTTTTTTGTTTTAATTTCTGTTTGTTCCTGTTAGCTGTGGTTCTGGGTAGAATAATTATATTTTTGTTGTGTTGAACTTGTTTCATTTCCGGATATTTCAATGTCAGATGTTGTTTTTGAGAGAGTACTATTGTCGTCTAATATTTTCTCTGATTGAAATGCGTTGTTTAATTGTTCCATTTCATATTCTGAAATTTCAATATCAGATATGTTGTAACTTTTTCGTAACGGTGATGTTGAATGGTGAGAGTAGCTATGTTGGTGCTCTCTATTGTTGGATTTAATGAGATTTGATGAGCACTGTGATGTCTGTTTTGTTCCAATGCAATGTTTGCTGATTTTTTATTGTTATTGGTTGCTGTTTGCTTGGCAACTGAAGAATATGTTTCTGATAAAATAGGGTGACGTTGTTTATAAATAGAAATTGCTGTTTTTCTGTTCACTTTTTCTAGTGTAATTATTGATTGAATTTCTCGTTCTTTTAAGAATATTGGACACTTTTTATCATAAGCAGAATGATTGTGGTCCAAAGAATTAAATTCTCTGCAGTTTGAGCATTGTTTTGTTTCCATGCAGAGCTCGTTCTCACTCGTATGGAAATGTTGAGAGCAATTGGGGCATGTTTTCGGGTTTTTACATATTTTTGCTACATGACCATATTTTAAGCACTGTTTACATCTAAGAGGTAAGGGGATATATGTTCGTATTTTTACACGTTCGTATCCAATGTTAAGTTCGCTAGGTAGAATAGTAGAACCGAAAGTAATTATAATAAGATCGGTTTCTTCAACGACATTATTGACCTTTCTTTTGATTTTCTCAATTTTTGTAACATTTTGATTTTTAAGTTCATGTAAAATTTCTTCGTCTGGGATCTGTCTTAAATCATTGGAATAAATCACCCCTTTGACGCAATTTAATGAATTATGCCATGAAACTATAACATTTATATTTTCATTTAAATTTTTTAATTTTATCAATTTATTTGCCTGATTAAGATTTCTTGTACGGACTAATATAATGCCATTTCTAAGTTTTTTACATTCCGAAACTTCACTACAAGTACAGTCTATAATTTTTTTAATTAAAAAAGGTGATACATTGGAAAGGTTTTTGTCTTCATCGGTCCTGGTTATTATTAGGTATTTTGGACCAGGTGTTGTCATGTTTAGTGATTCAGAATTACTGTACACATTTTCACCAATATTAGGAAAGAGTCTTTTCCCACCGTTGTTCGGTGGCTCCTTCATATTTAAAGTTGAAAACGCTTTTAATGTATGATGACAATTTTAAGTTATTATAAATTTTTATTTTTTAATAATACTTAATTTACACTAAATATTTAAATAAAGGTTATTTGAAGGTTATTTATTTACAAACACTTAATCACTTAATCACTTAATAAAAAAGAAACTTTCTTAAAGACACGTCTGCTCTTGAGAGAGTCTATTGATCGAATGTGAGTTGTAACTTTGTTTGGCATTATGATTTAGGTTCAAACACAAGACATGAATATTATGTGAATGTTATATTTGTTATTATATTGTTACGTTTTTACCTTTTTAAAAACGTTTAAATAAATGAGTTCGTTGATTGCAAAGCAAGTAAAACAAATATGTGTTTATTTTAATGAAACTCTTTTTATTATTCACACTACTTTTATATGCCACTGTCCAAACTTATACAATGTACACAACAATAACACAACACTTCTGCTCGCGTAAAAACTAACAACTCTTCGGTAAACTTTTCTACGGACGCAACTTGTCTTCACACCCCGACTTTTTACTTCATACTCAACTGCACGGAAGGCTGACTGAATTCATTCTGAACTGGTTGCCTGTCATCTCTTGCCCTTGTATATGCGAACGTCTTCAGTCTGATGATGGTTCTCGATGTAGAATGTTCGCGGTTTCGCATTCTCGAGAATTCCATTGCGGCTACATTGTTTGTTGTTGCGTCTGCTTACTTGTCTGTCCCTTTTACTCTCACACTTGTAGCTGGTTTAATTATAATAAGGTCGATGTATGTGTTAGTGTGTATATGTGTCGTGTGTATTGTGTACGCATTGCCTCATTGTGTCTGTATTTGTAGCTTTTGTTTATCGTTAATGTTAAACGATATTAGGTCGTTTCGCTATGCGTAACAATATTTTAAATACATACATACATAATTGGCCATTACAACCCTTCAGTCAGGATTACGACCTAGCTTCTCACACCATTTATGTTGTGTGCGTTAATTTTATACAAGAGTGGCGGGACCTACAGTTTAAAGTCGACTCCGAACGACAGATTTTTGAGAAGCTTTTCATGGCAATTTTTACTCTCAGAGTCTTTGCCAAAAATCTGCTGAGAGGAAGTCGCCGAAGAAATATTTTTTTTTTTGTTTTTGTTGTTTGACCTGGGATACGAACCCGGGTCTTTTGTCTAATAAGCCAACACACTACCCACTAGACCACGGCGACTTGATATTTTAAATAAGGGAGCTTTATATTAACACCGTTGACTAACTACGAGTCATCTCTTACCCACTTTTTCTCTTATAAACCATCATTTTTGCCTTTTGATGATATCTACGATCTAAAAATAGTTTTTAGAAATATAATGTGAAAAATCAAATTGCCGTTTTTGGCCAGTTTTCTGAAAGTTACTGCGGCAGTCAAGGTGTTAACTTCTCTATGCGAAACAAAAAATTAAAGAAAATGTGAAATTAAATACAACTCGTGTATATACGAATAAAGAACAAAGCAAGTTTCCGAGTACATGGAATTCTGAAATCACCCCCGCTCGTTTTTCCCCTCTCTCCTACAAACTCAAGAGTGTTGAAATTTGTTTCGAAACAAATAAGTAGCAATGAGTATGAATACAACGTTGACATCAAACTCACAACATTCGAAATATGTTTGAAAAATACGCCTACTAATTCTGATTCATAAATTTAGAAAAATACACTTATAAGTAATTCGAGTGGCTCGAATCATTCATCAAAATTTACAGCCTTTGTTGTTGTTGCATATACAAACAAAGAGGAAAGGAAAGACAAAGACAACAAGCAAAGCATACACACAGTTTTTTAAAAATTAGTTTGAATGCGTATAAGTATAATAAATTATAAGTATTATTTGAATCTACTCATCGTTTTAAACACTCGTCGCTTATCTCTGGTCCAGAGGCAGAATTGGGCAATTTTTCTTCGAAAATGAGCAAGGAGTGGCCGGTACAGTCAATGGCGAACGTTATCGGGCCATGTTGAACGAATTTTTGTTCATAAAAATTTATGAGGAGGATATTGGCAACATTTGGTTTCAACAGGACGGCGCTGCGTGCCACACAGCCGAAGCTACACTCGATGTTTTGAGCACTGTTTTTGAGGATCGCATTATCAGCCGAAGAGCTGATATTTGGCACCGTTGGACTTTTGTTTGTGGGGTGCCGTCAAAGATAAATGTTACGCCGACAAGACAGTGACAATTGACGCTTTAAAGGAAAATATTCGTGTGAGTGTGAGAAACTAGGCCAATAATCCTGACTTAAAGGTTGTAATGACCAATTACGTATGTACGTATTCGTGAAGTCATTGGTGAAATACAGGTGCACATAATCGATAATGTGCTTAAAAATTGGACGGATTGTGTGGGCTAGTGCATGGCCAGCCGAGGCAGCCATTTGAATGAAATTATTTTCCATTGTTAACCGGAAGGATTCTATTATCAAATAAAAAAGAAATTTGAGAAAATATTAAGTAATTTTTTTAAACATTTAAAAAAAAAGAAGTTATTTGGCGGACCCTTTAGTTGCAGATTCTTTTTATGTATTGTGTGTGTGTCCCATTTGATGGTTTGCGTTACAAATTCTTTATTTCACTAAATATGCCTATTTATCGATGAAATTAATGATTTAAAAAATCCAAAATGTCTAGGCTCCAGGAATTACATCTGCAAACATTTTTTGAAAGAAAAAATCCTTGGTTATCATTGGAAAACATTTTTTTATTCTTGTGACGCACGCAGGAAAACTTTATTCAGCGAAGCCACCTGCCGCGTCCTACTGGAGGAAAAAAGCCTTAAGCGCGGCCGCAGGTCGTCACGCAGAAAAACTTTATTATGCGAAGACAGATTTCAATACTGCAATACTTAACTTTAGTGTCTCAGGAACTGAAATGAGAGATAAAGCCGCTTTCTAATATTGCTAATGTGAGCTAAGGCCACATTTCATTTCATTTCATTCAAAACAAAATATGGCTTTATGTCACATTTTCGGAAAAAAAATTATGGCGTTAAGTCCCACTATAATGAGACTTAATGACATATGCCCTTATGTCTCAATAGAATGGGACTTAACGCCATATGGCTTTATGTCCTATGGCTTTGTGACACCCCACCGATGATTGTTTATATGTACATATTGTTACGTTTTTATCTTTTTAAAAACGTTTATGTATGAGATCACTGATTGCAAACCAAGTAAAAACAAATATGTGTTTATTTTAATGAAATTCTTTATTAATCACACTACTTTTATGTGTCACTGTCCAAACTTATACGAGATACACAACAATAACTATAACAGTATGTGCTCGTTCGATACTCTTATCTGCTTATAACCTTTTTATAAGTAACAGCACTTGTTCGTTATTCTCTGCTTACAACCTTTTTGTAAGCAAAACACTTCTGCTCGCGTAAACACTAACAGATCTTCGGTAAACATTGCTACGGACGCAACTTGTCTTCACATTCCGACTGATTAGTTCATACGCAACTGCACACAAGTCTGACTGAATTCACACTGAACTGGTTGTCTGCTTTCTCTTGCCTTTTTATATGCGAACGCCTCTGATGACGGTTCTCGAGTCTGATGATGGTTCTCGAGTAGAAGGTTCGCGTTCGCGCCTTCTCTTTGGTTGATGTTACTCGTTTCAACGAAGTGTACACCAGAAGCCTTAGTTGTTTCAACGGCATGTCGTCTAGTGGTTGAGACCGGTCTTGATCTTTTGCGTGGCGCTTTGCAGTTTCTTTGGAAATGGCCACCCTTTCCACAATTGAAGCAGTTCAGTTTAGTCTTTTGCCCGATTTCTTTTAAAACTTGCTTTACCATTTCCTTACTTACTTACTTAATTGGCCATAACAACCCGATTAACGGATTTCGGCCTGCCGCAACACATTCTTCCAGGCGCTTCTGCTTCTTGCGCGCCTACGCCAATTGGTCACACCAATCGATGAGGGGACTTCCTCGATTTGGTCCTTCCAACGGATACAAGGTCGTCCTCTTCGCCGACTTCCGTTGATCCCCGCATCAAATACTTGTCTCGCCGGAGCATCCTCCTCCATTCGAAGGATATTAATACGCTGTACAACGTCCATGTCGTTGAGGATGTCGGGTATGATGAGCGTCTTGTAGAGTAGACTGACATCATTGTCGGTGGTAACAGCGGAGCCAAGGTAAATGAATTCCTTGACTGTATCTAAAGTATAGTTATCGGCCATAATTTGTGAATCAATACGCCGTACGGCTCTACTTGTCGATAACATATACTTCGTTTTGCCCTCATTTACTGCCGAACCCATCTTCTTAGACTCTCGTTCAATAGCACTAAAGGCAGCAGTGACATCTCGTTTGGTACACCTTATGATGTCGATGTCGTCAGCGTAGGCAAGCAACTAGACACTTTTTTGAAAAATAGTCCCATTGCGATGCACTCCCGCCTTTCGCAGAACACTCTCCATGACGAAGTTGAAGAGGTCGCATGATAAGGGATCGCCTTGTCTGAAACCTCGCACGGTATCAAAAGGTTCGGAGAGGTCCATTCCTACCTTGACGGAGCTGCAGGAATTGCTTAACGTCATTCTGCATAGCCTTATCAGCTTCGCAGGTATACCGAGCTCAGACATTGCGGCAAAAACACGATCCCTTATGGGGCTGTCGAAAGCAGCCTTATAGTCGACAAAAAGATAGTGTGTGTTGACTTGATTTTCTTGGGTCTTTTCCAGGATTTGGCGTAGTGTGAAGATCTGGTCGATGGTGGCCAGGTCTGAAGCCGCACTGATAAGGTCCAATCAGTGTTTTGACGAGTGGCTTCAGTCGTTCACACAATACGCCTGTAAGAACCTTATATGCGATAGGGAGAAGGCTTATACCCCTGTAGTTGGCGCATATCGTAGGGTCTCCTTTTTTCAGGACGGGACAGAGGACACTGAGGTTCCAATCGTTGGGCATACTTTCCTCTAGCCATATTTTGTAGATAAGCTGGTGCATGCGCCCTACCAACTCATTACATCCGGTCTTAAACAATTCAGCGGGGAGGCCATCAGGACCTGCCGCTTTGTTGTTTTTAAGTCGCATAATCGCGACTTTAACCTTCATGGCTAGGCGGCGGAATCTCCACGCCGTCATCATCGATCGGGTTCGGAACATCATCTCTAGAGGCGGTATTGATGTCGTCATCGCCTTGCAGCAGAGTAGAGAAGTGTTTCCTCCACAACCTCAGCACCCCTTTCGGATCTGTAACCAGGTTTCCATTCTCATCCTTGCAGGAAGACGCTCCGGGCTTACACCCCTCGGTCCGGCGCTTAATCTTTTGATAAAATTTTCGAGCGTCATTCCTACATCTGTACATCTCGACTTCCTCACGCTCACGCCTTTCCTGCTCCCTCTTCTTGCGTCTCGAAACCAAGGACTGTTTCCGCAGTATTGCGCAAGGAGTGGGAGATGTTGGCCCACAATCCGCCAATGTCGCTGAGATTGGATGGGGAATTTCCTTAACTTTAGTTAAAAGGCATTCATCTTCCTCCGCTACTTCCACTTTTCGCACTTTGCTTACTTGTGGTCTAGAAATTGTCTGAGCGGTCTCTTGGGCTAGTGCGAAAGCCACGTTCTCTCCAAAGCTTGTCTTCTGCGTAGAACATACCGCTAGTTTAATGCCTGGGTCGCGTATACCATTAACAAACGCCTCGGTCTTAACGGGTGATTTTCTCCTGGGTATATAAGCTGCACCAACCTCTCAACCTGTTTGCAATAAACACGACATAGAATGCAAGAATCGCATGTAACGCAAGGCGCATGAAACGGATGGTATGGAATTTCGGCTTTAGTCGTCGAATTTATATGCAAAAAATATTTTATGTAAAAAATTCTTTTTTTAAACTTTAAAGTCTTATATAGGATATTCTTGAAATATTTTTCGAGTTTTTTTATAGTCAAGTAAATACTTTAAATGATATGGAAAGAATAACTTTTTATGGACATAAAGCAATATTTTGGAAAAATTAAAAAGTTGGTTATTAGCAGGAGAGGAAATTTTTAATATAAAATTAGAATTAAGCGGCCTAGCTTCTCAACACCACTCATGTTGTGTGTGTTAATTTTATACATGATTGAGTGAGTAAAAAAGTCGACTCCGAAGGACAGATTTTTTGAGAAACTCTTCATGGCACTTTTATTTACTATCAGAGTTTTTTGCCAGAAATCTGCTGAAAGGAAGTCGACGAAGAAATATTTTTCATATTTCGTTTTTTTTATGTCTGACCGGGGGTTAATTATTACATACATTGATTAAATATTAAAATTTAGTGGTAATTTTTAAGCATTATTTTTAAACAATTTTGTTGCAATTTATATTTTCATTTGGTGATTATGGTAAAAATATAGAAAAAATACATACAGATTTTTATTTACCGTTATTTTAATTATTTATTAAATTTAATAAATACTAAACAAAAAACATTCGTTTTATTACAACTTCGTTCTACAAAAATATAGAGACAGAAGTTCATAATTGAACTGATAAAATTACATATGGTAAGTACATACTAGAGGTGTGCACAAGACGCTTAAAATTGTACAGTATTGTATTTTCCTCATGGCCGAATATTGATTATGCCAATAGGAAAACATAAAATAAAATTAGTTAAGAGCATACAACTAGCAACCGATTCGGATGAGTCCTATTACTATTACATTGTGAAATTAAATACATATACGAATTAAAGAACAAGACAAAATCGAATAAAATGTTGCCATTGTACTTGCATCTGAATTGGATGGCTAAGTAATGTAGCATCATATTGTTAACATAGTTATATTGTTTGTTTCGGTTCAGCCAATGTCCCGTTGTTTATTTTTTGGTATTTTTTTGTTTTTGCTATTCTTTCAAAGTAAAATTTCATATTGTAAAGTGTTTGTGATTGTGGTATTATAAATAAATAAGTAATTAAATATAATAAGTAAGTATAAATTGAAAATAGTAAGTGTTGTTGTGCGTTTTTTATATTAAAAGAAATGTTCGGCTTCAATAAAATAAATTTTAGTCATAGTACATAACTAGGTACCCTTTGAATCAGTATAATATTGGAATCACCCGACCTTCGCTTTCAATGTCGGTGGAGTTGGACGCATCCGACCTTCGCTTACAATGTCAGCGGAGTTGAACCCATCCGACTTTCGCTTACATTGTCGGTAGAGTTGGACCCATCCGATCTTCGCTTAGATTGTCGGTAGTGTTGGGCCTATCGTACGGGCTTGGCCATCGGTGTGTAAATGTAAGTGGAAACTGAATATAGACTTTCGATTAGTCGCATCTACATTGTCATTGGTCTCAGTTGGAAGATGTATGGGCAAAAAAATCCGTTGGGTTGTAGCAGCAAATATAAATAAGAGTGAAGCAAAGATAGATAACAAAAAAAAAAAAAAACAACTGCACTCATAAACCATTGTACAACAGTATAAAAGAGAGTTGTGTGAAGAGTACAACAAAAATATTGTGTTCTTCATAGTGTCACAACGTTCATTTCTTTTTTCAGAAAAAATATTGTTTTTAAAAAACAAAACAAACAAACAAAAACAACGAATATTAACATAGCAGTTTGAAGAGAGATTGTTGTTGAAACAGTTTATGGCGAAAGCAAAGAATGTATACCCGCGGATTTTTTTGCCCATACAATATTATACTGATTCAAAGGTTAACTAGATATGTATGTCTAAAATTTCTTTTACTGAAGCCGAATATTTCCTTTAATATAAAAAACACACAACAATACTTAGGGTCATTATTACAACTTGCCATTAACTAAAGGGCGCATTTTAACCGAGAGTAAATTGTTTTTCATTTTTACGAGTACGAGTGAGCGTTAAACTAAAGGGAAGATCATCCTACCTATAAAATTTAAAGGTCATTTTATGTTTGAACTTGCCATATCATATACCATTTTCGGTATAGCAATTTCAAAATTAAACAAAGTGAGTATATACTAGAGGTGTGCACAAGCCATATAAAATTGCACACTATTGCATTTTTCTCAAGACCGAATATTGATTGTAGCTGCAAATATAAATAAGTGTGAAGCAAAGATAGAGTACAAAAAAGACAACTGCACTCGTAAACCATTGTACAATATTGTACTCTTCATAGAGTCACAACATGCATTTCTTTTTTTGCTCTCGGCATCCGACATCTTCGTCGACGCCAGCCTTGCCAGTAACTTTTTTAAACTTTTTATTTCTGGGGAAAAACCTTTTTTTACACTACTGATGTTCACATGGCAATACTGAAAATGTAGCTTCAGTAGTAAAATATGCTCTTACAATACAAAGCATAATTCCGTTACTTCACAGACAAACGAGTGCTGTTGTACACATTGAATAAATGAGAAATACACATTTCAGTGCACTCGTAATATGAAGAGCAACAGAAAAGAGTACACTACAGTATTGGATTCGGTGAAGGGTAAGCTAGCAGAATGTCTTGTGCACACCTCTAGTATATACAACAAAAAAAAAACGAAGTCCGCTGTTGCCACTGCGTTAAAAAAAAACTTGTTTAATTGAGCAGTTTCATCGACTTTGCTCCGGCATTGACATATTTTGGAAAAAGTTAATTTTGCATTATCTGTAAGTTGTAATAACGAAAATAAGTTAAAGATAAATTGCCGTTCACTTTAGTTAAAGGCACATTTAACTAACGCCAACTTTAACGGGAAGTTGTAATAATGTGTTTTTAATTTATACTTATGTAGCCTAATGGCTCACAAGTCCATTAATTTGATTTTATTTATTTAATTTTAATTATTTGTTAATTTAAATATTGTTTGTGAGCTACCTTAATGTTTATTGAAATTGTCTGATTTATCAATTGTATGATTATTGTTGTCGTTGGGTTCATTGACTGTTAGGATATTTTTTATTGTTTGTATTCCTTTTTATCCTTATTTGTTTACGAACTGATAAGAATAAGGATCTTGTTTATGAACTAATAAGAATAAGGATCTTGTTTACGAACTAAACGCATTCTTTGTCCCTATAATATACAGCAGTTTATTTATTTGGAAATGAATTGTTGTAAAAGTACATAAAGAAACAGAAATTGTAGGCTCAGTAACTACTGACTCTAATTAGAAAATTTAGTTTGTTGGGGATAAAGACTGCGGTAAGTTCTTTTATCTTTTTATAAGTGTATTTGTAATAATTTAATATTTTTTTGTTAGAAATAAACGGTGGCTCAAATAAATTGTTCATAATTAAAACAAATTGTGGTTGGTTTATTTGGGACCAGTTAAATTCGCTATCCTCAACATATAGGCTCAGGTCGCAGCCAGCGACAAATTTTATTTCGCATCCTGAGCGAAGTGGTTCCAAGCAGCCAGAACATGTAAAATATTTGGATTGATTGTGGTTCCAAGCTGCCGGAACAAGATTGAAAGAATTGCGAACGGATTCTAAGTTTGCCGGAACAAAGTCTTTTAAATAATTTAAATTTTTGTGGTTCCTTTTTTATTTAATTTTTAATTTAATCTAAATTTTTGTGCCTGCGGAAAGAAATTAGTTTTTTGTGAAATAGTGTGTTCCTAATAAATATTTGTGAATTTGTGTGCCGTGTGAAAATATTTGTGCTTCATAATGCAACGGTCGCCACCTAGAAAAAGTTCTCGCTTACAGACAGCAACGAGCCAAAATGCAGAAAGTTCCATGCCAGCTGGAACAGAGAGTTCATCACAAGTTTCTCAAATGCCGTCGGCACTAAATGCAAGCTCTGTTGTAACTGTAACTTGTGCCTCCATTAGTGCCCCTAGTGAAACCATACCTGCTGTAACGACGCAAAACATTTTTAGCTCGGCAAATGAAGAGAGCCTTAGCCTGCCGACGTTAGTGCCCGGTCCTAGTGTGAGAACCCAGCAACCACAAGCTACATCTGATACGGAGAACAGACTGATATCCTGCAAAACCAGTTGGCAAATGCTCAACTTGCTTTAAGAGCAAATCAAAATTTAAATGTGCCAAGTGTTATTGGACAAAATGCACCAGTCATCCAAAGCATTAGCAGTGGCCCTGAAGACATGGTTAATCCACGGAATCCAACGCCATATTCCTACGTTAGTCAGTCAGACCAGTTAATGACATCTCAGTCTCTTTTTGTTTCCCCTGCTACAGTGCCCATGCCAGTACAACGCAAACTTTATGAGCTGCCCGAATTTTGTGGTACTCCCGAGGACTGCCCTTGAACATTCGACAGCCGCATATTTGTATAATAATTTTGAAAATTGTTTGAGACTCCAGAAGGCTCTGAAAGCTGAGGCCAGAGAGTGTGTGAAGTCGTTGTTCATCCACCCAAATAATGTGCCAACGGTTATAGAGCAATTAAAGCTGCAAATGGTCGCCCAGAGTTGCTTATTCGATGCCAATTGCAACAGATGAAGGAAGTTCAGCCTATATCTGAAAACGCGATCGATAAATTGGTGCCATATTCCATTAAGGTTAGAAATTTAGCAGCATTTTTGGAATCTGCCAATGGTCATCAACATTTGTCGAACCCAACTTTGATGGAGGAGTTAGTCCAGAAGCTTCCAATGAGTAAACGTTTGGATTGGGCACAGTTTACCTCAACTTTACCTCAGTTACCTACTATTTTGCATTTTAGTACCTGGCTGCAACGTGTTGCAAATTTGGTAAGAAGTGTGCAAATAAGTAGTTCAAGTGGTTATAGATTTAGCGGTGATGCAAGACGAAAAGTGGTTTTATATGCTTCTGATGGCCCAGAACGGCAGTTAAAATGTTTTTATTGTGTTGGTCCACATAAAATTTTTGACTGTAAAAAATTTTTAGAATTGAGTGTGCCTAATAGATGGAGTGAAGTGAAGAGATTGAAATTGTGCTTTTCGTGCCTTAGTGGTGGCCATTCAAGTAAAGATTGTCGTCGGCGCAAACAGTGTCCCATGGAAAAGTGCCAAAGAAATCACAATCAATTATTGCACGAAATTAAGCCTAACGTACCAAGTCAAAGACCTGAAAATGTGTCCCCTACAGAAAGTGTGTCAACAGTCGAGCCAGTGCTTAGTTGTGTTTCCAGTGCTTGTGAAAAGAGTGATTTGCTGTTCAGAGTGCTCCCAGTGGTTCTCTATGGACCAAATTGTGCTGTTGAAACTTATGCGCTACTAGATGAAGGTTCTTCAGTCACGATGGTGGATAGCTCTTTAGTGAGACAGCTTGAATTGAAAGGTCGACAAAGTAAATTGAATTTGAGTTGGTATGGTGGTAAATCGGTACAAGAACCAGTTATGGTGGTCGATCTTCATGTGAGCGGTGCTTTTAAGAAGAGGAAATATTCTTTGAAAAATGTATATAGTGTCTCGAACTTGAAATTGCCTAGTCAGACTTTTAATGCAGATTTAATAAAGAATCGTGGCGTGCCTATAATCTCATATGAATGTGTGGCTCCAAAGGTACTAATTGGTTTAGACCATTGCAATTTAGGATTGCCCGATGAAATAGTCCCCTTGGAAGATGCTGGTCCATATGCTGCCAATACGCCTCTTGGATGGGTTGTTTTTGGAAACGTGAAAGGAGGTCGCCCTGGAACACAAACTTGTTTGTTGACAACTCAGTTGGATAACTTGAATAATTTGGTGGCAAGTTATTTTGAAACGGAAAATTTTGGCGTTAAGGCTCTACTGATGATTGAGTCAAGAGATGATATGCGAGCACGAGAGATATTAAGAAATTCGACGAAAAGGGTTGCCGGAAGATTTGAATCCAGACTACTATGGTGTAATGATGACATAGTCCTGCCGGATAGCTATTCTATGGCCCTCAATCGATTTTTTGGACTGGAGAGAAAAATGAAAAATAATCCTGATTTTGGTGTGGCCTATAAAAAAATAATGAGTGAATATTTGAAAAAGAATTATGTACGCAAATTATCATTGAGTGAAGTTGACACAGTTCATCCGAGAACGTGGTACTTGCCGCACTTTGGTGTTGTGAACCCTAATAAGCCAGGGAAAATTCGTTTGGTATTTGATGCAGCAGCAAAGGTGGAAGGTGTCTCATTAAATTCGAAGTTGTTGAAAGGCCCTCAGCAGTATAAATCGTTGCCATCAGTTTTGTTAAATTTCAGAGTCGGTTCCGTAGCTGTGTGTGGAGACATTAAAGAAATGTTTCATCAAGCTGTTGTTGCTGATGAAGACATATGTTCGCAGAGGTTTTTGTGGCGAGATGATGATAGTGGTCCGCCGGAAGTGTATGAAATGCTTGTGATGACGTTTGGAGCTGCCTGTTCGCCCTGTATTGCCCATTATGTGAAGGAAACAAATGCAATGGAATATAGAGATCGTTTCCCTAGAGCCGTGAAGTCAATTCTGGATCATCATTACGTAGATGACTTTGTAGATAGTTTTGATAGCCCGTCAAAAGCCATTGCAATTGCTGTACAAGTTTGTAAAATACACAAAGCTGCTGGGCTTGAAATGCGGAATTTTACATCGAATTCATCAGAGGTGGTGGTGGCTCTAGAAGGCAGTTCAAATCACCAGGTCAGTTTCTCAGGTGGCTTAAATGACTTGGACGGTTCAACTGAAAAGGTACTTGGCATGTTATGGGATCCAAAGGACGACGCATTCAAATTTGTTTTGAAATTCCATCGCGTGAATTTTGACGTCATCAATGGTAGAAGGTGTCCCACAAAGCGTGAGTTGTTATGTGTCGTAATGTCCATTTTTGATCCAATTTGTGCCATTTTATGATAACTGCCAAACTTTTGATGAGAGAAGTCTGGAGACATAGTGTGCTTTGGGACGAGATGTTACCTGCGCTATTACAAGTGATGTGGAATAATTGGCGCCAAGAACTAAGAAACGTTGTCCATGTAAAGGTTCCACGATTTATTATATATGGTTTGCCCTTGGAGTTAGAGTTGCATGTTTTTGTTGATGCCAGTGAAGATGCTTTCGGTGCAGTGGCCTATTGGAGATATACAACAGCTGGTGGACGAATAGAAGTATCGTTTATATCTGCCAAGTCGAAATGTGCCCCATTGAAATGTATGACCATACCCAGATTAGAACTACAAGCCGCCGTTTTGGGGACCCGATTGATGGACACAATAATGAAGGAACATGAGCTTAAAGTTTCTCGCTGAATCTGTTGGAGCGATTCTACAACCGTCATTAGTTGGATTGGTTCTGAAAGTATAGATCGTTTGTTGCCCATCGAATCGCCGAAATTCTTGATTAGACACGCCCGACTGATTGGAGATGGTTGCCTACAGATTTCAATGTTACCGATGATATTACGAGAGCTAAAAATGAAGTTGATTTTTCTATTGAAACACGTTGGTTCCAAGGGCCACAATTTTTGTATGAAAACGAAGCTGATTAGCCGAATAAGAATTCTGAGCAACCTGAAGATTTATGTAAAGAAGAACTACGCCCCAAATTTGTCATGCTGGTTAGTACACATTTAGTTATTGATTTCAATCGTTTTTCTTCATTTCTCAGGCTTAAACGAACAATGGCTTGGGTTCTGAGATTTAGAAATCGATGCCGAAAAAATGATAAATATAAAGGTACGAAATGCCTGTGTGCTGAAGAGTTAAGGGTTGCTGAAAATAAACTGTGTCGTCTGTCCCAAGAAGAGTGTTTCGCCCTTGAAATAAACATTTTAAAAAATGGTGGTTCTTTAAAAAAGGAAAACGAGTTGTTTTCGCTTTCGCCTTATTTGGATGAAAACAATTTACTTCGAGTGAGCGGTCGTATTGATGCTGCGAGTTGGTTGCCTTTAGATGCCAGGCACCCTATTATTTTGTCACCCTGTCACCGTTTTTCACAATTATTTATTGCCCATGTGCACAACAAGATGAAACATCAAAATTTTGAGGCTACCATAGGCGAAATCAGGAAAAGCTTTTGAGTAAGACCTCATCAAATTGCAACATTTGTAAGATTCGTCGTGCCGTTTCTGTGGCTCCTTTTATGGGACCACTTCCAAGAGATAGACCAACACCATACGTCCGTCCATTTACTTATACTGGTGTGGACTATTTTGGACCAATAAATGTAACTATTGGTAGACGTCATGAAAAACGTTGGGTTGCACTGTTTACGTGTCTCACAGTTAGAGCAATACATCTAGAAGTGGCCTATGATCTTTCGACTGATGCGTGTATTTTGTGTATACGGAATTTTATAAATCGTCGTGGGACCCCGTTAAAATGCTAAGCGACAACGGAAAGAATTTTGTGGGAGTTAACCAGGAAGCCCAGCGATTTGTCGAAGTTTTCGATCTGGTTAAAATTGGAGATGAGTTGTCCACAAAGGGCATTGAATGGAATTTTAATTGTCCACATAATCCGGCAGAAGGTGGTATATGGGAGCGAATGGTTCAATATGTTAAAAAAATTTTAAGAGTAACTCTAAAAGAAGTCGCCCCAAAAGAACACACGTTACAAAGTTTTTTAATTGAAGCCGAAAGCATCGTAAATTCTCGTCCATTGACTCACTTGCCAGTCATCCCTGAAGAAGAAGAGCCATTGACGCCAAATCATTTCTTGTTGGGTTCTGCAAATACGGCTCAAACACCCGAATGTATTGAAATTACAAAGCCAAAAAAAAGCAGTGGCGTATTGCTCGACAGTTAAGAGATCATTTCTGGAAAAGATGGATTGTGGAATATTTGCTCACACTTACAAGGCGATCCAAATGGTGTGAATACACCAAACCAGTGGCTCCGGGTGATCTCGTACTAATTTGGGATCCAGCTGTTTCCCGTCGAGAGTGGAAGAGAGGTCGTGTCATAAGTGTGTTTCCTGGTAGTGTAATACGAAGAGCAGATGTTCAAACAAGTAGTGGAATACTTAAACGCCCAGTTTCCAAACTAGCAGTTCTTGATTTGGATGGTGAATCGTTGCCGATCCACGGAGGTGGGAATGTCGCGTAATGGCTCATAAGTCCATTTGATTTTATTTATTTAATTTTAATTGTTTGTTAATTTAAATATTATTTGTGAGCTACCTTAATGTTTATTGAAATTGTCTGATTTATCAATTGTATGATTATTGCTGTCGTTGGGTTCATTGACCGTTAGGATATTTTTTATTGTTTGTATTCCTTTTTATCCTTATTTGTATACGAACTGATAAGAATAAGGATCTTGTTTACGAACTAATAAGAATAAGGATCTTGTTTACGACCTAAACGCATTCTTTGTCCCTATAATATACTGCAGTTTATTTATTTGGAAATGAACTGTTGTAAAAGTACATAAAGAAACAGAAATTGTAGGTTCAGTAACTACTGACTCTAATTAGAAAATTTAGTTTGTTGGGGATAAAGACTGCGGTAAGTTCTTTTATCTTTTTATAAGTTTATTTGTAATAATTTAATATTTTTTTGTTAGAAATAAACGGTGGCTCAAATAAATTGTTCATAATTAAAACAAATTGTGGTTGGTTTATTTGGGACCAGTAAAATTCGCTATCCTCAACATATAGGCTCAGGTCGCAGCCAGCGATAACTTACTTATTTTATTTAATTTAATTAATTATTTATTTTTAATAACAAAATCACGGTTAAACCACTTTTATATTTAAAAACACTACAAAGAACTAGAAAAAACGAAGAAACACCAAAAAATAAGTAACGGGACATCGGCTGAACTAAAACAAACAATAAAATTATATTTACAATATGATGCTATATTACTTAGCCATCCAATTCAGGTGCTAGTACGATGGCAACATTTTATCCGATTTGGTCTTGCTATTTAATTCGTATATGTACTTCATTTTACAATGTAATAGCAATAGGACTCATCCGAATCGGATGCTAATTGTATGCTCCTAACCAATTTTATTTTATGTTTTCCTATTGACATAATAGTATACATTTGGATGAGTTTTAAATTGTAATAACCTACGGACTGCTGGGTTTTGTTCTCTTTTTGTCAGTTAGCACGAAAGTGAGCACGAAAATTTAGCTTTCCCTGTTACCTAGCCACTGTGTGCAACATCTTCACATATTTAAAGTCTTTGCTCACTTCAAGTACGTAAGGAAGAAAAAAAACATTAAATTAAAGATATGATGGAACAAAAAATTATACATGAAAGTAATTCACCTTATTCCATTGTGGATCATTGTTTTTTTTTATTTTTTTGTCTGGCCTGGGATTCGAACCCGGGCCTTTTGTCTAATAAGCCAACACACTACCCACTAGACCACGGCGACCTCCATTGTGAAGAAATTGGATAATTTTGGGGACAGGAAGTTCAGAATTATTATATTTTATAGAAAAATTATTCAATTCATTGTCGACAATATCCTGTTCCCAATTTAAATTCACTCAAAATTGGAACAGCACATTACCTCACAACTTTGGATTTGGCCAAAGGTTTCCATCAAATATCAATTAGGGAGGAAGATAGATCAAGAACTGCTTTTTAAATACCCTTTGGGCATTACGAATTTATTCGTATGCCGTTTGGCTTGTAAAATGCCCCGTCAACCTTCCAAAGATTAATGAATTAAGTTCTCATAAAAAAATTGCTACGTCTATATGGACGATATATTTGTATTTGGCACCTCCTTACAAGAACACTTAACAAATCTTGATTAATATTGTGAAACAAAGAAATAGGGGTAGTTTTTTTGTTTATAAATCTTCTGGAAAGAGCCCGAATAATCTTCAGGAGATATTAATTGTAATTACTCGTAAAGAATTACAATTATTGGAATGCGAGAATTAAGAGAAAAAGAAAGAAATCGAATTAATTTCTAATTCCACTAGTAGAGATAATGAGAGATAACGAAACTTTCAATAATTTAATGCGAATAAATATTTCAGATATGATTTTTTCAGGTAAGTATTGTATTTTCATATACGTATATACAAATTTTAGGTAAATTTGGGTGAGTATAATTAATTTACGTTATTTCAAAAGATGTGAGGCGACTACCACTTCAAAAATTTAAATTATTTAATTATTTTAAATTATCATAGTAATAGGTAATAAATTTCATAAAAGTGTTCTGCAGTAACCACGGTAATTTAACATTTATAAATTTCAATTCAGCCCACTGTTAATTGCATATTTTCTTTTAATCATTTTTATTTGCTAAGACGCCTTTTGCACGTTGAAATTTGTTTCGAAACAAATTTCAACACTCTTGAGTTTGTAGGAGAGAGGGGAAAAACGAGCGGGGGTGATTTTAGAATTTCATGTACTCAGAAATTTGCTTTGTTCTTTATTCGTATATACACAGAGTTGTATCTTTTATTTTTTGTTCCGCATAGAGAAGTTAACATCTTGACTGCCGCGGCAACTTTCAGAAAATTGGCCAATAACGACAATTTGATTTTTCACATTATATTACTAAAAACTATTTTTAGATCGTAGATATGATCAAAAGGCAAAAATGATGTTTTTACGAGATGACTCGTAATTAGTCAACGGTGTTAATATAAAGCTCCCTTATTTAAAATATCATTAGTCTTTGTTGATTTTGTATTTGAAATCAAAACATTAGCAGAAGAAAAATTTTAGCGCCAAACAATTAATTAAAAAAGGTTGAAAAAATAAAAATAAAAAATATTAAAAAGAATATAATTTAAATAAGGTAAATATATTAAAAAATAATAACACATAAATATATAATATATTATAATGTAATAACAAATATAATATTTATATAATGTTCATGTCTTGTGTTTGAACCTAAATCACAATGCCAAACAAAGTTACAACTGTTAAAAACAGCAGAACGACGCGATAAAAGAAAACAAAATTTCTGAAATTAATTTTTACGTCCAAAAGCGAAAGAAATTTTAAAAGTAAATGCAAAAAAGTTTCTCACATTTGTTTCGAAACAAATTTCAACGTGCAAAAGCCGTCTAACAAACCGGTTTTGTAGTCTATTGTTTAAAATTTCTTTTATTCTTTTCTTAACAAATTTGTAATGTAAAATTGATTTAGTTAGTTAGTGAGTTAAGAGAAGTCAAATCAATAAGATCAATTTAAAAATTCAAATAAATACGAAGAAATTAAAACGGTGTTTAGTAACTGTTAATTTTTGTGTAATTGGTTTTTATAAAATTTTAATAGTTAGATCAAATCTAACAGATGTATACAATTTAGTTAAGTATAAGGTTTACTTGACTTTAATATTTCAATTTGCCGACGTTAACCAGGCAATTATTGGAGCTGATTTTCTTAATCATTTCAACCTTTTAATTGACTTAAGAGGCAAATGCCTTCACCACCGTGAAACTATGTTAAAAACAACTTGTGAGCCTGATCATTCGCCCGAACTCAGTATAAAAACATTTGACTCAAAAATAGAGTATGCAGGGCTTCTTAATCAATTTGCTGATATTACACGTCCATCGGTACTCGGTTCTAAAACAAAATCATCGGTAATTCATCACATCGAAACAAAAGGTCAGGCGGCTTTCACCTGAAAAACTTCAAGCGGCGCGTGCTGTTTCGAACTACCGATGAAATTAGGAATTTGTCGTCCTTCCAAGAGTAATTGGGCCAGTCCCCTTCACATGGTCCGTAAACCAGATGGTAGTTGGCGACCATGTGGTGACTATCGGGCTTTAAATATTGTAACAATACACGACAGGTATCCTTTACCATATTTACAGAATTTTTCATCAATTTTGACGGGAAAAAGCATTTTCTCCAAAATTGATTTACACAAAGCGTTTCAACAAGTCCCAGTTCATGAGGACGACATTCCAAAGACAGCAATAACTACACCGTTTGGGTTATTTGAGTTTGCTTATTGACCTTCGGGTTAAAAAACGCAGCCCAGACGTTCCAAAGGTTGATACACGATATATTAAGACAACCTTACACAATTACACGTATCACAATTAAAATTTTTAGGCCATCTTATAATGAAGGATGGAATTCGACCTTTACCAGAACGCTTATCAGCAATATTAAATTTTGAAAAACCTAAGGTAGCAAAAGACTTAAAACGTTTTTTAGCAACTTTTTATAGACGCTATTAACTACCAAGTGAAAATATTTGCGTTAATAACCGGCAATAAGCGTAACGATATGACAGAAATTAAATGGACAGCCGAAACTAATGCCGCTTTTGAAAATTGTAAAAAGGAATTAGCAAACAGTGCTCTACTCGCTCACCCACACCCTAATGCAGAACTATCAGTATGGGTTGACGCATCGAGTTTTGCAGCTGGCGCAGCGCTGAACCAAATAGTCAAAGGCAAAACTCAACCTCTTGGATATTTTTCAAAAAAATTTACAAATGCTGAGCAAAGATACAGCACGTACGACAGAGAGCTGACCGCTGTCTATCTTGGTCTTCGTCATTTCCGATATATGGTTGAAGGACGTCAATGTCATGTTTATACGGATCATAAACCGTTAATATATGCCTTTAAGCAAAAATTAGAGAAGACATCCGATCGCCAAGCACGTCAGCTTGACTTTATATCGCAAATCACTACTGATATACGCCACATCTCTGGGGAAAACAATATCGTAGCTGACTTGCTTTCGAGAATACAGCAGTTGGACTCGCAATCTGTTAATTACGATGAGGTGGCCTTGGAGCAGATTCACGACGAAGAGCTACAAAATTTGTTAAATTCAGATACGCACAATAATTCACTAAATTTAAAACCTTTTGCTCTTCTTCATAGCAAATATCCAGTTTACTGTGATACCAATGGCAGCAAGATTCCACCATTCGTTACAAGATCTCTTCGAGCAAAATATCTTCGTGCAATGCACAACCTATCGCACCCTGGGAGCAGAGCAACCGTTAAGTTAATGACCGATCGCTCGTTTGGCCTGGGATACAAAAAGACACCAGAAATTTCGTGCGAAGTTGCATCGATTGTCAACGCAATAAGATCAGCAAACATACAAAATCTCCGAACTTCGACCAGTGGATTCAACATGGCGCAACAACAAAACGACATTTGTGCATCCGAAGTTGCATACTTGCGATCAAGTTTTTGTCAGAGATGACTCAATTCGAGCTTCATTATCATCGCCATACACTGGCCCATACAAAGTAATACGACGCTTGTCAAAATACTTTATCATCGACCATAACAACAAAACTAACAAAGTTTCGATCGACCGCTTAAAACCAGCCTATACAGCAGCAACCATGGATGCAATTGGCTAATGTTGTTACTAAGGGGAGGGTACTGTGGCGACTACCCCTTCAAAAATTTAAATTATTTAATTATTTTAAATTATCATAGTAATAGGTAATAAATTTCATAATAGTGTTCTGCAGCAACCACGGTAATTTAACATTTATAAATTTCAATTCAGCCCACTGTTAATTGCATATTTTCTTTTAATCATTTTTATTTGCTAACAAACCGGTTTTGTAGTCTATTGTTTAAAATTTCTTTTATTCTTTTCTTAACAAATTTGTAATGTAAAATTGATTTAGTTAGTTAGTGAGTTAAGAGAAGTCAAATCAATAAGATCAATTTAAAAATTCAAATAAATAAGAAGAAATTAAAACGGTGTTTAGTAACTGTTAATTTGTGTGTAATTGGTTTTTATAAAATTTTAATAGTTAGATCAAATCTAACAGATGTATACAATTTAGTTAAGTATAAGGTTTACTTGACTTTAATATTTCAATTTATATAATTTATTTTTTTTTCTGTATAATTTTAGCACAATTTACTTTAATATTTCTAGTTGTAGAATTTATTTTCTTCTGTATAATTTTTATTTCTTTTTCACAATTGATACAAATATGATATATAAGTTCAAAGGTTCGAGATGAAGTGAAGTTGATAGCATTTAATTTTTTACCAAACCTCTGCTTTTCTTAAAGAATGTAACGGTATGCTTGGAGGCATTCCAAATTATTTACAAAAACTTGGAGACATTCTTTTTTAAGTTAAACTTGGGAGACATTCATTTTATGTTGTTGAAATGCAATGCGAAACAACAAATAAAAAATGGAAAGAATTGTCTTTCAATTTATGTTATTTAACATACCAATTTTTTAACAAAATTAATAAATTTTTTTTTGTTAAATAATTTAAGTGTTCAAATCAAGATTGAACATGGCGTCGGCCTTGGCGTTAAACATAAGAAGACCTCTCCCTTAGAGGTGTAGTAGACAGTAACATAGTACTTGCGCATCTGGCGTGGCGGATAAAGTTGATGGTGGTGTTTTAGTCGTTGACGTTGTCCTTGTAACTCTTTAATTTCTTTTTGCCTTTTCAGGGGTTGGATGCAGTAAGGTGTGGTGGAACCTACCACATTTTTTACACAAATCCAACGAAGTGCATGATCTTAAATCATGGCCTTTTGGGAATGGACATTTTTAGAAAACGACAGCAAAACCTCATTGAATGGAATTTCCGACAGATTTTTCGTTCATGAATATCTGGACCTGGTCGCGATCTGGTGTAACGACGTCTTTTAGAGTTGCCTTTGTGGTTTCGGCGTGTTATTATGAGTCTGTGATTAGTCCTAAGGGAGAAATTATAAATATTAGTGTAGGTTGAGAGATGAAGCTGAAATTAGTGGGAAGTTGAGTCAAATTAGGAAGGGTTAGTATCATTAGAAACAAAACGAATTGTGTAGAGAATTTGAAGGTGGGTTGAAATTAAATTTTCATCAGAGGTTTCATCGTTTAGAAATGGAAGATGACATAGTTTAACTATAGGACGAGTTATAATTCCCGATGCCGTTCGAATATCCGCTGTACGTATATTATTATCCGGTCCTGGGTAGGTAATTTCAATCCATCCCAATCGCCATTCTTAGGGTGGTTGTAAATCGTCCATTACAATGACGAAATCTACTACATCGATATTAGGAATTGAGAATTTCCATTTGTATCTCCTCTGAAGCGATTTCAAATAATCTTCCCTCCACTGAATTGAGGATTGGTGGTCAAGTGCCTACAGATTCTCTCATCTGTTGAGCAGAGACATTTCTTGCGTTTGGTTGTTACGTTTTGTTACGTGTGTTCCTGGAAGGCCATGAGAGGGCTTCCTCTCAAGAAATGACCAGGAGTTAATGCCGTTAAATCGGATGGGTTTACCCGATGTGTGGTACATGAGGGGAATAAATTTCCATTCAAAGCCATATGTCAAGTATTTCTGGGTTATATCCCGGGACGCTCTTTCCACGAAGACACTAAATTCACCTTCGAGTGCTCTTACGACCATTGTCAGTTACTACCCTTTGGAGTAGTCCTCGCCTCCCAACGAAACGAGAGAATGCGGCTTGGAATGCTGATGAGGACAGGTCCGAGCAGTTTGTGCTAAAGCAAACGAAAACACTGTCATAGGCCTTTGGAGTCTACGAATTCCGTAGGTCGAAATCTTAATTTCAAATGCGTCGGCAAAGTCAATACCTGTGACTTGAAATGGGGGTGAAAGAGTACATCTATCTCGGGGAAATGGTGTCTGTTCGATTGTGGACTGTATAAGGGGTGAATCAACACGGGAAAATGTTCCTCCAATAGGGATTAATATGCTAATAAAAAAGACAGCAAAATTAGCAAGATTTCGATGCCCAAAAAAAAAAAATAACCAAACAAATCACTTTCCTTTTTTTATGCACAATTTTTTTGTTGTTCACAATATTTCGTTTATTTTCTTTATTTATTTATGGGATTAAGTCATTCAAAGCACTATTATATTATTATTTTTAATTTATTAATTTTACACTTAGAATGACCGACAGCCATCAATTCAAAAATTAATTAATTTAATTAAAATTAAATGATCCTTATGGATCCAACCAACGAAAACGATAAAAAAAAAGCAAAAATTATATTGACACTGGTCCTAAAATTACATTAAAATACATTGCGATGTTAAAGAACAGAAAGCTTAAATATAATATAGCGCCCTCTGTTGATAACTTCCCATTATTCAAACAATCCTGTTTATGTCACCAGGAATGGGAAGTGTGGATCGTCAGACATAAACATGCCGGCCCCCTTGCAGTACTGCAACCAAAAAGATGTCCTCCACCTAATGAAAAGAAAAAAAATCAAAAGAAAAAACTTTCATATTAGTTTCATATCTTAAAGCAATAGGAAACCAAAAACTCGACATCTTGCAGCAACTCCAACTCTGATCCGTCAGAAAGATGGAATACGAATTAGTCCGAGATAAGTGTCATGGTCTAAGATTGGGTATCGAATCTTGAGTCTTATTGTCCCTCCACTAAATCGGAACTAGAGCTTCCGACGAACTAGGTCTTCGCTCTCACGACCATGGGACGAACTAGGTCCACTGGTGGTTTATTAGGACGAGGTTATCCTCTTCAATGCGTCAGTTCTCTAATCTAACCTTCCTAGGGACAGACGAACTAGGTCTATTGCCCGGTAAATGGAAGGTTTAACTTCAGCGGCCCGTATTCTCACAAGTCCACCAGGTATGGTCGTGGCTCAATCAATTTATCGTCCTCGACATCTCCACATGTCTTGGATTTCCTCGGGGTACCATGACACTATGAGCCAAGTTGTTTTTCAAAATATTTAGTACGTTGGAAGAATTACAAGACTCCCAATCGGCCTTGTAATTGTCATACGATCAATTGCCAAATCCACAGCTTTCACATAACCATTGTTACCCAAACGTAACTTTCGAATGCGACCTAAACGCCATTCAGTGGTAGGTCCTATACTTTCCTTTACTACTGCTGTGTCACCAACTTTAACATTCTTCTTCGAATTTTGACAGTAAGTCCTTCTACGGAAAGTCTTATCTATTCCATTTGAGTGCGACTTGGGCCTATTTGGCAACACCTGAAAGCATCGATTAGTCGGCTTAAAAATTTGTCCGGATTTCCTTCTAATTTCCATTTTCGCGTAACCTGATACAAAAATAGAGCGCTCTTCCGAATTCCGCTCTGGTAATCGTCCGGTTACAATCCAGCCAAATACACTTTCCTGTGCCATTAGGTCCCCACAAATATTCTTCTTGACACCCTCCAACAAGATGTCAGGGTATATGTCACCACCAATAAGAATGTCAATGTGATCGATTTTTCCGAATTTCGGATCAGCCAAAGAAATCCCCGAAAAGGCTGCTGATTTCGAAATTTCAACGTTTGAATTAGGCAATTCCCAGTCAATTTGGGTAATACTAAACCCGTTGCCTTTACCGTAAATCTATCGTCTAAAGGCGAAGTCAGGACAAACGAACATTGTCTTTGAACTTTACCCGTAGAGGTTCCGTTTAAACCTGAAATTTTGGCATTCATCTGAACTGATGGCAGTCCTAATTTTCTCTGCAACTTTTCCGAAATAAAAGTTGCCTGAGATCCGGAATCTATCAGGGCCCTAGCTCTAAATATTTGCCCTCGATGGCGAATACCAACTATGGCCGTTCCCAAAAGAACCTGCCTCGATGTAGCAGCAAAACAATTTCGGAACTCACCATTTGACTTGACTGCCCCGCTAGAACTAGACGCATCCAAAACGCCCGAAGAGAATCCATACAACTCTCGATGCAATAGAGTGTGGTGCTTCAACTTGCACACAGAACAACCAAGAGAACTCCTACACTTTTTGAGTCTATGACCACCTGTCAGACAATTGATACAAAGATTGTACCTTTTCACCATCGCAAACCGTCCCTCAGGAGATAAATCCAAAAATTTCGGACAAATATTTAACAAATGATTTCCTGAACAATATCTACAAAGTCTCCTATTTAATCTCGTGGAAAAGGATCGAACTCCCCTTTTCGAGTTGGAAAGAGTCTCAGGGGCAGACCTTGAACCGTTACCAACTGGTTCAAAATTCCGAATTTCAGACACGGTTTCTAGAGATTGAAACCGAGAAGTCAAAAAATTGGTCCAAATCCTTCCATTTAGGGATCTCCACCTTGTTTTGGATCGTCTGTTCCCAGAGAGACAAAGTCAACACTGGCAACTTGGTGGAACATAAATAAATAAAAATCGGATTCCAATTAGAGATATTAATATCGTGCATCCTGAAGTGCCGATAGACCGAATTAGTAATATCCCGCTGACAACCTCTTGATGTCCTTGTAACTCTTTAATTTCTTTTTGCCTTTTCAGGGGTTGGATGCAGTAAGGTGTGGTGGAACCTACCACATTTTTTACACAACTCCAACGAAGTGCATGATCTTAAATCATGGCCTTTTGGGAATGGACATTTTTAGAAAACGACAGCAAAACCTCATTGAATGGAATTTCCGACAGATTTTTCGTTCATGAATATCTGGACCTGGTCGCGATCTGGTGTAACGACGTCTTTTAGAGTTGCCTTTGTGGTTTCGGCGTGTTATTATGAGTCTGTGATTAGTCCTAAGGGAGAAATTATAAATATTAGTGTAGGTTGAGAGATGAAGCTGAAATTAGTGGGAAGTTGAGTCAAATTAGGAAGGGTTAGTATCATTAGAAACAAAACGAATTGTGTAGAGAATTTGAAGGTGGGTTGAAATTAAATTTTCATCAGAGGTTTCATCGTTTAGAAATGGAAGATGACATAGTTTAACTATAGGACGAGTTATAATTCCCGATGCCGTTCGAATATCCGCTGTACGTATATTATTATCCGGTCCTGGGTAGGTAATTTCAATCCATCCCAATCGCCATTCTTAGGGTGGTTGTAAATCGTCCATTACAATGACGAAATCTACTACATCGATATTAGGAATTGAGAATTTCCATTTGTATCTCCTCTGAAGCGATTTCAAATAATCTTCCCTCCACTGAATTGAGGATTGGTGGTCAAGTGCCTACAGATTCTCTCATCTGTTGAGCAGAGACATTTCTTGCGTTTGGTTGTTACGTTTTGTTACGTGTGTTCCTGGAAGGCCATGAGAGGGCTTCCTCTCAAGAAATGACCAGGAATTAATGCCGTTAAATCGGATGGGTTTACCCGATGTGTGGTACATGAGGGGAATAAATTTCCATTCAAAGCCATATGTCAAGTATTTCTGGGTTATATCCCGGGACGCTCTTTCCACGAAGACACTAAATTCACCTTCGAGTGCTCTTACGACCATTGTCAGTTACTACCCTTTGGAGTAGTCCTCGCCTCCCAACGAAACGAGAGAATGCGGCTTGGAATGCTGATGAGGACAGGTCCGAGCAGTTTGTGCTAAAGCAAACGAAAACACTGTCATAGGCCTTTGGAGTCTACGAATTCCGTAGGTCGAAATCTTAATTTCAAATGCGTCGGCAAAGTCAATACCTGTGACTTGAAATGGGGGTGAAAGAGTACATCTATCTCGGGGAAATGGTGTCTGTTCGATTGTGGACTGTATAAGGGGTGAATCAACACGGGAAAATGTTCCTCCAATAGGGATTAATATGCTAATAAAAAAGACAGCAAAATTAGCAAGATTTCGATGCCCAAAAAAAAAAATAACCAAACAAATCACTTTCCTTTTTTTATGCACAATTTTTTTGTTGTTCACAATATTTCGTTTATTTTCTTTATTTATTTATGGGATTAAGTCATTCAAAGCACTATTATATTATTATTTTTAATTTATTAATTTTACACTTAGAATGACCGACAGCCATCAATTCAAAAATTAATTAATTTAATTAAAATTAAATGATCCTTATGGATCCAACCAACGAAAACGATAAAAAAAAGCAAAATTACATTAAAATACATTGCGATGTTAAAGAACAGAAAGCTTAAATATAATATAGCGCCCTCTGTTGATAACTTCCCATTATTCAAACAATCCTGTTTATGTCACCAGGAATGGGAAGTGTGGATCGTCAGACATAAACATGCCGGCCCCCTTGCAGTACTGCAACCAAAAAGATGTCCTCCACCTAATGAAAAGAAAAAAAATCAAAAGAAAAAACTTTCATATTAGTTTCATATCTTAAAGCAATAGGAAACCAAAAACTCGACATCTTGCAGCAACTCCAACTCTGATCCGTCAGAAAGATGGAATACGAATTAGTCCGAGATAAGTGTCATGGTCTAAGATTGGGTATCGAATCTTGAGTCTTATTGTCCCTCCACTAAATCGGAACTAGAGCTTCCGACGAACTAGGTCTTCGCTCTCACGACCATGGGACGAACTAGGTCCACTGGTGGTTTATTAGGACGAGGTTATCCTCTTCAATGCGTCAGTTCTCTAATCTAACCTTCCTAGGGACAGACGAACTAGGTCTATTGCCCGGTAAATGGAAGGTTTAACTTCAGCGGCCCGTATTCTCACAAGTCCACCAGGTATGGTCGTGGCTCAATCAATTTATCGTCCTCGACATCTCCACATGTCTTGGATTTCCTCGGGGTACCATGACACTATGAGCCAAGTTGTTTTTCAAAATATTTAGTACGTTGGAAGAATTACAAGACTCCCAATCGGCCTTGTAATTGTCATACGATCAATTGCCAAATCCACAGCTTTCACATAACCATTGTTACCCAAACGTAACTTTCGAATGCGACCTAAACGCCATTCAGTGGTAGGTCCTATACTTTCCTTTACTACTGCTGTGTCACCAACTTTAACATTCTTCTTCGAATTTTGACAGTAAGTCCTTCTACGGAAAGTCTTATCTATTCCATTTGAGTGCGACTTGGGCCTATTTGGCAACACCTGAAAGCATCGATTAGTCGGCTTAAAAATTTGTCCGGATTTCCTTCTAATTTCCATTTTCGCGTAACCTGATACAAAAATAGAGCGCTCTTCCGAATTCCGCTCTGGTAATCGTCCGGTTACAATCCAGCCAAATACACTTTCCTGTGCCATTAGGTCCCCACAAATATTCTTCTTGACACCCTCCAACAAGATGTCAGGGTATATGTCACCACCAATAAGAATGTCAATGTGATCGATTTTTCCGAATTTCGGATCAGCCAAAGAAATCCCCGAAAAGGCTGCTGATTTCGAAATTTCAACGTTTGAATTAGGCAATTCCCAGTCAATTTGGGTAATACTAAACCCGTTGCCTTTACCGTAAATCTATCGTCTAAAGGCGAAGTCAGGACAAACGAACATTGTCTTTGAACTTTACCCGTAGAGGTTCCGTTTAAACCTGAAATTTTGGCATTCATCTGAACTGATGGCAGTCCTAATTTTCTCTGCAACTTTTCCGAAATAAAAGTTGCCTGAGATCCGGAATCTATCAGGGCCCTAGCTCTAAATATTTGCCCTCGATGGCGAATACCAACTATGGCCGTTCCCAAAAGAACCTGCCTCGATGTAGCAGCAAAACAATTTCGGAACTCACCATTTGACTTGACTGCCCCGCTAGAACTAGACGCATCCAAAACGCCCGAAGAGAATCCATACAACTCTCGATGCAATAGAGTGTGGTGCTTCAACTTGCACACAGAACAACCAAGAGAACTCCTACACTTTTTGAGTCTATGACCACCTGTCAGACAATTGATACAAAGATTGTACCTTTTCACCATCGCAAACCGTCCCTCAGGAGATAAATCCAAAAATTTCGGACAAATATTTAACAAATGATTTCCTGAACAATATCTACAAAGTCTCCTATTTAATCTCGTGGAAAAGGATCGAACTCCCCTTTTCGAGTTGGAAAGAGTCTCAGGGGCAGACCTTGAACCGTTACCAACTGGTTCAAAATTCCGAATTTCAGACACGGTTTCTAGAGATTGAAACCGAGAAGTCAAAAAATTGTCCAAATCCTTCCATTTAGGGATCTCCACCTTGTTTTGGATCGTCTGTTCCCAGAGAGACAAAGTCAACACTGGCAACTTGGTGGAACATAAATAAATAAAAATCGGATCCCAATTAGAGATATTAATATCGTGCATCCGAAGTGCCGATACCGAATTATTAATATCCCGCTGCAACCTCTTGATGTCCTGGGCTGCTTCGGATTTGACCGGTGCGAGGGTAAACAAAACCTTCAGCTGAGAATTCACCAAAATCCTCTTATTCTCGTACCTGTCCTTCAAGTTATTCCACGCCTCCTGAAACCCATGGGTCGTCAAAGATGATTTTTTGACAATTTCCAATGCCTCACCTCGCGTAAACTGCCGCAAATAAAATAACTGTTCGACTGGTGAAATATTAACACCATTCACATACACCGCTGTGAACATATCCCGGAAAGAAGGCCAGGATTTGTAGTCACCATGAAAAACCTCCATGGTACATGGTGGTAACTGTATGTGGTTCCGAAAGAGATTCCTGTTGCCTTGATCATTTTGGCACTGGGTCGAGTACATCTCTGGATGATTGGCTAAATTCTGAGAGAGTTCACTCATCAGGCCAGCTACTGAAATATATCCCAAACGACAATGACTGAAAAGTTCTCGTGCTGCCTCTCGATCATCTTCTAAATCCTCCTCATCTCCTGTAGCAAAAGCTTCATAAGCGTCCTTGACTTTTGCCCATAACAACCTACATTCTTCTCTCTGAATTTCGATAGAAAAGGCCGTATTACCTTCCTGAGTCGTATTAAATTCTCTTTCAAAATCTATAAACATTTGGGCAAATGTTTCAAAAGTCAATAATTTTCTTGACTTGGGCATATTGATTCCAAAAACGACTTAATTCACAATTAAATGGAAAAAATGATATAAGGAAACTAAACAGGAGGACAACAGAACCACCGATAAATATTCCAATGAAATTATCAAATAACAATAACATATAATCGAAATAATAGATTATGCCCGAAATATAGTAGCACTACCTCAGCGAAATCAAATAAAAGGTACTCCGCAATGTAAATAGATCCTTTAACAACAAATCAATATAGAAAGGTCCGATAACATACAGACGTATATCTCCAATGTTACGCACTATTCGGAATTGAACTAAAACGACAGATTTCCAATGGCAAAGCTCCGATAATCACTTTTGTTTCAAAATATCAACAAAGATTGTAGTAGCAATCCGAAACTTTATTACATTCTGCTTCAAAATGGATCCAAAAATTCCCAAACAAAATGTAAAGCAAATAAATCAAAATATTAAAAAACAAGAAACAAATGCCAGAAATAAATTTCCTATTGGTTCTTCAATTCAAAAAGTGAATAAAAAAATTAAAACTTCCGTTCGATCAAAAATCTATTAAAATTCAGATTTACCAATAATAAAAAAAATAACATTAATTTATGGGTGTCGCTATCATCCAAGAGGTGGATTTCAAGGATCGTCATTAATGGTGATAGACTTTGCTATTCCGCCAGCCACTGTTACCAATTATCACCATTACATCGGGCAACTACAGACAATTATCAATCTGGGTTGTTGAACTAGATTTTCAACTGACCCTTCGATTCAAAAATCAATTACCTTAATCCAAGAGTATTGAGATTATCAGTGTATGATAAAACCACTCCGGTTTTAATATCCGATAAATTCTTAAAGTATGTCCGTGCTATGGAAATTATAACACCAATCCTTTATAAATTTATACACTGTTATACTATATATACAAGTAAAGTTCTGTTAGGATAGACAACAAAACTTTACAAATATATGAGTCACCACCAAACAGAAAATTATAAAAAGGAAAACAAAAACAACTTTACCTTCTTTAAATTGGTGGCATAATAAACAATCAAAAGGTTTCAAAATCCGGGTCGTCTGGACCAAATGTTCGATTGTGGACTGTATAAGGGGTGAATCAACACGGGAAAATGTTCCTCCAATAGGGATTAATATGCTAATAAAAAAGACAGCAAAATTAGCAAGATTTCGATGCCCAAAAAAAAAAAAATAACCAAACAAATCACTTTCCTTTTTTTATGCACAATTTTTTTGTTGTTCACAATATTTCGTTTATTTTCTTTATTTATTTATGGGATTAAGTCATTCAAAGCACTATTATATTATTATTTTTAATTTATTAATTTTACACTTAGAATGACCGACAGCCATCAATTCAAAAATTAATTAATTTAATTAAAATTAAATCATCCTTATGGATCCAACCAACGAAAACGATAAAAAAAAAAGCAAAAATTATATTGACACTGGTCCTAAAATTACATTAAAATACATTGCGATGTTAAAGAACAGAAAGCTTAAATATAATATAGCGCCCTCTGTTGATAACTTCCCATTATTCAAACAATCCTGTTTATGTCACCAGGAATGGGAAGTGTGGATCGTCAGACATAAACAGTGTCATTATCTGAGAACAAGGCTGTCGTCGGTAAATAATACACGCTTTGCAATGTATTATCTTCTTCACTCGGAGTTTGTGACCGAAGATATAGAATTCAGTTCGTACCATACGACACATTTGACTGCATTCAGCGTGAGATAGAAAGTATTGTAAATGGTTCAGATAAAGCTGACAAAATCGGGAGTTGCCAGGTAGTATAATGCGATAGCGTTCACTATAGGGTAGGGATGATAAAGATAATCTGCCATTTATTCTAAGAAGTGAATTCTCATCCAGGAATGGGTTTAAGGTCATGAGCGCACTTTTGTCAGATATGTCCTCGTTCTTGGACACTGATTCATATTCCTCTGAATAATATGTTTTCTGACATAGTGTGATCAGCCTGACCTTAACGAATTTTACTTCTTCGTGAGTTAAGTCATTTTGAGTAAAGTCCGATTCGATTGGCCTGAGTTTTTTATTACAATTATTGAAGAATCGAAATATATAGCATATCACACGCAAAGCTATGACGAGAATGTAGTCAAAGAGCCATTGTTTCGAACTTCTGTGTGCAGTGTTTGAACCTCATTATAGATTAGAGGTGTTTTCAAAGGGTTTAGTTTCGGCCATTCAGATGAGGGTTTGGTTAACCATGGTGGCCACGAGGTCCGAGATCTGCTGGATTACCGTGCGTTGGAACATGTTGCCTTCCCGCGTCTTGGATGAAGCGATAAATTTGAGCAATTCTGTTAGCTAAATAGGTTTCCCAAGATGAAGTGGGTTTTGATAGCCAACCTAGAACTATAGATGAGTCAGTCTATAAATGTAATTTAGGGATGGTAGAACATAGTGGGCAAGATTTGGCAATAAAACGGCTCCACGAAGTTTCAAGCTTGAGAGGCTGACTGTCTGATTTGGGATTTACAAATTCGAAAATGTGTTAAGTGTTTTGTTTGACACCTAACATATACTGTAACACAATAAGCTGATTTGGATTATATCCTCAGGTGGATTATATCCTATATATTTAATTCCGGTGAAATATCTTAATACCATTCTAATCCTTCTAACCACAGCTGTTGCATAAGTATCTTTGCCCTATTATTAAATGTGCAAGTCAACCAGCTGGATCTAACAGTTTTGCAACAGACGAGAGAATTTGTCCTTTAATTATTTTGATGTTTGTGCGATTGTTGTGAAAGTGTAAGAAATTGTATCCGTGAGAGCATTCCATTTTATTCGAATGATTTTAGTCGCGTTTGATTCATGGAAGCGAAGAAAGTCTAAGTCATAAAGATCTACCTCTAAGAGTTATTTAGAGGTATTTGCACTGATCTTTTTGAGAGGCAGTCCTACGGATTTCAAGACTTGTATAAGCTGAGTCTGAGCGGATATTGTTTCCTCTATGGAAAGACCTCCAGAATGTCTTCCACATAAGTCTCCTTACGTAAAATAGATGAATCTTTTGGATATTGGGATTCAGACTTACTTGCTAGTTAAAGAGGGGTGCGCATTGCGTGATAAGGAGCGCAATTTAAGCCAAAGGTTACTTGTGACCTGTGTGTAAAACACCGTTGAGAGAGATATTCGACTTTGTCTTTCTAGATGCGTTAAACACAACTAGTACTTTTGTAGTCTTATGGTCGAGGCGTACTACATGGTGTGGTAAGTAAAATGACTTATCTTTACCTTGAGATACAATTTCAAGATTAGAAGTTTCCTCCATATGATCAATGGATCCCGCGTAAAGTCCGGGATCCTTGGACAATATTCCTTCCATTCGGGAATATTGGGCCAACGCAATAAATCTAGACGCTCCTAGAAAAATTTTCTCGGGATATTGCTCCTTAAATGGCAATCGGGCGATATATCTACCATTCTCATGACGTCTCGAAGTTCGAGTATAAAACTTTTCACAATTTTTATAATCAATTGAGAAAGGGCGTGTTGTGGAAATCTCTTCTTCTTCCCAAAACTTTTTAAAATACCATTCAGACCTGATATACAGTAGCGAGCACAAAAAATGCAACACTGTGCCATACGATCTTTAATAAGATCTGTTTCAAAATAACGGTAACTAATTTATCTATTTTCTTTTGCTGTTAATTCTTTCAATTATAAGTTTTCAAAGTAACCACAGTTTATTCCAAATTCTGCTTTAAAAAGTTAAATATTTTTGAATTAGTGAAAAAAGTGCAAATTTTTAGCGAGCAAAAAAATGCAACATAATAAAAAAATAGTTAAAGTAAGTTATTTATTTAATTATAATTGAAAATTTCTTAAATATGTTATACAACATGTGTTTTGTAATAGAAGCAGCTCTCAGCTGACAGCAAAACTGCAATCATTAAAGCCTTAGAAGAAGGAAAATCCATGCGTGAAGTTGGACACCTCTTTGGTGTAAATCAATCAACCGTATGTCGGATTAAATCTCGATTTTCCTTGAGAAATAGTGTGGAAAGGAAACCAGGCAGTGGTAATCCTCGAAAAACTACCTCTCGCCAAGACCGCCAGATGATTGCACTGGTTAAAAAAGATCCACGAAAGACCGCAGTGGACGTTGCTAATTTTGCAAATGAGCAAATGGGAGTCTCTATAGGCGTTCACACTGTTCGCCGTAGGTTGAAAGAGGCGAATTTGCATGCGAGACGACCCGCAAAGAAACCTCTCATCAGTGCAATCAATAAAAAGAAGCGCCTGGAATTTGCAAAACGTTATAAGGATTGGTCAAATGAACAATGGGCTAAAGTCTTGTGGAGCGATGAAAGCAAATTTAATTTGTTTGGCTCCGATGGGATAAATTTTGTTCGAAGACCGCCTGGACAGAGTTATTCTCCAAGATATCAACTTCCAACCGTAAAACATGGCGGTGGATCAATAATGGTGGGGTAGGAACGATATGTTTAAAAAAATGATTGATTTTACGTCACGTATTTACAGGTGCGTTTTCCCGTGATGGGGTAGGTCCCTTAACTCAAATCAAAAGAAAAATGGACGCCAAGAAGTGCTGTGAAATCCTTGGAGAACACATGCTTCCTAATCTGCGGGAAAAAATGCCTCCTGGTAGCATATTCCAACAGGATAACGATCCAAAGCACTCAAGTCGCTTAGCTCGAAACTTTTTAAGCGACAATGATGTCAATGTTTTGGCTTGGCCATCACAGTCTCCAGATCTAAACCCCATAGAAAATCTATGGGAGCTATTAGATCGGGAAGTTAAGAGGACACATCCGTCAAATAAGAGGATGCCACTAAATTAATTAATTTTAAGATTTTTTTTGTAAGAATTACTATTTAAATTAAATAAACACATTAAAATTTATGCTGTTGCATTTTTATTACTCCCATGAAATTCGCACTCTTTTTAATAAATGACAAAATAATATATCATTAATTAAAAATATTTACATAATGTTATTGATAATAGGTATCTATAACTGTAGGGATTAATAACCCAAAGAAATATTTTGAACTGGTCACCATTTTTATAAAATTATCGCACTTAAAGATAATTTTACCCAACGTTGCATTTTTTGTGCTCGCTACTGTATCTATCTGAAGTTGTGGAAGTTTGGATGGTTTGGGTTTTCATAGGGCCACTTAGCACCCATTCGAATATAGTGTTATATGCCGAGGTGCGACCGCAAATATTTTTCTTGATACCGTTAATATTGACGAGATATTCATAATCATTGCCCAGGATCAGATCTATTTGAGATGATTTGTTGAAGTTGGGATCAGTTAGATCTAATGCTTCGAGTCCGCTGGAAGTATAACAAGGGAGTTGTTTAGTCACTTTGGCAAAACTATTGCCTTAACGCGAATTCTCAAAATATGCCTTCTTGCGTACAAAACGAACACGCATTCTTTGTTTGCGGACTGCTTTTGTCCGAACCAAAACGAGATGTTTGACAAGGGAGTTGAAGTTGGCTCCTAATTCTTTCCGTTAAGAATGCTCGCTTACATAACATGAAATCCTTATCTACTGTTCACTGTTTTTTGATTAAATTATTTTTTTATATTTTTGAAATATGTATGTATAAAAAAACCATTGAATTATTTAGTTTTTATATAAATATGTACATATTCATTTATTAATTAATAAAAATATCTTTTAAAAACTAGCCAAAATTGGATGTATATGTTTTCTTTTATTGAATTGCTTCTAAGAACACCAGCACTGAAGTCCTCTAATAATTCATTAATTTTTTGTTTTTTATTATTCAAAAGAAGTTCAATTACTTCTTTTGTTTGTCTTCTAACACTTTTTTATAGTTATTTGGCATTTTAATTATTATATAAGAAAATTACCGATTATTATTAACTTAATATTCAATTTTACGTCTGTCTACTCCGTATAAAATTTATAACTAAATGTGTACGCAAAACATTTTCATCAATATTTAAAAGCTGTAGAAGCAAAAAAAAAGGTACATGACTTGAGAATGTATTTTAACGCATTTTATTGCGTTATTCAATAGTCGTAAGCACAAAAGTTGTGTGTAATAATTGATTCTCAAGTACTGTTGAAAAGTGTTTGCGTATTAAAATTCTGTCGATATTATTTTTTTAATTTATTTTTAAGTTCTATTACAGTTTGGTCACAATTTGGTATGCTGGAATCATTGTTGCTAATATAGTATATAATCTTATTATTATGTTTGATTTGCTCTATTTCTTTTAGATTTTGAACAGTAGTGAGTTTAACTTCTTCTATTGTAAGTATTGTGTTAAATGCGACATCTCAAAATTTTGGTATGATTATTTTATCTAAATATATTTTGTTATTGTTAGAAAAATTTTGACTGGCTATTTCTGGGGGTGATCGGGGAAAAATAAACGATAAAATAAAATATTTGGCAAAAAGAGAAAAAAAAAATACGCAAGTATTAATTTTCTAAACAAATTATATTTATTAAGTACAAAAACGTACCTATCGGGTCGCGGGTTGTTTGGATATCAATTATCTCTTTTCTTTTCTCATTATAATAATTCACAATTATTCATTTAGTACACACAGTTGCACGTTACTTAAAGCTCAAACATAACATTAGGGTGACCAGCGTGAACATCCCGCCCCCCTTGCAACATTGCAACAAGCGGACCGAGACGTCACCTGGCCAGAGATCAATTAGTTTACAATTCAGGGTAATTGATATATATAATACATAATACATACATCAGCAGATTTCTGGCAAAAACTCTGAGAGTAAATAAAATAGCCATGAAAAGTTTCTCATAACATCTGTCGTTTGGAGTCGACTTTAAACTGTAGGTCTCGCTACTCATGTATAAAAAGAACACACACTACATAAGTGTGTAAGAAATTAGGTCAATAATTCTGACTGATGGGTTCTAATGATCAGTTATGTATGTATGTAATACATTGTAAGTTTAAATAGAAAGAGTAAAAAAAAGAGAAATACAAAATAGATAAAAAAAACAATTCAAATTGATAAGATATGAACATATGAAATAATAAAAAAGAGCTATTTGCCTAGCACGATGTCGCATTAGAAGCAGTCGCGACAGTCCCATTACTGGTGGAATGCTGACCTGCACACGCGCACGTTCCTTTGAGAGCCTGGTTATGGGTTGTGCTCTTCTTCTTTGGCTGGAGTCAACAGTGCTCATTTCGAGGTTGTCGTTAGCAGGGCGTTCAACAGATAGCCCACGGGGTCTTAAATGATCTGTAAATGAAAACGACAAACACCCAACAGAAAACAGGAGAACGAATTAATACTGCTCTAGACAAGAAAACGCCACGAGCTTCGCAATGGCCATATTTGAACGCCATTGGCAGTACGAATTTCGGCCACTAGCGTTTCGAATCAGGGACAAAATAAATCAATTGGATTCGACCAAATTTCCGATTGTTAGGGGTAACTTGTCATGACGAATGACAATAAAATCTTTTGAGAAGTTTTTCGATGAGTAAAAATGGTTATCATAGGTCATCGGTTATCTATGTAGATTTCACGTGATTTCAATTGTCAGTGCCTACCTGGTCCACGAAAAAAGATACGCACGGGGGTTTTTGAAACCAGGACAGAACGATATCGAATCTGTCCCACAAAGGCTTCCGATCTGGCAAAATCAACTTCTTACGAAGTGAAAATACCATTTTTTTGCCATCAGAGTTGCATCGCAGAGCAATAAATGGGGTAAAGTTTACACTTACACAGGCACAACCTTTACTTTGGCTACGAGCAAGTGGGTGACAAATTCTCCAGACGGGGTGAGGACTCTACTATACAGAATGGCAACATATGCTTTCTATGAAGCATCACAAATTTGCATGAAATACTTCACGCTGAGGGTTAAAATTAACCCAAACTAACTCTGTAGCAATCAGATCTCTTATCTTGAGCAAACGCACCTTTAAGTGATCGACCAAGTCTGTAGGGATTTTAGGCTTAAAGGGTAACGAATTTAACTGACGTGTTTTGCCAGTTACAATCCAACCGAAAACGGTTCGTTGGGCGATTAAAGGGTTTTTGGGGTCTTTTCGAAATCCGGAAAGCATTATCTGGGGATATACATCTCCACCCAATAGCAAATCCATATGCGCATATTTAAAATCTGTTAACGGGAGAGGTAATTGACCAGTGAGCTTTTCGACAAAATATGCCTCTGTGGTCAATTTAAACGATGGATCAATGGGAGACCGTAATGAAACAATACACACTTTTGATGAGTTTGCTACCACTTTGCCATTAAGGCCCAAAATAGTGGCAGCAGATGCCGAATAGGTTGGAAAATCTAGCTGGGTCTATCAGAGCTCTCGCTGAAAATATGGCATTATTCAACTTTATATTAATGTTGGCTGTTCCTAACAGCACTGCTGAAGACAGGGTGGTTTGTATTCGGGTAGCGAAATTTTGAAAAGGTCGGGAAGCAGCGGATGTAGATGGGGCATTATCCACTTTATTTCGCTTTTGTACAGGAGAAGGCCGAGGGATTTCCAAAGAACTGTCTGGGTTAAAAGTGTTTGCGGGTTTAGTTCCAGTCCTCGGTTCCTCCTGGGGGGGAGATTCGATACGATGAAGTAGCGAATGATGTTTTTGTTTGCTAATATAGCAAACATTTGAGCTCTGGCATATTTTGAACTTATGGGAGGCTGCCAAACAATTCGTGCAGCATTTATGCCTTCTAACGGTCGCCAAACGATCACAAACCGTCATTCTTAAAAAGTCCGAACACAAACGAATGGGGTGTTAGGGGCCACAGTTGTCCCAAAGGATCGAGAGTTAACAGAACTGCTTTGGCTATTAACCCGTGCATAGGGGTGCCAGACGTACTGATTTTAGCAGTACACGTACTGATTTTTTTCAATTGTACTGTTTTATTCACAACACCCAAATCAGTATGCAAATGTACTGCTTTTCACAATTTGTACTGTTTTTGTACTGTTTTTTTTTTTAAATGCAACAATAAAAAATATACGTCTTTTTTAATGCAACAATACTATTCTAATATTTTAAAACAACAAATTTTTACATGTGGTAAAACAAAGTTGTCGAAGATCGCTACTAACATTTTGGCTACGTATTCTATTGAAACCGTACTTAAGGACTTGAATGATGATCACCCTTTTTCTATATCAACCGATGCGTCAAACAAAGGAAATATTAAAACATTTCCAATTGTTCTCTGATACTTTTCTAAGCATACGGGAGTAAATACAAAACTTTTGAACTTTTATGAGTCAAACTCGGAAATGTCAAAAGATATTGCTGAATCTTTAAAGTCTAAATTGGAAGGCCGAAATTTAAACCTGACCAACGTCACCAGTTTTTGTGCAGATAATGCAAATGTTAATTTCGGATGCAAAAAAAGTGTGTTTGTTGAACTTCAGAAAAATAATCCAGATATTATCGGTATGGGATGTTTGTGTCATATCATTAATAATGCTTTTAAAAATGGATTAAAACTTTTAAAACTCGATATAGAGAATATTGTAATCAAGGTTTTTAATGAATTTAGCTCATCAACAAAGAAGACTTCTAGTCTTAAAGATATGTTCGAGTTCTGTGACCTAGAATGGAGCGAAATGCTTCGCCACGTGCCGACCCGATGGCTTAGTTTAACTCCAGCAGTTGAACGATTTCTCAAGAATTATCTAGCCATCAAAACGTATTTTATTTCTCAAGATAGTTGTCCAGCTGTTTTAAAACTATTTTTTCAACTTGAGACTTCTGAAGCTTATTTGGGATTTGTGCACTACACAGGTACTGCATTATTGTCATCAATTAAGAAATTAGAACAGGGCAATTTAATTATAGTCGACATTTTCAAAATAGTTAAAATGCTTCGTGACAAATTTGAAGAACAAAAAAATGAAAATTTTTATGGATACATAGCCGAAACTGTTTGCAGTAACTGTAGTAACACACAAGAGGTTTCTTTATTTAAAAAACGAGCTGACGCAGTCTTATCATATGTAATTAAATATATTGAAGATCGATTTGATTTAAACAATAACAAATTTGAAAAACTAAGTATTTTCAACATGAATTCAAACATTTTATTTCAAGATTTTACTGAAGTTGTAAAATTGTTCTCAATTAAAAATATTGATATGGATATCCTATTTGATGAATTTATTAGTTTGAAAACTTTTGCTAAAAACGAATTATTAGTTTGAAAACTTTTGCTAAAAACGTAGAAACAGAAAAAGCTGTTGACGAAAAATGGAAAGACTTTTTAAACAGTGGAAACTTTCCAAATTTTGAAAGAATTTGCAATTTTATTTTTTCAATACCCCATTCAAATGCCGCCACTGAAAGGATTTTCAGTCTGATGTTTTTATTTTGGAGGAAGGAGAGGATGATTGAAAACTTAGAAAGTGAGTTAATTATAAAAACAAACTACGAATACAATTGTAATGAATTTTACAATTTTTTAAAAACGGAAGATGGAAAAAATGGTATTTTAAAACATATAAAAAAAAGTGATAAATATCTTTAAAAAGTAATATACTAAAGAAAAGAAAATAATATAATATTGTAACTTTATATAAACATATACATACTTATGTAAATATATAAATAATTAATAATATAAAAAACATAGTATGTACTTATATGTAAAAATATGTTAATATTATTTTTCAAATAGCATATACTTATGTAATTTACTCTATGATCTCATATTTCAATTGTTTTTTTTTTATTAATACTAAAAAATTTTATGAATTGAATAAATTGTTATGTTTTTTGAAAGCGTACTGCTTTTTCATTAATTGTACTGTTTTTTTTTCCTAAATGTACTGTTTTTCCGAGTTTCAAATCTGGCTACCCTACCCGTGCAGTACCTTGGGAGAAATTGTGGCTGCCGATAATGTCCGACACTGATTCGAGAGTTCGGTATCTGGCAGTCAGGGACTCATCCATCTTGCTCCACTTGGGTAGGTTTCAGCAAGGGCATTGAGATTGTTCCCAAAGGCCTAGAGTGTGTTCGGGGAGTTTGGTGGAACAAATGTAAACAAAGATTATGTCTCAATTCTGAGTCTGTATGCCCAGCAACGACAAATTCGCTATACAATCATTAATTATCCGCTGCAAATTCTTGATGGAAGGGCCAGATTCTCTGTTGAGTTGAGAATTCACTAAAACCCGTTTATTCTCATACCGATCTACAAAAAACTAGAAAAAACTATGTTCACGGAAAAGAAAACCGAAAGGAAACATTTTTGAATCAAAAAATTAAAATTGTAATAAAAAATTTACTTAGACAGTAAACCAATAATTAATTTAAAAAAATATAATAACAATATATATAAAATATAATAAAAATATATATATATATTTTTTTTAATTAAATTAAATAAAATATGTCTCAAACGAAACCAAATAAGTTAAAAAATCTAAAATAATCTAATTCGCTTATTACATTGGTGTAAAAATATAAGATATTCGAAAAGCGGCCACCTTATTCTGTGACAACCTTCCAGCTGTTTATAAAGCAAGTACACAGAAATAACAACACGGAAGATCAATGCACTCTGTGTTGTTTGTGTATCTTTCTTCCCGTTTGTTTTTATTCTCTTGCTTTTTATTATTCTTCTATTCTTGCACTTCACTAAACTTTATATTTTTTGTTTGTTTTTCTTCATTTATTTTCACAATAATATTTCACGATAAAATTAATATGTATTATTACATACCTTGTATCCAAAACAAAAAAACAATTTATTAGGGGAAACAAATTAATCAACCAAATCTATAAACAGAGAAAAGGTGTGGTTTGCAGCAACAAATATCCAATGGGGCGAACAATCTACAAAAGATTTTCGTCAAATATTATGTTTATTAAGTAAAAGAATGTACCTTTCGGGTTGGGGGTTGTTTGGATATCAATTATCTCTTTTCTTTTATCATTATAATAATTCACAATTATTCATTTAGTACACACAGTTGCACATTACTTAAAGCTAAAACATAACATTCGGGTGGCCAGCGGGAACGCTATTTTTAAAGAAATATTATTTTAATTTATAAGAAAATTTTTATTTAAAATATTATTTGCATTATTACAATCACTATCAATTGCTTCATTTTTAGCATTATTATATATTATTACGTATAACTCAAGCACTTAAACTTGGTTATAGTGGTTTTAATAACACAAGCACTTAAACTTGGTTATTGCGGAGAAATTGAGAATAAAACAAACATTATGTTTGCTTAATTAGAAGTCGCCGTGGTCTAGTGGGTAGTGTGGTGGCTTATTAGACGAAAGGCCCGGTTTCGAATCCCAGGTCAGACATCAAAACGAAAAATATTTCTTCGGCGACTTCCTCGCAGCAGATTTCTGGCAAAGACTCTGAGAGTAAAAATTGCCATGAAAAGCTTCTCAAAAATCTGTCGTTCGGAGTCGACTTTAAACTGTAGGTCCCGCCACTCATGTATAAAATTAACGCACACAACATAAGTGGTGTGAGGAGCTAGGTCGTAATCCTGACTGAAAAGTTGTAATGGCCAATTATGTATGTATGTATGCTTAAACAATTGTCTATCCAATTTATTTTTAATCAAGCATAGCCTTAAAGACTATTTTATTGCCAAATTGCAATAAATTTTAATAGTTACATTTATATATATATGTTTATATTTATTTATATTTAAGTGCTTGAGTTATACGTAAAATTGTCCCGGTAATTTCGCCCGGACAAAGGAACAAACAATTTAATTGTCCCGCCCGGATAATTCATAACTGACCAGCAAATCAGCTGAACCAGAAACATCTGGTGACCCCGACGTGATTGACGTCGAAAAATCGTTTCGTAAAAAATCTACTTTGCAGATTTTTTAATACGTTTGTTAAGTAGTTAATTCAAACTACTTTTAAGGATTCATAAACCAAAATAATATTGGTTTAAAGTGATCAACTTCAAGCAATTGTCAGCTCCTCTTCCCAGGAACACATTCCTCAAACGGGCCACAACAACAACAACCTCCCCAATGGAACTGCTTACAACTGCTCAGTGAGCAACAGGAGAACTGATAGAGTCTATCATTCGAAATTTTAAAGAGGATCCATCATCCAGAAAGACTGTCCACTACTACGAAGAAAGGATCAAAGGATTAGGCACCGCTTGGGTAGAATTAGAACACACCGATAATGAAATACGATGTCTTGAGAAGCCCCAGTTAGACCACAAATATTTCACCGAAAACTATTATCAAAAGATTGAGGAACTTGTCAGAAAATAAGGAGAAATATTTGAATCAGGCATAAAAGAGGGATCGAAAATGCCAACGCTGGACGTCTATCAACAAAGCGCCCGTAAGGCGTCTGCTGCATCTGCAAGAACATCTTTCACATGTGCTTCTACGAATGCTGCTATAAGGAGGCACAATGTCATGATGTCGTCATTAAAGCGGCAACCAGTATGCAGCTGAAGGAAAAACTGAAGAAAGAATACGACATGATATGTTACGAAAATTTGGAGAAGCGAGCCATTGAAAATTTCAAGCTAGGCTCCCGCACATCCGGCCAAGGGTACGAAATATTGCAAAACAACGTGCTACCACTGCCAAAAATCACAATCCAAAAATTTAATGGAGACTATTTAAAATCGAGATCCTTTCACGACTTGTTTACACATCTAGTAGACAACCAGCATATTCCTGCGGTACAAAAGATGTGGTACTTGAAATCAAATTTGGAGGGTGAGGCTGAGAAACTGTCATCTTTCAGCTACAGCCGAAAACTACGCAACCGCATGGAGCCTATTGCAAGAACGATACAATAATCAACGCGTTCTTGTAACAACACTAATGTTGGATCAACTGTTGGATCAACCAAACACTGGACCATCAGCTGCTGCTATCAAACAATTACATGATACAACCCAAGAATGCCTACGTCCGCTAATCTATATCGGGATCGATACCACTTCATGGGATCCCATGCTGTTTCACATACTTGTGAAAAAATTGGATCGAGGCACTCTTGTTTTATATGAGAGGACCATTATCAATCCAAAAGAGCTACAAAAAATCAAAGACCTGCTAATATTTCTTGAAAATCGTTTTCAATCCCTGGAAGCCATAAACCAGAAAGAAAGATCATCAAAGGTCTATGTTTCCACTACTTCAACCAAACAAGCAGCAGTCACGTGCTCACTCTGTAAAAACAACTTTCACCAACTGATCATGCATGACATGCAAGAAAAACACAAGTCGCTACTACATCTGGAGAGTAACACTCAGTCATCAAACCACAGATCAACAAGTGAAAGTGTATCCAAGAAGACATCATCATTCACTACTTATCAACCTTAAATAATTGAATCCGATTTCAATGAAGCGACACCTTCCCCTCCAGAAGCTTCCTCATTAGCGGCATCAAAGGGTATCCAATTCATACGTTCTTCTCAGATTGAAGATTGAATGTCGCGCCTTATTCGACTCTGGTTCACAAGTCAATTTGATTACGGATGGTTTGGTAAAACGACTTAATATTGCAAGACAGACGTCATCAGTAAGCATTAATGGAATAGGGGACTCCAACACAAAAATACAACACCGAGTCAATGTAGCTTTGTATTCTCGAATTAATGGATTTTCAACACGCCTGGAGGCACTTGTTCTGCCTCGAATTATCGCACCTCAACCAATTTATCAACATTGATGAGTGACCACTACCGAAAAATATTACGTTATCTGACCCAACATTCAATCGATCTAATAAAATCGATATATTGTGACTGGCAATTCTGCCTGTGGACTGTCAAAACGTACAAATTGACTTGTTTTACAGTGTTTTTATTAATATTCGATTAAAATTAAATTAAACACGGTTAGAAAGTTAAAATAACTGTTGGAGTTCATTACATTCATTGGATTCCTACGCTTATTTCTAAAAGTCTGTTAGGTTGCTTGCAAGTTTGCTTTTCATCGTATTAATTCCCCGTTACCGCCATATATTTGTTGTTGTTGATATCCAACTAATTAATCTATTTTGATTTGGATAATGCCTAAACGTATGCTGTAAAACTCATGAACAATAAACGTGTTAGACAGTTGTCTCCTGAACAACTGTCTAAAACAAAAATTTACAAACAAAATATTACATGTAAACAGTCCCAATATTATATGGAAAGTAATAATAACAATTCCCCAGATGTATTCTCATAGACCAAATTTTGCAGTCTGTTAGATGACAAACTTAAAGATGTTGCCAAAAAAGACGATGTGCTATCGATAAAATTTGAAATAGACGAGCTTCGTGAGGAAAATGTAAAACTTAGAAATGAAGTTAAAACTCTTTCTTTACTTATTGAACAAATTGATCGAAAAACCCGATCTTCAAATATTGTTGTCAAGGGCCTTATTACGACTAATGTATCAGAAGCCAAAGAGCATTTTCTCGATCTGTGCTCCAATAAACTAGGCGTTAAAGCAGATACAGTTACAATCCAAGCACTACTACATTATTTATTTATTTAGTTTGGGATCTTGCCTACAAACCAACAATCTATTAGCTGTGAAAAATAAACTAAAGGGAGGCTCGATTTTTTTACAAAAGGACTACAACAAAGATGAACAAGATACGCGTTATAATTTAAAATAGATGAACAAACAAATTACAAAGTTTAATATGAATTTAAAGGTACGTCTTGGAGAATTTTGCTCGTGCATCAACAACAGAAAATACACCTGGTTGCTTGGTAAAGTTGTTGCCTCTTCACATGATGACGCTGAATATATAAAACAACTGTTGATTAAAACGAACGTCTCCATTGATGTCATTGTCAAAGAAAATATTACTAAAAATCCGAATACGATTAAAACCAGTAAAGTAAATGGCCAATAACAAAACAATTTTTGTCGAATCTTATCCTATAATGTTGCTAATCTTGCTAATAGTATCAATTCTAGAAATTTTATTTCGTATATTAAAAAATTTGATGTATTTTTTCTATTCGAAACGCATGTTTTGCAAAGTAAACAAATATTTTTTGCTAATTCTTTTCTAAATTACAAGCTATACTAGATTGATGCCATAAAAAGCCACAACGCTGGCTGTGCTAGTGGGGGTTGTTTATATGTATTTAAAAAGGATATAGAAAAATTTTATGAATTTAAATTCTCGGATTTCGCTAATGGTAATATTGTATTGACTGGAAGACTGAATAATGATATTTTTTATTTTATCCCACGATATCTTAACTGTACAAACTGGAATAGTGATTTTGATGTATTGGAAGATTTCTTAAATGATCTGTATCCCACCAATTTTTGCATTGCGGGCAATTAAAGAAAACATGCTCCGCCGTCTCCCTTTCATTTCGGCATTCTGGGCATGCCTCATCCACGTTATGACCAAACTTATAGAGATAAGCCCTATAACATCCATGGCCCGTTAGCAACTGTGTCAGGTGGAAGTTCACCTGGCCGTGTCTTCTTTTTGTCCATACGCCTATGCTCGGATGAGTCTTCCCTTAGTGGAATTGGACCAATCCTGCTGCCATCTATCCATAGCATCATCAGATAGTTGAACAGGGTTCGAAAAATCTGTTCCTCTCTTTACGTCATATTTCCTCCTCTCTATGTCCACTACTAGCTTCAGGGGCATCATCCCAGCAATCACTAACGCTGCATCAGTAGACACCGTTCGGAAGGCGGAAATCACCCTGAGAGCAGATCTCCTGTAGGCCGCTTATATTCCTGCTCCATAGGTCCTCTTCTCCATAGCCCCAGCCCATACGGGGGCTGCATATATAGCAATCGCTGTCACTACCTTCATCAGTAGCCGTCTCCTCTCCTGTCTTGGGCCTCCTAGGTTAGGCATTAATCGGGCAAGTGCACATGCCGCCGCCGCACATTTTAGGCCGATATATGACAGGTGTTCCCTAAACGTGAGCCTGTTGTCAATTATCACTTCCAGATATTTAATCGCCTGCTTTGATGATATGCGCTGGTCACCTACCGTTATGGTAATAAATTCTATCTTCTGCCTACTGCTTACAAGGAGTACATCCATTTTGTGATCAGCTAGTTTGAGACCTATTTCCGTGATCCAGCTCCTGACTATGCCAACCGCAGTGTTACATGTTCTCACCAAATCATCCAGATATTTTCCCCTTATCACCAGGGCAATATCGTTCGCGAAACCAATGATTTGTGTACCTCTAGGGAGTCTTAGCCTCAGTACACCATCATACATCAAATTCCATAGTAACGGGCCCAGCACGGAACCTTGCGGTACTCCTGCTGATACCGCGTATGACTTCCTGCCATCATCCGTGTCATATAGGAGCACTCTATCCTTAAAATAGTCCTTAACGATATCCAATAAATAGTTCGGTACGTTCTTTCCATCCAGGGCAGCTAGCGTGGCATCCCAATCCGCAGAGTTGAATCCGTTTTTGACGTCCAAGGTGATGATAGCGCAGTATTCCTTGTCGCCCTCCAACCAGCGGTCACCGCTGATAGCATCCTTTGCTATAGTCATAACCATTTCCATTGCATCTATTGTGGAACGTGATTTCCGGAAACCAAATTGACGATCCGACAAGCCTTCTTCGCCCAGAAATGCTTCTAATCTCCTACAAATTATCTTCTCCAAGAGTTTTCCAGCCGTGTCAATCATACAGAGCGGGCGGTATCCCGATGCATCGCAAAATTTAAAAGTAAAAATAAATAAAAAGAGAAAAAAAAATCAAGCTGAAACTCTCGGAACTAAGAGTGGAAAGGCTCAAACAAGAATTTTCAAAATTGGCGCGGCCAACAATGGGCACGAAAAATGAGCTCCAAAGGCGGTTAAGGGAAAAACTTCGGAATCGTGGCATTGGCATCGCACTAATGGAACAAATGCAAGTAATGCGGGGAGAGAACACAAAGCTATTTGAATCTTCTAGAGCAAAGAGCAATTTTCTGATTTTCGACAAGCTTCTAGGGCCGAAAATCTGAAATTACAGGAAGAGAACAAAAAGCAAATTGCTGATTTTTAAGAAACTTCTAGAGCCGAAATTCAAAAACTTCTGGCGGGGTCTCGGAAGGAAAGTGAGCAAATCCAACCAAAACTTTTCTCGAAAATTGAAAAGAAGCGAACACGAAGGAGATGCAAGAAATACATCGGTCGGTCAGCAAAAGAATTACTAATGTCGAGGAAAAGGTGTCAAGCTTCGAGAAGAACGTTGACACGAAAGTAATTAATTTGGAAAAGTCCGTTGAGGGAAAACTAGTTATAATGGAGGAAAAGATCAACAACCTCCAGAGTCAGCGACCAGAACCAGTACGAATTGCATCGGAAGGAACCAGCAGGATTAAAACTCCTTGCTTTGATGGTAGCTCACCCCTGTCCGTATTCAAATTCCAATTCGAGACAGTAGCCACCAGAAACGATTGGGACGATGAGGAGAAGGCTTTGGAACTAATCCTGGCGTTAAAAGATGCCAGCCAACCGTAGAAACAACTGAGGCCTGCGGAAATGATAGCCAATGGCCAACAGGAATTTAGTAGAATTGTAGAGATATGGGTAGCAGGTCTAGCAGCTTCAGAAAAAAAATAAAGCCAAAAAGCTGTTAAAGCGGTACGCTTGCACTTTCACCACGAACAATAAAAGTCAAGGTAGAACAGCCATGGTCAAACACGAGATTGATACTGGCGAAACAAGACCGATAAAATAGGCACCCAGAAGTATACCGCTAGCGAAGCGTAATGAGGTCAAAGAGCTAGTCGACGAAATGAAGAAGAGCGGTGCAATCGAACCATCATCTGGTCCATGGAGCTCACCTGTAGTCTTAGTTAAGAAGAAAGATGACAATACAAGATTCTGCGTAGACTACAGAAAGCTGAATGATGTCACTAAAAAGACAGTTACCCGCTACCGAGAATTGACGACGCGCTTGACACTCTAGCCGGAACAAAGTAGTTCTCCACATTGGATCTACAAAGCGCATATTGGCAGGTGGAGATTGCAGACAAGGACAAGGAAAAAACTGCATTCAGCGCGAATGGGTGTGTAAAGTTATGCCATTTGGGCTCTGTAATGCTCCGGCCATGTTCGAGCGGCTTATGGAACGTGTACTAAAGGGACTGCATTGGAAGATTTGTCTAGTGTATCTCGAGGACATAATAGTGATGGGCAGAACTTTCAGCAAACACCTCGTGAACCTGGCAGAAGTTCTACGGCGAATATCAATGGCTGGCCTAAAGTTGAGCATTAAGAAATGTGCATTCTTCCAAAGACAAGTGAAATAATATCTCGTTACATCAGATGGCATATCCACGGATAAAGATAAAATACGAGCAGTAAAGGACTGGCCTCGTCCCCAGAGTCTTCATAAAATATGCAATTTTTTGAGACTATGCACATTTTATAGATGCTTTGTACCGAATTTTGGCAGTGCAGGCTGCATGAACTCACCAAGAACTCCAAGGTGTATCAAAGGGTGAGGCACATTAAAAGGCATTCCAGACATTGAAGGACTTATTATGTACCCACCAGTTTTGGCGTATCTAGTCTCAGGGGAAAAATTCATTTTTGACAGTGATGCTAGTGGTTACGGTATTGGTGGTGTACTGTCCAAGTGGTCAATGGGACTGAGAAAGTCGTGGGGTATTATAGTCGCACACTATCAAAGGTCGAACGGAACTACTGTCTGACCCAACTTAAGCTACTTGCGGTGCTAGAATGCATAAAACACTACCATAAGTGCTTGTATGGCCAACATTTTCTACTAAGGTCCGATCATTCCGCACTGCGATGGCTACTACAATTCAAGAACCCTGAAGGACAGTTAGCACGTTGGATTGAACGTCTTCAGCATTGAACATCGAAGTGGTACGAAACATGGAAATGCTGATACTCTCTTACGCAGACCATGCAATTTAGAATGTAAACATTGCGGGAAGGCTGAGAAGAAGGAATCATCATCGACATCAGGCTAACAAGGACTGGTCTGAAGCCCAAAGGAATGACCCAGTATTGGCAAAAATTATAGCAGCTAAAGAAGAGGCCAAACGGCCTACCCGAAATGAAATAGCAGCAGAAGATGCTCTTGCAAAAGCATATTGGGCACAATGAGACAGCTTAAAACTAATAAACGGTTGCTTATATCAGAAAATTATTATTATAATATATTGGGAAAGCGCTGATGGTAAGACATCATCCAACTTAATAGTGGCGCCTTCCTCCAAAACGAAAGAAGTCTTAAATGAGTTCCATAATGGAGCCAGTGGAGGGCACCTTGGCGTAACAAAGACACTGGAAAAACTAAAACACCATTTCTATTGGGTTGAATGTCAGCGAGCTGTGGCTGATTGGATTGCAAACTGTACCCAGTGTATGGCAGCTAAAGGTCCCATAAAAGTACTGGCTAATGTGAGAAGGCGAGAATGACGATTTAGCGCGACCTTGGCTATGTTTGGAAGATCGATTGTAAAGATGACGCAAGTGGGCTGACGTTTGTTGCATTCTGCTACCTGAGCACACCGGATGAAAACCGGTCGAAATAGCTTTCAGGCTAATGCTGCAGACGCCTCCGTTCCGTTAAACCCTTGGCAGGGCTTCCAGTACGTTCGATTACCGTCGCCATTTATTTGGCGATGCAGGTTTGTTGAGATGAATCCTAATTAGTGTCCGACCTGGCTCTGAACACAAACTCCTATAAGGATTTGCTTCAACCCTCGCGAGGACCTAACTGATTACCATTGGCACCCTCGGGGTCTTTAAGGGACAACTGCATATTCTATATGAGATAGCGGCTTGAAGATGGAACCCAAATGAAAGAATGAATAAACAACGTATACTGGAAGTGAAGGAGTTGATGCAGGGGAGGTAGCTTTCATGAGCAGCCCAAGAATACGGCGATCACCGGCGAGAAAATCCCAGGCAACTGAGAACGGAGAGGAGTGGCATGACACCAAAATCAGCGCAGGAGGATGCACAGTCGAGCGCAACGCGGCCAACGCATAATGGAACGGAGAAACCGCGTTTGGGACACAGTTCCCCTAGACAGGAGTTTGTATGCAAAATGAGAAACTCAGAGGAGGAGACATTCACTAAGTACCAAAGTGTTATCCGCAAGATTAGGGCGGCAATGACGAAGGCAAGGAACATTAGTATTGAAGTTCAGAGCGTAGTATCGGAATTATAGGAGCTCATTGACGTAATGAAGAACTACAGAGAGAACTGGAAGACTGCAGAAGGGGAAAAAGAAACGAGTAAGGCCCTTGAAGACGCCAAGAGTAAAAGGAACGACTGTGATGTCTCCACACTTGTAAGTTCCCTCAACAAGAGAGGCGCCTTAAGCCCGGCGGAGGCCCTCCCGAAAAAGAGGCCGAAAGGAAAACCAACGAAAACCACACAGCTCAAGGAAACATTAGTGGATGGAGAATGGAGAACAATAAAGAGAAAGAAATCTGCAAGGGAAGAGAAAAATGAGCGACAGAGAACTGTGAAAGAACGTCCAGAAGCTGTAATAATTCACCCAATCGAGGGGCGCAGTTACGCTGACGTTCTGAGGAACATACGGTGCAAAATATAACCGGAGGAATCGGAGATAGCGATACGCGCCGTCCGGAAGACTAAAACAGGTACCATACTCATTGGAATCGGTAAAGGAGGCAGAAGGGACGAGTTTAGGGAGAACCTGAAGAGCGTTCTGAATCAGGAGGCAATCGTAAAGGAACTTTCACCGGTGGTCACTTTGGAAATTCGAGACCTGGATGCCCTCACAACCACCGAGGAAGTCCTGACGGGGGTACAGAGAGAAGCGGATGGTATAAATCCGGATATATCCATTCGTTTAACCAGGGCGAACAACCGGGAGCAGAAAAGGGCCTTCGTATCAACCTCCACGGGCTGAAACTACAGAGGATCAGAATAGGCTAGACAAGCTGTAGGATAATGGTCAGAGAGGAACCTATACGATGTTTCCGATGCTTCGGAAGTGGTCACAGACGGTGGGAATGTGATGGACCGGACAGATCAAGCCTATGTATGAAATGTGGAGTAAAGGGGCATAAGAGGAAGGAATGCCGAAACACACCGAGATGTTGAATTTACTTTGCGGAGTCGGGAAAATACCTGGAATACCTTCCGGGATCGAAAGGCAGCATGAGGATATTACAGCTAAATATGCATGGAAAGAAGATGGCTTTTTCTTTGCTATCGCAGATAGTCAGGGAGCAGGAAGTTGACGCAGCCATCATAAGCGAACAATATGCATCGCAGAATAGTGGGTTCTGGCTGGGTGATAAAACATCTACAGCAGCTATATGGATAACTGATAACCAGGGATCCCGGCCGAGATTTGGGGAGATTGTTTCACCTGTTGATGAGATTGCTCTAATGAGTTGTTATTTGACTTCAAATGATGATGTGGGAACCTTTGAGAAGAAATTGGCCAATATTGAAGATGCAGGGACTCAGATTGGTTGCAACCTCATAGTGGCAGGCGACTTTAAATCCAGGCCTGGTTTTCGCGAATGAGGGGAGGGTAGCTACTTTCAGTCAACCAGGCTGCGAGGGCACCATTTCTGATTTCGGAGAGCATGTATCACAGAGTCACGGCCAGGAATGCGGAAGAGGCACAGTGACGTGTCATGCTAAGGACGGAAAGATGATTGGATTCCCACGGCCTAGACCTGGTCATGCATAAAACGGAATTACTGCTGATCACTGGTCGCCGTATCCCCTTGCTAGTGGACATGAGTATTGGAAACGAGGTAATTAGGACCAAGAGTTCGGTAAGATACCTGGGAATAAGGCTGGATTCCAGACTGATATTTTCATACCAGATTCAGTACTCGGCTGATAAAGCTCGGAAGATCGTTGGGCAGCTCAGCAGATTAATGGTGAATATTGGAGGCCCGCTACCGGCGAGACGGAGACTCCTGATGGACGTTGGAAGCAGCATTATGCTCTATGGGAGCGAAGTTTGGAAAACGGGCGAACTTCCTTCTATCGGTACAAAGGACGGCTGCATTACGTATCGCGTTGGCATAGTGTCCGCCCCAGCCGTACTTGTGATAGCAGGTACAATCCCTGTGGATCTGCTGACATCAGAGCGGATGGAGTTTTATAAGGCGAAATCGGCTGGAAATCACATAACCGGTCACTTCAGGGAAAACACCATTTCAGAATGGCAACGACGATGGAACGATGAGGATAGGGGAAGGTGGACGCCGAGACTTATTTCGGACATAAAGCCATGGAAATTTGGAGAAGTAAATTATTACGTTACACAAATGCTATCGGGCCACGGATATTTTAGGAAATATCTGAACAGAATGGGCAAGATCACCTCCCCCTACTCCCTTTACGAGGAAGGAGAGGTAATTGATGATGCAGAACACACTATCTTCGAATGTGCACTGCTAGCAGAACTATCGGACCGGAATGATAACGGCCGCTAATATTGTCGGGGTTATGATTGCGAGCAGGGAGAATTGGGCCTCAGTGGCGAATTACGTGGAGCGCATTCTGAGACTGAAGAAGAGGGATCTGGAGGCTGCAGAACATGTAGGCACGTCGGCATAGATGACACTAGCTCACGTGTCAAACGAAATCTCAGTTGGGAATCTGGACGAAAGGAATAGTGAAGACACTTAGAAGTCTCCTCAACCTTCAATACGCAATCCGGACGCGGATGTGAGCATGAAGGACGGCCAAAGGACCAAAAGGACTCCACTCCGAAGTAATACCACCGTAGTTCCGGAGTGGGCACAACAGTCCACGATACGAGGGGGATTTAGTGGAGGAGGGTCCCATATGCGGAGGACTTGACGTCTTCCTCTATTGTGCAGTTAGGTACATTTGCCCCTCCTCAGCGTAAAAAAAAGGTCCCGTAAGGAGAAGTAGAGGTCGACAGCAACAGTATAATTCGGGCGCGCCTTTCGAGCGGATAGCGATGGACATAGCAGGTCCGTTTCCCATCAGTAACGCCGGAAACCGCTATTTTCTCTTCGTGATGGGTTACTTCAGTAAATGGGGAAGTGTATGCCATACCCAATCAAGAGGCGAACACTGTAGTAAATGTTTTTGTGAACAACTTGGTATGTCGCTATGGGGTTCCAAAAGAACTACTTTCCGATCAAGGCAGAAATTTAGAGTCAGCTGAATTCAAGGAAATGTGTGATATATATGGCAAAAAGACTCGAACTACGCCACTTCACCCCCAGTCCAAGGGAATGGTAGAACGATTTAATCGAACCCTGGAGGAATACTTGCGAAAAGTAGTGAGCGAGCAACATATGGATTGAGATGAACACATTCCGAGGTTTCTACTGGCGTGCCGATCCGCGGTCCATGATTTCATATCTAGATCACCAGCCAAGGTTATTTTTGGGACTGAGTTAAATCTGCCCGGTGACTTGGAGTTTGGTTGTAAGCCCGCCACAGAGAGGGATGACATCTATACTGAAAAACAAGAAAGTAACTTCATGAATTTGTGTGCACACGAGTTAAAACGGTAAGCTATAACATGAAAGCCAGATATTATTTGTCAGCAAAGCTTCCATGAGGGACAACTGGTTCTATTTTACAACCCAAATCGGGAGAAAAGATTATCTCCCAAGCTACAAACCAGCTGGAAAGGGCCTTATAAAATAATTAAAAGGTTACAAAAAGCCAACAGCCTCCGAGCGAAAATGAAGGTCGTGCGCATAGAGCGACTGGCGAAATATGGGAGAGAATATGAAGAGCCTATTCGGGACGAACAGGCTTAAGTGGGCGGCAGTGTTACGAAAGTGGAAATGGTGTTGTTAAAATAATAACAAAAGCTCCAAAAACAACACAATATACTTGACCATGCATAAAATTATAAACAAAAGCTCAAAAAACAAAACAGCGCACTGTTCACTTGATCAATGAATAAGTAAAAAAATATAACAACGAAAATAAAGCGCTTGTTTACAAGATCGATGAATAAACAAGAATAAGGGATAAAATATGTAAATAACCAACAACAAAATGAAGCGAATAAAGAAGTAAACAAGCAACAGCAATGTGCAGTATAAAATAGCGGTTAGACAAGTAAACAAACAACAACTAATCTGCCTGGACGAATGTATACAACAAAATCGAAAAGAAGTTGTTTACATTTTTACATCTTCCTTCGAGAGACGACGTCACGTTGGTTGCAGTGAGAATTTAATCTATCGAGCTATAATTCGGTCAGACTTGTGTGCAGACAAGTTGCGTTTGAAGAAAATAATTGTTAGTGTTGTACTTACAAAAAGGTTGTAAACAGAGAAATATCACGAACAAACACATATTGTGAAGTTATCATTGTGTACGTGGAATAAGTTCGAACAGTGGCACAAAAGATCTTCAGATAATAAAGAATTGATTCAAAAATTTAACACATATTTATTTTTATTTTATTTGCTATCTACGAACTCATATTTTTAACGTTTTTAAAAGGTAAAAACGTAACAATATATATAAAATTAATGTGTGTTTGTTTGTTTATATATTGTTTATATATTTGAAGAGGTCGCCGTGGTCTAGTAGGTTGTGTGTTGGCTTATTAGACGAAAGACCCGAGCTCGGATCCCAGGTCAGACATCAAAACGAAAATTTGAAAATAATTTTTCGGTGACTTCCTCTCAGCAGACTTCTGAGTAAAAAATTGTCATGGAATGCTTCTCAAAAAAATGTGTCGTTCGGAGTCGACTTTAAACTGTAGGTCCCGCCACTCATGTATAAATTAACGCACACAACATAAGTGGTGTGAGAAGCTAGGACGTAGTATAATGGGTCAATTCGACCACCGAGTACTGTACTTGTCAGAATTGACAAGTACACGTCCTGTAACCTAACCTAACCTATATATTTGAACTTTATAGATACCTAAACGGCTGAACCGATTTTCTTGAAATTTTCACAATATCTTCCTGTATGTGTGGAAGGAGTTATAGGCAACTTTTTATTTTGATAATAAAATGGGTATATTGGAAAAACTATAACAGCAAGATACCTCAAATTTTATACAAGTAACTAGTTTCAATATAAATATTTCGGACAAAAATGGGCGAACTAGCAATAGTGGGTGTGGCACCTCCTATATAAAGTAAATACGAAAATCTGTATATCTGAAAAAGTGTTACAGCTAGAGTCCCCAATTTTTGTACAAGTAACTTTAGTTTAAATGTAAATATTTTGACCAAAAATAGGCGATTTAGCAAAAGTGGGCGTGACTCCTTCCATATAAAGTAAATTATAAAATCAGCTTATCTGGAAGACCCGAACAACTCAAATTTTGTATGAATATCTTTAGATTCAATATGATTTTTTTTGACAAAAATGGGCGACCTATCATTAGGGGGCATGGCACCTTCCATATAAAGTAAATACTAAAATCTGCATAACTGGAAAACTTTAACAGTTGGAGTCCCCAAATTTTATACAAGTACCTTTTGTTTAAATATAAATATTTTGGGCAAAAATAGGGAGTTCAGCCAAAGCGGGCGTGGCACTTCCCATATGATAAATACTAAAATCTGCATATCTAGAACACCAGAACAGTTAGACTGCTCAAATTTTGTACGAATATTTAAATATTAATATTAATTTAATTATATTAATACAGTCGATTTACGTCGTAGAATGTTCCGGACAAAGGCGACGTAAATCGAATTTCAAATAACTCATACTATCAAATGCATTTATTTAAGTACATTTTACAAAAAAAAAAACTAAAACAATTCAATTTTTATGCTATGTATTGAACTTTTTAAAAAGCGAATTCCCCTGATTTTGTTTATAAACAACAGAGGCGACGTAAATCGAAGCACAACGCAACGAAACAACATAAATCGGGACGACGTAAATCGGGGGAATACTGTATTCTTTTTAAATATTTATTAAAAATGAGCCATCAAGCATTAGGGGTGTGGAAAACTCCATATAAACCAATTATTAAAATCTGTATATCTTGAAAACTATAACAGCTAAAGCCCCAATTTTGTATTCCAGCTAAAGTAAGATGGTGTCTCTCATGTGAAGTAATTACAAAAATTCGTAATAATATTAGAAAAAATCTCTGATTAGTGAGTGTGGAAATTATCATATCTTGAAATATGCGATAGTGGAGTTGAAATTTTCAACTCATATACATATATAGTAAGTACTAAAATTCATACTATTATATGCGTTTTTTTATTTACAATTACTTACAAAAAGTTCAAGCTGCAACAATAGAAAAGAAGAGTAAAGGAAAGAGCCACAAAAATTCCAAGTATTTGTGGCAACCATCGCTGCCACGAAGCATATAATGCAGTTGGAATTGGTTGTGCGACTACTCTCACCAACCTGCAACAATAGAAAAGACTGATTCCGTTGAGTACACTCAACTCAACTCATATACATATGTATGTAATAGTTATGTTATTGTTTACTTCTAAAAATGTGTAACTAATAAAAATATTATTATTTGTCGCATATCTTAAAAAATACATTAAGTAAATTTTATAATCAGCATTTTATTGGGCAATGAATGGGCATGTAACAATAAGCAGTAATATTTTGATTCATTACTTTTAATTACCTAAGTAATAAAATGTAAACAGTCAATATTTTTTCCAAACAAAATAAATAGTTGCAAAACTCATCAAAAAATGACATGCGACCGACGCAAATGCTATTGTCTGCAAAATTTTAATAACCTTAATTTTTTTAAAAAAGGTTTTTGACCTGAACCGATTTATTACTTATTCATTACAACCCTTCAGTCAGGATTTCGACCTCACACCACTTTATTTAGTCTCAGAGTTTTTGTTGAAATCTACTGAGAGGAAGTCGTCGAAGAAATCTTTTTTTCAAACTACCTATTAGACTACGGCGACCCTTTCGTATAGGGTATAAAAAAAGAAATAAATATAACACGACATCCGCACGAGCAACTGGGACACCGTTGGAACATGAAGATCGGCTACAAGGTCAGCAAAGTCGTACCACAACATCACAACATGAAACAGAAGCCCAACATGAATCACGAGTAGAAAGTCAGCGGATTCGAACATCAACAATGATTTGCGTCGAAAACAAAATCGTAATCGAACGGTAGTTAATCGACGTGATGTTTGTCATCAATACTCAGGTATTGCATTTAACTACAGATCTGATATAGATTATACCTAAGACGAATTAGTGGCAATTGGTGGCATGAATGAAGTTTGCCAATATTGTAATGCACTCAAGCACAAAAATGAAAGAAATGGAATGTGCTGCTTTAATGGTAAAATCGTTTTCTCTGAATTACTTCAACTTCTAGAACCATTACAATCACTGATTTCAGGTAAGTTTTCTGAAAGTTATACTTTTTACTAAAAAATACCAAAGTGTTGATCATCTCAAGACGGCGCTTTGCCAGGAATGGGCCAAAATGCTGCAGAGCCACTTTCATGCAGCCTGTTATGGCTTTGTCGGCCGTTTGAAGGCCATAATTCATACCAAAGGTGGCCAATTCGAACAAATCTAAACTGATTCTAAAATTTGATGTTATTTCCAACATTTTTTGCTTTTTAACAATAAAATTAAAAAAAAAAAATTAAAAAATATAGCGCTTTACTTTTTTGTATTATATATCAGCTTCCCTGTATGTGCAAAATATCGAGAAGCCTGTCAGAAACTACAATTATTGGAGAACGATTGTCATTGGGAAAAAACGCTTAAAGATGCAGCAGTAATCAACCATCCATGGAAAATAAGGGCATTATTTGCGATAATATTGGTATCGTGCTCACCATCTAATCCAAAAGATCTTTATAATAAATTTAAAACTGGCTGAGGACATATTACAGCACGAAAGAGTTACCACCGACAATACAACGCTTGAATTAAGTGAAAGTATGTATAATGAGGCATTAATTCTACTTGAAGACAAATGCTTGGCAATTAAAGTTGGAATGATTGCTCCTATTCAGTTAGGAACTGATGCACAAGATTAGAAGAAGTGGAATATAATCATCAAAACTTGGACATTTTACTGGAAGAAAAGTTACCAAATTTACAACAAGAGCAGAGAATGGTTTACAACAGTATATATCAGTAATAACAAACCAACATGGAGGTCTGTAATTCATTGGCGCACTTGGAGGAACCGGAAAAACGTTTTTAATTTCATTGATATTGGCAAAAGTTCGAATGCAAACAATATTTCATTAGCTATTGCATCATTCGGCATTGCTGCCACACTCTTAGATGCTTATAGAATAGCGCATTCTGCACTAAAATTACCATTGAAGCCTCAATTTTCCAAAGGTCACACGTGTAACATAAAGAAAAATTCTTCTATGGGCAAAGTATTGCTACAATTTGAAATCATAGTGTGGGATGAATGCACCATGGCGCATAAGAAATCTTTGGAAGCCCTTGATCGCACTTTACGGGATTTTAGAAGCAATAATAACATTTTTGAAGGTTCATTAGTTTTATTAACTGGTGATTTTCGTCAAACATTTCCTGTTATAGCGGGATCAACGCCAGCTGATGAGCGACATGTTCACACTCTAAAATTAACTACTAATATTCATGTTCAGTTGCAACGTGATGCTTCAGTTTCAACTTTTTCCAAACAATTGTATGGTTTAGGTAATGGAAGAACTCCAATAGATCGTATAAAAAGTATATAAAATTTCCATCAGACTTTTGCAGAATGACACAATCCAAAGAAGAATTAATAAATTGTGTATTTCTCAAAATCGTGCGAAATTTTAAAAATATGCAATTATTATGTGAACGTGCGTTACTGGCATCCAAAAATATTGACGTTAATTCCATCAACAGCAATATTCTCAATAAGATCGATGGGAATCTAAGAATTTATGAAATGATCGACACAGTTTTAAATATTGAGCATGTCGTCAATTATCCAGTCGTAATTTTAAATTGGTTAGATTTACCAGGCTTTCCACTACATGACTTACAGTTAAAAAATGGTCTTTCCAAAATTTTACTTACAAATATTGGTCCTCCATAACTTTGTAATAACACTCGATTAACAGAAAAAAAATTATGAACAATCGTATCGAGGCGACCATTATAACTGGAAAGTTTAAGGGAACTAATGTATTGCTGGCACGTATTCCTATGACCACATCTGAGATGCCGTTCGATTTCAAGCGCCAGCAATTTCTATTCGCCTGGCCAACGACGATTAATAAAGCTCAAGCTAAGTCCTTGCAAGTTTTTAATTTAGAAAATCTATGTTTCTCACATCGATAGCTTTACGACTCATGTTCGCGAGTAGGAAAACCCACATGTTTATATACGCACCAGAGGGAAAAACAAAAAATATTGTGTATCCCAAGGCATCAGAATAAGAATTATTTATTTAAAAAAAAGTATATATTTAATTTTAGCACGTAAGAAATAAATAGCTCATTAATGTATTATTTTATAACTTAAATGCAATATATTGTCTACAAATGAAATTAGTATAAACCTTTAAGAAAAATTGCATAATTTAATTCCTAAATAAATACATTTTTTATTATTATGAATTTAATTTCGATGGGAGTAGCGAAGCACACCGGGTATTAGCTAGTATATTTATAATTTTTAAAGAAGATTTGAAAAAAATGAATATTTTTCAGAACACACTATCTTCGAATGTGCACGCTAGCAGAACTATCGGACCGGAATGATAACGGCCGCTAATATTGTCGGGGTTATGATTGCGAGCAGGGAGAATTGGGCCTCAGTGGCGAATTACGTGGAGCGCATTCTGAGACTGAAGAAGAGGGATCTGGAGGCTGCAGAACATGTAGGCACGTCGGCATAGATGACACTAGCTCACGTGTCAAACGAAATCTCAGTTGGGAATCTGGACGAAAGGAATAGTGAAGACACTTAGAAGTCTCCTCAACCTTCAATACGCAATCCGGACGCGGATGTGAGCATGAAGACGGCCAAAGGACCAAAAGGACTCCACTCCGAAGTAATACCACCGTAGTTCCGGAGTGGGCACAACAGTCCACGATACGAGGGGGATTTAGTGGAGGAGGGTCCCATATGCGGAGGACTTGACGTCTTCCTCTATTGTGCAGTTAGGTACATTTGCCCCTCCTCAGCGTAAAAAAAAGGTCCCGTAAGGAGAAGTAGAGGTCGACAGCAACAGTATAATTCGGGCGCGCCTTTCGAGCGGATAGCGATGGACATAGCAGGTCCGTTTCCCATCAGTAACGCCGGAAACCGCTATTTTCTCTTCGTGATGGGTTACTTCAGTAAATGGGGAAGTGTATGCCATACCCAATCAAGAGGCGAACACTGTAGTAAATGTTTTTGTGAACAACTTGGTATGTCGCTATGGGGTTCCAAAAGAACTACTTTCCGATCAAGGCAGAAATTTAGAGTCAGCTGAATTCAAGGAAATGTGTGATATATATGGCAAAAAGACTCGAACTACGCCACTTCACCCCCAGTCCAAGGGAATGGTAGAACGATTTAATCGAACCCTGGAGGAATACTTGCGAAAAGTTGTGAGCGAGCAACATATGGATTGAGATGAACACATTCCGAGGTTTCTACTGGCGTGCCGATCCGCGGTCCATGATTTCATATCTAGATCACCAGCCAAGGTTATTTTTGGGACTGAGTTAAATCTGCCCGGTGACTTGGAGTTTGGTTGTAAGCCCGCCACAGAGAGGGATGACGTCTATACTGAAAAACAAGAAAGTAACTTCATGAATTTGTGTGCACACGAGTTAAAACGGTAAGCTATAACATGAAAGCCAGATATTATTTGTCAGCAAAGCTTCCATGAGGGACAACTGGTTCTATTTTACAACCCAAATCGGGAGAAAAGATTATCTCCCAAGCTACAAACCAGCTGGAAAGGGCCTTATAAAATAATTAAAAGGTTACAAAAAGCCAACAGCCTCCGAGCGAAAATGAAGGTCGTGCGCATAGAGCGACTGGCGAAATATGGGAGAGAATATGAAGAGCCTATTCGGGACGAACAGGCTTAAGTGGGCGGCAGTGTTACGAAAGTGGAAATGGTGTTGTTAAAATAATAACAAAAGCTCCAAAAACAACACAATATACTTGACCATGCATAAAATTATAAACAAAAGCTCAAAAAACAAAACAGCGCACTGTTCACTTGATCAATGAATAAGTAAAAAAATATAACAACGAAAATAAAGCGCTTGTTTACAAGATCGATGAATAAACAAGAATAAGGGATAAAATATGTAAATAACCAACAACAAAATGAAGCGAATAAAGAAGTAAACAAGCAACAGCAATGTGCAGTATAAAATAGCGGTTAGACAAGTAAACAAACAACAACTAATCTGCCTGGACGAATGTATACAACAAAATCGAAAAGAAGTTGTTTACATTTTTACATCTTCCTTCGAGAGACGACGTCACGTTGGTTGCAGTGAGAATTTAATCTATCGAGCTATAATTCGGTCAGACTTGTGTGCAGACAAGTTGCGTTTGAAGAAAATAATTGTTAGTGTTGTACTTACAAAAAGGTTGTAAACAGAGAAATATCACGAACAAACACATATTGTGAAGTTATCATTGTGTACGTGGAATAAGTTCGAACAGTGGCACAAAAGATCTTCAGATAATAAAGAATTGATTCAAAAATTTAACACATATTTATTTTTATTTTATTTGCTATCTACGAACTCATATTTTTAACGTTTTTAAAAGGTAAAAACGTAACAATATATATAAAATTAATGTGTGTTTGTTTGTTTATATATTGTTTATATATTTGAAGAGGTCGCCGTGGTCTAGTAGGTTGTGTGTTGGCTTATTAGACGAAAGACCCGAGCTCGGATCCCAGGTCAGACATCAAAACGAAAATTTGAAAATAATTTTTCGGTGACTTCCTCTCAGCAGACTTCTGAGTAAAAAATTGTCATGGAATGCTTCTCAAAAAAATGTGTCGTTCGGAGTCGACTTTAAACTGTAGGTCCCGCCACTCATGTATAAATTAACGCACACAACATAAGTGGTGTGAGAAGCTAGGACGTAGTATAATGGGTCAATTCGACCACCGAGTACTGTACTTGTCAGAATTGACAAGTACACGTCCTGTAACCTAACCTAACCTATATATTTGAACTTTATAGATACCTAAACGGCTGAACCGATTTTCTTGAAATTTTCACAATATCTTCCTGTATGTGTGGAAGGAGTTATAGGCAACTTTTTATTTTGATAATAAAATGGGTATATTGGAAAAACTATAACAGCAAGATACCTCAAATTTTATACAAGTAACTAGTTTCAATATAAATATTTCGGACAAAAATGGGCGAACTAGCAATAGTGGGTGTGGCACCTCCTATATAAAGTAAATACGAAAATCTGTATATCTGAAAAAGTGTTACAGCTAGAGTCCCCAATTTTTGTACAAGTAACTTTAGTTTAAATGTAAATATTTTGACCAAAAATAGGCGATTTAGCAAAAGTGGGCGTGACTCCTCCCATATAAAGTAAATTATAAAATCAGCTTATCTGGAAGACCCGAACAACTCAAATTTTGTATGAATATCTTTAGATTCAATATGATTTTTTTTGACAAAAATGGGCGACCTATCATTAGGGGGCATGGCACCTTCCATATAAAGTAAATACTAAAATCTGCATAACTGGAAAACTTTAACAGTTGGAGTCCCCAAATTTTATACAAGTACCTTTTGTTTAAATATAAATATTTTGGGCAAAAATAGGGAGTTCAGCCAAAGCGGGCGTGGCACTTCCCATATGATAAATACTAAAATCTGCATATCTAGAACACCAGAACAGTTAGACTGCTCAAATTTTGTACGAATATTTAAATATTAATTTAATTATATTAATACAGTCGATTTACGTCGTAGAATGTTCCGGACAAAGGCGACGTAAATCGAATTTCAAATAACTCATACTATCAAATGCATTTATTTAAGTACATTTTACAAAAAAAAAAAAACTAAAACAATTCAATTTTTATGCTATGTATTGAACTTTTTAAAAAGCGAATTCCCCTGATTTTGTTTATAAACAACAGAGGCGACGTAAATCGAAGCACAACGCAACGAAACAACATAAATCGGGACGACGTAAATCGGGGGAATACTGTATTCTTTTTAAATATTTATTAAAAATGAGCCATCAAGCATTAGGGGTGTGGAAAACTCCATATAAACCAATTATTAAAATCTGTATATCTTGAAAACTATAACAGCTAAAGCCCCAATTTTGTATTCCAGCTAAAGTAAGATGGTGTCTCTCATGTGAAGTAATTACAAAAATTCGTAATAATATTAGAAAAAATCTCTGATTAGTGAGTGTGGAAATTATCATATCTTGAAATATGCGATAGTGGAGTTGAAATTTTCAACTCATATACATATATAGTAAGTACTAAAATTCATACTATTATATGCGTTTTTTTATTTACAATTACTTACAAAAAGTTCAAGCTGCAACAATAGAAAAGAAGAGTAAAGGAAAGAGCCACAAAAATTCCAAGTATTTGTGGCAACCATCGCTGCCACGAAGCATATAATGCAGTTGGAATTGGTTGTGCGACTACTCTCACCAACCTGCAACAATAGAAAAGACTGATTCCGTTGAGTACACTCAACTCAACTCATATACATATGTATGTAATAGTTATGTTATTGTTTACTTCTAAAAATGTGTAACTAATAAAAATATTATTATTTGTCGCATATCTTAAAAAATACATTAAGTAAATTTTATAATCAGCATTTTATTGGGCAATGAATGGGCATGTAACAATAAGCAGTAATATTTTGATTCATTACTTTTAATTACCTAAGTAATAAAATGTAAACAGTCAATATTTTTTCCAAACAAAATAAATAGTTGCAAAACTCATCAAAAAATGACATGCGACCGACGCAAATGCTATTGTCTGCAAAATTTTAATAACCTTAATTTTTTTAAAAAAGGTTTTTGACCTGAACCGATTTATTACTTATTCATTACAACCCTTCAGTCAGGATTTCGACCTCACACCACTTTATTTAGTCTCAGAGTTTTTGTTGAAATCTACTGAGAGGAAGTCGTCGAAGAAATCTTTTTTTCAAACTACCTATTAGACTACGGCGACCCTTTCGTATAGGGTATAAAAAAAGAAATAAATATAACACGACATCCGCACGAGCAACTGGGACACCGTTGGAACATGAAGATCGGCTACAAGGTCAGCAAAGTCGTACCACAACATCACAACATGAAACAGAAGCCCAACATGAATCACGAGTAGAAAGTCAGCGGATTCGAACATCAACAATGATTTGCGTCGAAAACAAAATCGTAATCGAACGGTAGTTAATCGACGTGATGTTTGTCATCAATACTCAGGTATTGCATTTAACTACAGATCTGATATAGATTATACCTAAGACGAATTAGTGGCAATTGGTGGCATGAATGAAGTTTGCCAATATTGTAATGCACTCAAGCACAAAAATGAAAGAAATGGAATGTGCTGCTTTAATGGTAAAATCGTTTTCTCTGAATTACTTCAACTTCTAGAACCATTACAATCACTGATTTCAGGTAAGTTTTCTGAAAGTTATACTTTTTACTAAAAAATACCAAAGTGTTGATCATCTCAAGACGGCGCTTTGCCAGGAATGGGCCAAAATGCTGCAGAGCCACTTTCATGCAGCCTGTTATGGCTTTGTCGGCCGTTTGAAGGCCATAATTCATACCAAAGGTGGCCAATTCGAACAAATCTAAACTGATTCTAAAATTTGATGTTATTTCCAACATTTTTTGCTTTTTAACAATAAAATTAAAAAAAAAAATTAAAAAATATAGCGCTTTACTTTTTTGTATTATATATCAGCTTCCCTGTATGTGCAAAATATCGAGAAGCCTGTCAGAAACTACAATTATTGGAGAACGATTGTCATTGGGAAAAAACGCTTAAAGATGCAGCAGTAATCAACCATCCATGGAAAATAAGGGCATTATTTGCGATAATATTGGTATCGTGCTCACCATCTAATCCAAAAGATCTTTATAATAAATTTAAAACTGGCTGAGGACATATTACAGCACGAAAGAGTTACCACCGACAATACAACGCTTGAATTAAGTGAAAGTATGTATAATGAGGCATTAATTCTACTTGAAGACAAATGCTTGGCAATTAAAGTTGGAATGATTGCTCCTATTCAGTTAGGAACTGATGCACAAGATTAGAAGAAGTGGAATATAATCATCAAAACTTGGACATTTTACTGGAAGAAAAGTTACCAAATTTACAACAAGAGCAGAGAATGGTTTACAACAGTATATATCAGTAATAACAAACCAACATGGAGGTCTGTAATTCATTGGCGCACTTGGAGGAACCGGAAAAACGTTTTTAATTTCATTGATATTGGCAAAAGTTCGAATGCAAACAATATTTCATTAGCTATTGCATCATTCGGCATTGCTGCCACACTCTTAGATGCTTATAGAATAGCGCATTCTGCACTAAAATTACCATTGAAGCCTCAATTTTCCAAAGGTCACACGTGTAACATAAAGAAAAATTCTTCTATGGGCAAAGTATTGCTACAATTTGAAATCATAGTGTGGGATGAATGCACCATGGCGCATAAGAAATCTTTGGAAGCCCTTGATCGCACTTTACGGGATTTTAGAAGCAATAATAACATTTTTGAAGGTTCATTAGTTTTATTAACTGGTGATTTTCGTCAAACATTTCCTGTTATAGCGGGATCAACGCCAGCTGATGAGCTAAATGCATGTCTAAAATCATCATACCTTTGGCGACATGTTCACACTCTAAAATTAACTACTAATATTCATGTTCAGTTGCAACGTGATGCTTCAGTTTCAACTTTTTCCAAACAATTGTATGGTTTAGGTAATGGAAGAACTCCAATAGATCGTATAAAAAGTATATAAAATTTCCATCAGACTTTTGCAGAATGACACAATCCAAAGAAGAATTAATAAATTGTGTATTTCTCAAAATCGTGCGAAATTTTAAAAATATGCAATTATTATGTGAACGTGCGTTACTGGCATCCAAAAATATTGACGTTAATTCCATCAACAGCAATATTCTCAATAAGATCGATGGGAATCTAAGAATTTATGAAATAATCGACACAGTTTTAAATATTGAGCATGTCGTCAATTATCCAGTCGTAATTTTAAATTGGTTAGATTTACCAGGCTTTCCACTACATGACTTACAGTTAAAAAATGGTCTTTCCATAATTTTACTTACAAATATTGGTCCTCCATAACTTTGTAATAACACTCGATTAACAGAAAAAAAATTATGAACAATCGTATCGAGGCGACCATTATAACTGGAAAGTTTAAGGGAACTAATGTATTGCTGGCACGTATTCCTATGACCACATCTGAGATGCCGTTCGATTTCAAGCGCCAGCAATTTCTATTCGCCTGGCCAACGACGATTAATAAAGCTCAAGCTAAGTCCTTGCAAGTTTTTAATTTAGAAAATCTATGTTTCTCACATCGATAGCTTTACGACTCATGTTCGCGAGTAGGAAAACCCACATGTTTATATACGCACCAGAGGGAAAAACAAAAAATATTGTGTATCCCAAGGCATCAGAATAAGAATTATTTATTTAAAAAAAAGTATATATTTAATTTTAGCACGTAAGAAATAAATAGCTCATTAATGTATTATTTTATAACTTAAATGCAATATATTGTCTACAAATGAAATTAGTATAAACCTTTAAGAAAAATTGCATAATTTAATTCCTAAATAAATACATTTTTTATTATTATGAATTTAATTTCGATGGGAGTAGCGAAGCACACCGGGTATTAGCTAGTATATTTATAATTTTTAAAGAAGATTTGAAAAAAATGAATATTTTTCAGAACACACTATCTTCGAATGTGCACGCTAGCAGAACTATCGGACCGGAATGATAACGGCCGCTAATATTGTCGGGGTTATGATTGCGAGCAGGGAGAATTGGGCCTCAGTGGCGAATTACGTGGAGCGCATTCTGAGACTGAAGAAGAGGGATCTGGAGGCTGCAGAACATGTAGGCACGTCGGCATAGATGACACTAGCTCACGTGTCAAACGAAATCTCAGTTGGGAATCTGGACGAAAGGAATAGTGAAGACACTTAGAAGTCTCCTCAACCTTCAATACGCAATCCGGACGCGGATGTGAGCATGAAGGCGGCCAAAGGACCAAAAGGACTCCACTCCGAAGTAATACCACCGTAGTTCCGGAGTGGGCACAACAGTCCACGGTACGAGGGGGATTTAGTGGAGGAGGGTCCCATATGCGGAGGACTTGACGTCTTCCTCTATTGTGCAGTTAGGTACATTTGCCCCTCCTCAGCGTAAAAAAAAGGTCCCGTAAGGAGAAGTAGAGGTCGACAGCAACAGTATAATTCGGGCGCGCCTTTCGAGCGGATAGCGATGGACATAGCAGGTCCGTTTCCCATCAGTAACGCCGGAAACCGCCATTTTCTCTTCGTGATGGGAGAACCTTAATTTTTTTAAAAAAGGTTTTTGACCTGAACCGATTTATTACTTATTCATTACAACCCTTCAGTCAGGATTTCGACCTCACACCACTTTATTTAGTCTCAGAGTTTTTGTTGAAATCTACTGAGAGGAAGTCGTCGAAGAAATCTTTTTTTCAAACTACCTATTAGACTACGGCGACCCTTTCGTATAGGGTATAAAAAAAGAAATAAATATAACACGACATCCGCACGAGCAACTGGGACACCGTTGGAACATGAAGATCGGCTACAAGGTCAGCAAAGTCGTACCACAACATCACAACATGAAACAGAAGCCCAACATGAATCACGAGTAGAAAGTCAGCGGATTCGAACATCAACAATGATTTGCGTCGAAAACAAAATCGTAATCGAACGGTAGTTAATCGACATGATGTTTGTCATCAATACTCAGGTATTGCATTTAACTACAGATCTGATATAGATTATACCTAAGACGAATTAGTGGCAATTGGTGGCATGAATGAAGTTTGCCAATATTGTAATGCACTCAAGCACAAAAATGAAAGAAATGGAATGTGCTGCTTTAATGGTAAAATCGTTTTCTCTGAATTACTTCAACTTCTAGAACCATTACAATCACTGATTTCAGGTAAGTTTTCTGAAAGTTATACTTTTTACTAAAAAATACCAAAGTGTTGATCATCTCAAGACGGCGCTTTGCCAGGAATGGGCCAAAATGCTGCAGAGCCACTTTCATGCAGCCTGTTATGGCTTTGTCGGCCGTTTGAAGGCCATAATTCATACCAAAGGTGGCCAATTCGAACAAATCTAAACTGATTCTAAAATTTGATGTTATTTCCAACATTTTTTGCTTTTTAACAATAAAATTAAAAAAAAAAAATTAAAAAATATAGCGCTTTACTTTTTTGTATTATATATCAGCTTCCCTGTATGTGCAAAATATCGAGAAGCCTGTCAGAAACTACAATTATTGGAGAACGATTGTCATTGGGAAAAAACGCTTAAAGATGCAGCAGTAATCAACCATCCATGGAAAATAAGGGCATTATTTGCGATAATATTGGTATCGTGCTCACCATCTAATCCAAAAGATCTTTATAATAAATTTAAAACTGGCTGAGGACATATTACAGCACGAAAGAGTTACGACCGACAATACAACGCTTGAATTAAGTGAAAGTATGTATAATGAGGCATTAATTCTACTTGAAGACAAATGCTTGGCAATTAAAGTTGGAATGATTGCTCCTATTCAGTTAGGAACTGATGCACAAGATTAGAAGAAGTGGAATATAATCATCAAAACTTGGACATTTTACTGGAAGAAAAGTTACCAAATTTACAACAAGAGCAGAGAATGGTTTACAACAGTATATATCAGTAATAACAAACCAACATGGAGGTCTGTAATTCATTGGCGCACTTGGAGGAACCGGAAAAACGTTTTTAATTTCATTGATATTGGCAAAAGTTCGAATGCAAACAATATTTCATTAGCTATTGCATCATTCGGCATTGCTGCCACACTCTTAGATGCTTATAGAATAGCGCATTCTGCACTAAAATTACCATTGAAGCCTCAATTTTCCAAAGGTCACACGTGTAACATAAAGAAAAATTCTTCTATGGGCAAAGTATTGCTACAATTTGAAATCATAGTGTGGGATGAATGCACCATGGCGCATAAGAAATCTTTGGAAGCCCTTGATCGCACTTTACGGGATTTTAGAAGCAATAATAACATTTTTGAAGGTTCATTAGTTTTATTAACTGGTGATTTTCGTCAAACATTTCCTGTTATAGCGGGATCAACGCCAGCTGATGAGCTAAATGCATGTCTAAAATCATCATACCTTTGGCGACATGTTCACACTCTAAAATTAACTACTAATATTCATGTTCAGTTGCAACGTGATGCTTCAGTTTCAACTTTTTCCAAACAATTGTATGGTTTAGGTAATGGAAGAACTCCAATAGATCGTATAAAAAGTATATAAAATTTCCATCAGACTTTTGCAGAATGACACAATCCAAAGAAGAATTAATAAATTGTGTATTTCTCAAAATCGTGCGAAATTTTAAAAATATGCAATTATTATGTGAACGTGCGTTACTGGCATCCAAAAATATTGACGTTAATTCCATCAACAGCAATATTCTCAATAAGATCGATGGGAATCTAAGAATTTATGAAATGATCGACACAGTTTTAAATATTGAGCATGTCGTCAATTATCCAGTCGTAATTTTAAATTGGTTAGATTTACCAGGCTTTCCACTACATGACTTACAGTTAAAAAATGGTCTTTCCATAATTTTACTTACAAATATTGGTCCTCCATAACTTTGTAATAACACTCGATTAACAGAAAAAAAATTATGAACAATCGTATCGAGGCGACCATTATAACTGGAAAGTTTAAGGGAACTAATGTATTGCTGGCACGTATTCCTATGACCACATCTGAGATGCCGTTCGATTTCAAGCGCCAGCAATTTCTATTCGCCTGGCCAACGACGATTAATAAAGCTCAAGCTAAGTCCTTGCAAGTTTTTAATTTAGAAAATCTATGTTTCTCACATCGATAGCTTTACGACTCATGTTCGCGAGTAGGAAAACCCACATGTTTATATACGCACCAGAGGGAAAAACAAAAAATATTGTGTATCCCAAGGCATCAGAATAAGAATTATTTATTTAAAAAAAAGTATATATTTAATTTTAGCACGTAAGAAATAAATAGCTCATTAATGTATTATTTTATAACTTAAATGCAATATATTGTCTACAAATGAAATTAGTATAAACCTTTAAGAAAAATTGCATAATTTAATTCCTAAATAAATACATTTTTTATTATTATGAATTTAATTTCGATGGGAGTAGCGAAGCACACCGGGTATTAGCTAGTATATTTATAATTTTTAAAGAAGATTTGAAAAAAATGAATATTTTTCAATACAATTAAAAAAAAGATTTGAAAAAAAAATATTTTTCAATAAAAAGCTGGACAAACATTTACACACGACATGTTATTCGAATAATTTTTACTTACCTTTGCCATCCCTTGTTTTTCAAAATAATCCATAAAAGTGTTTAGGCAATCCTATTTTCTTTTTAAAACGTCGAAAATTTCGCTTTTAAGGCATAAGAACATTTTTTGTATTTGACACCACCATAATGTCCATGGACATATTGTAACATTTTAGGATGACGTAATGTCCAAGGACATTATGTCAATGTGTATTTCTAATACATTTTTACACCCTGCTCCCTCTTACCCTCATACCAACCCTACCCTATAAACCGTTTAATAATAGACAGCGACGCGCATACGGTCCACATAAAACTCATAAACACACCCCCCAATTTGTACATATTTAATCCTACCCTAATTTTAAATGAAATATGAAATATTTCATCTGGTAGCAAACATCATTATTAAAATTTTGTGGTGACCGTTTGAGAAATAGAGGACCATAAAATATAATTCTTTGAAATATCCAGGTACCTAGAGTATGTAATATATGACTCTTGCTATAAATCCATAAAAACTTGTGCGAAAAATATCAACGTCGTTCGTATTGCACGTCTTTATCACGTAGTCCACAAGCACCTATTCAGTTATTGGATTTGTACAAGTTTTTTTAGCCCCTTGGGTTAGTTCAATTAACTCATTTTCTTTTTAATTTTTTTTCGACTCATAACTATGCTTATTTAAATTTGATAAAGCATTCTTATTATATTTGTACAAATTTTTCCAAATTTTACATGCAACAAAATTATCAGTATCAGTTTCATCTTTAATACTCCCAAAGTATTCCCATAATTTGCTTTTCCCTCTTCTTTCAATAATTTTATAGATACAGTGACGAGCAGAAGTGAGTGCATGTTCACAATACTGAGTTTCGTCATCCACAAAAACAAAACCATGCAAGCAAATGCAAAAAAAAATTAATTTTAATTCTTCATTCTATTCTTAACAAATAGCAGTAAAAACAATAATTAATGAAATGAATTCAATGAGTGTGAATGAAAAAACGAAAATAACCCACATAAACTCAATTTTGCACGTTTCAAGAAAATTCTTGAAACTAGCCCAATTTCAATATTTGGTCCATAGACCCTTATTAGAAATAGCTTGATTTAGGCGGTTTGAGATGCTTTCTACCAAATGATCAATAAGAATTCGGTGCCATTTCGCATTTATACGATCCCAAAGTTTGACTATATTTGTTGGGGTTGTTTCGTACTGTCGGAGCCGGATTTTCACGAATGGCCAAACATTTTTAATCGGATTGTACGGCCATTCCAGTAATTGAAAATTTTGTTTCCCATCCCATACCTTTACAATTTTTGCTGTGTGCTTCGGATCACCATCCTGTTGGAAAATAATTTCTTATTCGGGATAAGCACATTTGTCCATAAAATTCGGAAGATGGGCTTGCAGAATCTTTAGATAGTCTTTTTTCACATGATACCATCTACTAAATGTAGAGGGCCAACATGCCACCATATTAAGCATTCCCAAACCAAAATATTTTCACCACTATGTTTAACAGTTTGCTTCACATGGTATCTTTGAACATGTTACCTGGATCTGCGCTAGCAGTACTGCTTTCCTTCTGATTGGAAACGTGTTATCTAGTGTGATGAGTCCAAATGTAACCACTTTCAGTAAGATGGAAAGCAGTACTGCTAGCGCAGATCCAGGGAACGTGGTCAAAGATACCATGTGAAGCAAACTGTTAAACATAGTGGTGAAAATATTTTGGTTTGGGGATGCAAACATAAAAACGAACAAAAATTCCCCTCTTCAACACAATCAAACAACCCAAATTAAACATGATGGTTCTATTTGCAAGCTTTGCAATGAAAACTATACTTTAACACGTTCCCTGCCAAGCCGTTTATGAGAAGGTGTCATTTCTAGGCCACGTGTACCATTTTCGGTACACGATAACTACTTTCATAAATCTATAAAAATACAGGTTCTTTTTGTATTTTTGAAAAAATGTATGTTATTTTCAAAATTATTACTATTCAAAGGGCAAAATGCACAAAATAACAATAAAAAATTAAATTTATTTCATATAGAATAAGGGACATAAGGGTAGTGTACAAAAAAGAATACATATTTTACTCAAGTTTGATTACACTATTATAATTTTTCATACTTTCTGCATACCATGAAATGGCTGCATCCTTTTTACTGGTCTACCATTACAGTTTTGTAACTCATGGTGCAATTCCAGAAGATAGCACATGATCATCTTGTTCAGAAAATACATTCTTATTTGTCTTACATAAATATGAAATCAGTAACTTTCTATATTTTAAAAGGTGAAATTAAACTATTGCTTCTTGTATTATATGAAATCTATGCATTTACAACTGTCGTATTCAATAAAAGTTGAAAAGTGGTCCGATAACTAATGACCACGCCACGTATACCGTTATCGGTACATCGCTCTAAAATTGCTCTAAACATCATTACTTTTCATAAAATAGTCCTACTAACAATTAAATTTTCGATATTAACATTTTAAATTAAAATGTTCAGCTAGGCGTAGAAATGAGGTTTAGCGTGCACCGAAAACGGTACACGTGGCAGGGAACGTGTTAAGAGAATGTTCGTCATTCAATTCACTGGGATAAATGAGAGAATTGAGTTTGTAAAGAAACATAAAATATGTTACAATTGTTTAGTCGTCGGCCACGTCATACAAGCTTGTCCCAATACATTAATCTGTAGATATTGCAGTGGACGACATAATAGTCTAATGCACGGACCAAATTCAAGGATTAACCCACATAACGATGATAACCAGGCATCTTTTTCGCCAAATTCGTTTCAGTGTTTCTCGATCCACACACAATCAAGCAAACCTATACCCATAGATGATAGAACGGAGTTATTGGGAACAGTAATTCTGAATGTAGAGGTCCAAGGAGAATTTTTTAAAGCTAGAGCTCTTATTGACCCACCTTTAGAGTTTTCATTTATAACAGATAAACTGGGAAGACAGTTACATTTACCCACTACACCCATAGTTGCAGAAATTTCTGGATTAAATGAGATAGTGTCGGCTATTGACAGTGACATAAGACGTATTATTAAAAAGTGCAGTGGCAGTGTATTTTTTTCTTTTAAAAATATTTAGTTAAAAAAAACACAATTTAAGAACATCGGCATTCTGAGTTCGATAGCGACTGAGATGAGTGACACATTACGGAGATCAGAATCGTTGACTGGCATTACATTAAAAACATTAACAACTTATTTGTTTCCTTTTTTTTCTAAAAACAAAAAGAAAAGAAATATTTAAGAAGATAAGACAAACAATAATATTATGTGTGAGCATGAAGCTCTAAAAAATAATAATACCAATATTCTAAATACAATAATATTAATATTGAAAATATAAGAAAAAATTCTGAAATGGATTCATATACCAAAAAACAACACAAAAAAAATTATTATGCAATGCTTGACACTGACAACGACAAAGAATGTGATCAAAACTTGTTAAAGAAATTTGAGAAACAAGTAAAAGAAAACAATGAAAAACATCAAAAATTAAATTCAGCTATTACAGCAAGGAATAAGAATGTTTCAGTGGTTAATAGCAAAAAAAATATTTACAAAAAAATTCCACCAATAAAAATGGTGATATTGAAACAAAATATTTGATTGAGTTCATTAAAGATGCGTTGAATATCAATGAATTTAAAATTGAAGAATATCGCAATAAAAAATTATTATTTTTGAATAATATAAATGACTTTATTAGAGTTAAAACATATCTAGAAAAAACAAAAACAAAATTTTTTACTTTTCCACCGAAAGGGTTAAAAACGAAATCATATTTACTTAAAGGTCTTGAGGCCAATATATCTACAGAAGAATTTTTAAGTGAACTATGTAAATTTCAAAATGATGAATTTAAATTTATCAAAGTTAGTCAATTTTCGACTAAAAAATCATCTGAAAAAGGTTAATGTTTGCCAATTTTTCTGGTACAAATATCTCCAGAAAGCAACGTAAATATACTAAAAACCACAGAAGACGTACAGAATGGAAACGGAATTTTGACGTTTACATAATTTTGGTGAAAGGGACAGCAAATATTACCAAAAAGTATTTCTGTCCCTGTCTGATTATTTATGTTTTGTTTATTTATGTTAGTTAATTTTTAGGGTGGGCTTTTATTTTCTAATTTGGTAGAAATTTATGATATTTTTGTAAAATAATAGACTATTTGTGAAAGGAAATGAACTGTTGTATTGAGGAAACGTAATACGGAACTAATGTATTTGGTGACACATTTCAGCGATTGTCACAAACTTAGTATTTAACCAATTGAGAGGTATATTCACAAACTCCTGAATCAAAAAGTTATGAGCATATATTTAGTTATATTTTTATTTCTACTTATCTTTTACACACGGAACTTGTTTCATTGTTAAGAGAAGATGCTAAGAGTTCGATTAATAATAAAAAAATTACCGAATTTTAACTTTTTCATTCAAGAAATTAATAAATACTTGTAATATACACAAAGTTCAGCAAGAAAAAAATTTTATGAGTAATAGGACTTATTTGATCTTGATTTATTTAGTTTCTTACATACCGTTTGCGCAAGAAACTATATTCATTACGACCAAAAACTGCATACATTTCGATTAATAATTAAATATTTAAGAATCTTTAAACTTTTCATTGAAGAAATTAAAAAATATTCAAAATTTTCCCTTTTTTAACTCAAAATCAATGTTTGTTTACATTTAATTTTTCAACTTTATCCACCAGTTTTCACTCTGTATATCTGTTGCTTCTAACACATTTGCTTTGCAAAACGTATAATACATTTTTTGTCTCCCTCTAAAAAATTATGTAAAATTATGCTAAGTGAGGTTGTCAAACGTCAAAGTTTTCCCTTCTGTGCATGTTCTGTGCTAAAAACTATCAGGGCTCTTTTACATCGCCGTGTGAAATGGGAGCAGATAAGACGTCCGGAAATACCTCAGTGTCGTAACTGCCAAGGTTTTTTCCATAGTGCAGCAAATTGCTTTCTGGATCCAAAATGTGTATAATGCAATACAAGCCATGAGAAAGGGAAATGTCCAATAAATGAAGTGTCAGCTGATGAGAAAGATAAACTTTATTGCGTAGTATGCAACGAATATGGTCATCCTGCTTCATATAGAGGTTGTGAAGTGTATAAACAGCTACAACAAAAACTTAGATTAAAGAAAAAAGCCTTAATAGAAAATAAATCTAATAGTGTTAGCAAGACAATTACTAATCTGGACACAAGTTTTGCTCATGTTGTTAGAGGAAATGATAATGTAAATGTCAATCAAAATATCATACAAGAAAATTTTAATCAATCATTTCTATTAGAACTAAAAAATATGACGATTAGTTTAAATAATCAAATGGCAAATTTACAGAAACAATTACATTTACAAACATCTCGTATAGATACAATTTTCTCAATGATAGGTGTATAAATACGGATAATAATCAGAATACAATATCCAAAAATTTGAAAATTATACACATAAATGTAAATTCATTAATATCTATAAGTAGAAGATATAATCTGCAACAATTTCTTAATATACACGACCCTGACATTGTTCTTTTAAATCAAACGAATTTAAATTATAGACATAAGTTAGGGTCCTATAACTACAATATGATTAGAAAAGATAGGACAGGCGCCAAATAAGGAGGTGGTACTGCAATATTAATCAAAAATAACTTAAAATTTTACAAATATTCAAATAATATAACGGACTCATTTACTTGTCTTGAAACTTGCATAATTCGCATACCAATGATTTCTAATAAATCAATTTATATTATTTCTGCTTATTTTCTTTCGGGAAAAATGATTCAATTATAAAACCTGAGATACATAAATTATTTGATTCCTTAAAATTACAAAACATAAACAATTATTATTTATTAGCAGGAGATCTAAACTTTAGACATATAGATTGGGGTAATCCAACAAACAATCAGAAAGGAAATAAACTAAAAGAGTGGTTAACAGATAATGAAATTAACTTCCGATGTAGGTTTTATGCATCAAATTTTCCTTCTTTTCCTAGGACAGGATCATATATAGAAGTTAGCATTGCAGCTTGATTGTAGGCTTTACATTCATACCGAAAACAATACATTAAATAATCTTGAAACCTTAGATTTCGATAGCGATCATAATGCTATTCAGATTAAAGCTTCAATGAATAGTGAGCAGCAAGAGTTTGTATTCATTACAGAACCCCTAATAACTGAATTAATTTTAGGAAAACTAATTGGAAAAAATTTCAAAATAAAATTATAAATAAATTACAAAATGAAATGAAAATCCCAAATGATAGAAATTTATCAAATTCTGAAATTGAATTCCAGGTTTCTAGACTCAATAATATAATTGTGGATACTATGGAAGAAGTTACGCCTAAGTATAAAAACATTGATTCATTATCGAAAAGAGCCAACAAAATTATAGAAAAACTTCATGCAGCAAAAAGTAAAATTTTAAATTGTATTAAAAAGTGTCGCCTAATGGCTCGTAAGTTCAATAATTTGATTTATTTATTTAATTTGAATTATTTGTTAATTTAAATATTGTTTGTGAGCTACCTTATTGTTGTCGTTGGGTTCGTTGACCGTTATTATTTATTTATTTATTTATTAATTACAATACAATTACAAATTATATTCTAATTCTATACGAGCTGAGTAACTTCGACCATATGCCCGGTGTAGTGTCACAGACCAGAGCCTCTGGTGGGAATCGAACCCACGACCCTCACGCTAATAGTCTAGCACACTACCCACTAGACTACCAGGGCGCTCTCGTTGACCGTTAGGATATTTGTATTGTTTGCATTCCTTTTTATCCTTATTTGTTTACGAACTAATAATAATAAGGATCTTGTTTACGAACTAAACGCATTCTTTGTCCCTATAATATACTGCAGTTTATTTATTTGGAAATGAACTGTTGTAAAAGTACAAAAAGAAACAGAAATTGTAGGCTCAGTACTACTGACTCTAATTAGAAAATTTAGTTTGTTGGGGATAAAGACTGCGGTAAGTTCTTTTATCTTTTTATAAGTTTATTTGTGATAATTTAATATTTTGTATTAGAAATAAACGGAGGCTCAAATAAATTTTTCACAATTAAAACAAATTGTGGTTCGTTTATTTGGAACTAGTTAAATTCGCTATCCTCAACATATAGGCTCATCCTGAGCGAAGTGGTTCCAAGCTGTCAGAACAAAATTGAAAGAATTGTGAATTGATTCTAAGTTTGCCGGAACAAAGAGTTATAAATAATTTAAATTTGTGTGGTTACTTTTTATTTAATTTTTAATATAACTTAATCTAAATTTTGTGTACCCCAAGCCTACCGAAATAAATTAGTTTTTTGTGAAATATTTGGAGTTTGTTGCTGATAAATATTTGTAAATTTGTGTGCCCTGTGAAAATATTTGTGCTTCATAATGCAACGGTCGCCACCTAGAAAAGTTCTCGTTTACAGGCAGCAACGAGCCAAAATGCAAAAAGTTCCATGTCAGCCGGAACAGAGAGTTCATTACAAGTTTCTCAAATGCCGTCAGCACTAAATGTAAGCTATGTTGTCCCCGAAACGGCAATAACTGTAACTTGTGCCTCCATTAGTGCCCCTTGTGAAACGACACCTGCCGTAACGACGCAAAACGTTTTTAGCTCAGCAAATGAAGAGCCCCTTAGCCTGCCGACGTTAGTGCCCGGTCGTAGTGTGAGAACCCAGCAACCACAAGCTACATCTGATACGGAGAACAGACTGATATCCTGCAAAACCAGTTGGCAAATGCTCAACTTGCTTTAAGAGCAAATCAAAATTTAAATGTGCCAAGTGTTATTGGACAAAATGCACCAGTCATCCAAAGCATTAGCAGTGGCCCTGAAGACATGGTTAATCCACGGAATCCAACGCCATATTCCTACGTTAGTCAGTCAGACCAGTTAATGACATCTCAGCCTCTTTTTGTTTCCCCTGCTACAGTGCCCATGCCAGTACAACGCAAACTTTATGAGCTGCCCGAATTTTGTGGTACTCCCGAGGACTGGCCAATGTTCTTGTCTGCCCTTGAACATTCGACAGCCGCAGATTCGTATAATAATTTTGAAAATTTTTTGAGACTCCAGAAGGCTCTGAAAGCTGAGGCCAGAGAGTGTGTGAAGTCGTTGCTCATCCACCCAAATAATGTGCCAACACTTGTAGAGCAATTAAAGCTGCAATATGGTCGGCCAGAGTTGCTTATTCGATGCCAATTGCAACAGATGAAGGAAGTTCAGCCTATACCTGAAAACGCGATCGATAAATTGGTGCCATATTCCATTAAGGTTAGAAATTTAGCAGCATTTTTGGAATCTGCCAATGGTCATCAACATTTGTCGAACCCAACTTTGATGGAGGAGTTAGTCCAGAAGCTTCCAATGAGTAAACGTTTGGATTAGGCCCAGTTTACCTCAACTTTACCTCAGTTGCCTACTATTTTGGATTTTAGTACCAGGCTCCAACGTGTTGTAAATTTGGTAAGAAGTGTGCAAATAAGTAGTTCAAGTGGCTATAGATTTAGCGGTGATGCAAAACGAAAAGTGGTTTTATATGCTTCTAATGGCCGAGAACGGCAGTTAAAATGTTTTTATTGTGTTGGCCCACATAAAATTTGTGACTGTAAAAAATTATTAGAATTGAGTGTGCCTAATAGATGGAGTGAAGTGAAGAGATTGAAATTGTGCTTTTCGTGTCTCAGTGGTGGCCATTCAAGTAAAGATTGTCGTCGGCGCAAACAGTGTCCCATGGAAAAGTGCCAAAGAAATCACAATAAATTATTGCACGAAATTAAGCCTAACGTACCAAGTCAAAGACCTGAAAATGTGTCCCCTACAGAAAGTGTGTCAACAGTCGAGCCAGTGCTTAGTTGTGTTTCCAGTGCTTGTGAAAAGAGTGATTTCCTGTTCAGAGTGCTCCCAGTGGTTCTCTATGGACCAAATTGTGCTATAGAAACTTATGCGCTACTAGATGAAGGTTCTTCAGTCACAAGGGTGGATAGCTCTTTAGTGAGACAGCTTGAATTGAAAGGTCGACAAAGTAAATTGAATTTGTGTTGGTATGGTGGTAAATCGGTACAAGAACCAGTTATGGTGGTCGATCTTCATGTGAGCGGTGCTTTTAAGAAGAGGAAATATTCTTTGAAAAATGTGTATGGTGTCTCGAACTTGAAATTGTCTAGTCAGACTTTTAAGGCAGATTTAATAAAGCTCATACGAATGTGTGGCTCTAAAGGTACTAATTGGTTTAGACCATTGCCATTTAGGATTGCCCGATGAAATAGTCCCCTTGGAAGATGCTGGTCCATATGCTGCCAATATGCCTCTTGGATGGGTTGTTTTTGGAAACGTGAAAGGAGGTCGCCCTTGAACGCAAACTTTTTTGTTGACAACACAGTTGGATAACTTGAATAATTTGGTGGCAAGTTATTTTGAAAGGAAAATTTTGGCGTTAAGGCTCTACCGGTGATTGAGTCAAGAGATGATATGCGAGCACGAGATATTGAGAAATTCGACGAAATGATGACATAGTCCTGCCGGATAGCTATTCTATGGCTCTCAATAGATTTTTTGGACTGGAGAGAAAAATGAAAAATAATCCTGATTTTCGTGTGGCCTATAAAAAAATTATGAGTGAATATTTGAAAAAGAACTATGTACGCAAATTATCATTGAGTGAAGTTGATACAGTTCATCCGAGAACGTGGTACTTGCCCCACTTTGGTGTTGTGAACCCTAATAAGCCAGGGAAAATTCGTTTGGTATTTGATGCAGCAGCATAGGTGGAAGGTGTCTCATTGAATTCGAAGTTGTTGAAAGGCTGAGGGCCTTTCAACAACCGTTGCCAACAGTTTTGTTAAATTTCAGAGTCGGTTCCGTAACTATGTGTGGAGACATTAAGGAAATGTTTCATCAAGTTGTTGTTGCTGATGAAGACAGATGTTCGCAGAGGTTTTTGTGGCGAGATGATGATAGTGGTCCAACGGAAGTGTATGAAATGCTTGTGATGACGTTTGGAGCTGCCTGTTCGCCTTGTATTGCCCATTACGTGAAGGAAACAAATGCAATGGAATATAGAGATCGTTTCCCTAGAACCGTGAAGCCAATTCTGGATCATCATTAAGTAGATGACTTTGTAGATTGTTTTGATAGCCCGTCAAAAGCCATTGCAATTGCCGTACAAGTTTGTAAAGTACATAAAGCTGCTGGTTTTAAAATACGGAATTTTACATCGAATTCATCAGAGATGGTCGTGGCTCTCGAAGGCAGTTTAAATCACCAGGTCAGTTTCTCAGGTGAAAAGGTACTTGGCATGTTATGGGATCTAAAGGACGACGCATTCAAATTTGTTTTGAAATTCCATCGCGTGAATTTTGACGTCATCAATGGTAAAAGGTGTCCCACAAAGCGTGGGTTGTTATGTGTCGTAATGTCCATTCTTGATCCAATTGGGTTTTTTGTGCCATTTTTTGATGAGAGAAGTCTGGAGACACAGTGTACTTTGGGACGAGATGTTATGACCATTCCCAGATTAGAACTACAAGCCGCCGTTTTGGGGACCCGATTGATGGACACTATAATGAAGGAATATGAGCTTAAAGTTTCTCGCCGAATCTGTTGGAGTGATTCTACAACCGTCATCAGTTGGATTGGTTCTGAAAGTAGAAGATATAAACCGTTTGTTGCCCATCGAATTGCCGAAATACTTGATTCGACACGCCCGACTGATTGGAGATGGTTGTCTACAGATCTCAATGTTGCCGATGATGTTACGAGAGCTAAAAATGAAGTTGATTTTTCCATTGAAACACGTTGGTTCCAAGGGCCACAATTTTTGTATGAAAATGAAGCTGATTGGCCGAATAAGAATTCTGAGCACCTTGAAGATTTATGTGAAAAAGAACTACGCCCTAAATTTGTCATGCTGGTTAGTACAAATTTAGTTATTGACTTTAATCCTTTTTCTTCATTTCTCAGGCTTAAACGAACAATGGTTCTGAGATTTACAAATTGATGCCGAAAAGATGATAAATATAAAGGTACGAAATGCCCGTCTGCTGAAGAGTTAAGGGTTGCTGAAAATAATCTGTGCCGTCTGTCCCAAGAAGAGTGTTCCGCCCTTGAAATAAACATTTTAAAATATGGTGGAGTTGTTTTCGCTTTCGCCTTATTTGGATGAAAATGATTTACTTCGAGTGAACGGTCGTATTGATGCTGCGAGTTGGTTGCCTTTAGATGCCAGGCACCCTATTATTTTGTCACCCTGTCACCGCTTTTCACAACTATTTGTTGCCCATGTGCACAACAAGATGAGACATCAAAATTTTGAGGCTACCATAGGCGAAATAAGGAAAAGGTTCTGGATTCCACGACTACGAAAGCTGTTGAGTAAGACCACATCAAATTGCAACATTTGTAAGATTCGTCGTGCCGTTCCAGTGGCTTCTTTTATGGGATCACTTCCAAGAGATAGACTAACACCATAAGTCCGTCCATTTACTTATACTGGTATGGACTATTTTGGCCCAATAAATGTAACTATTGGTAGACGTCATGAAAAACGTTGCGTTGCACTGTTTACGTATCTCACAGTTAGAGCAATACATCTAGAAGTGGCCTATGATCTTTCGACTGATGCGTGTATTTTGTGTATACGGAATTTTATAAATCGTCGCGGGACCCCGTTGAAAATTCGAAGCGACAACGGAAAGAATTTTGTTGAGGTTAACCAGGAAGCCCAGCGATTTGACGAAGTTTTCGATCTGGTTAAAATTGAAGCGACAAAAAGCATAATAGATTACAACACTAGTCCTATTAAAGGCTAAGTTAAAATTTATTAGAAAATTAATTAAAGAAAATTTCCATGTTTGTATTAGTAAATATATACAAGAAAAACTGACTAACATAGATCCAAAGGATTCAATACACATGTTTCAAGAGATTAAAAAGAATTTCAAGAAATTGAAGCCTCTAAATCTTCAGAATATAAAAATACCAGAAGGCTCGAAAAACTTGTTATACAGAGAGTATTTTACCAAACAACCTGGTAAAAGACAACTTTAATAACTTTGTAATCCGTGATCAAGAACAAATGTTTGATGTTGTTGGAGCATATTTAGAATCTATTCATTCACACAAACTAATTGATCTCAGTAATAGAGTACAGGTGCAAGTTAGTAATTATTTTAATAAATTTTTAGAAATGAAAAGTTATTACGAAAATAATCAAACTACCTTAATTAATTTTTCACGCGAAAAAACGGCTGATAACATGGATGTTACTCAAGCTTCAAATTATTTCATAACAAGGGACAAAATTATATATATTTTTCATAATTTAAAAGGTAAATTATCTTCTAGTGTTGATAAAATACCAAATATTGTATTAAAAAATGTACCCAATGAAATTATTTTCGAATATTGTAATTTGTTTAATAACATGGTAAACAATTCTTACTTTCCCATTAAATGGAAAGAAACTAAAGTTGTAATCCTACCTAAAAAAGATAAAGATGTAAGTAATCCAAAAAGTCTTCGTGCTATCAGTTTACTTCCTAATATTAATAAAATATTTGAAATACATATTAATAATAATATCAACACATTCTGTAAAGACAAAAATTTAATAAGTGAGAAACAATTTGGTTTCAACTACAAACATTCCACAATAAATGCAATAAATTTATTAACTCTACTCGGGAGCATGTCTAATAGACATGGAAAAAGCATTTGATAGCGTCTGGATTCCAGGTCTTATATTTAAATTAAATAATTATAAATTTCCATTTAGCCAAATTAATCTATAATATGATCACCAATAAAACTTTTAAAGTGTTTCATCAAAATATTGAAAGTAAGAACACTTTTACAATAATTAACGGTTTACAACAAGGCACAATGAACTCACCTACTCTTTTTAATTTATTTCTATTGGACCTTCTGGGCAAAATAGAAAATATAATATCCTTTGCAGATGATACTATAATTTATAATGATGATAGCACCATTGAAAAAATAAATCAAAATCTTCAAACAAATTTTAATGTGGTAGAAAAATATACAATCGATTGTTTTATGAAAATTAACACGACAAAATGTGAAACCATTATATTCAGACCTCCAGTGGGTTAATGTAATACTAAATAAATAATAATAAAGAAAAATTGGAAACAATTTGGAATCAAATCTAATTTAAATAACATTAATATCCCAAATAAGGATACAGTATTTGGATAAATTTTTATATTTTAATAATCACATAAATGAGATACATATTAAATAAAGCAAGAAATGCTTTTTTCAAATACAAATCCCTATTTTACTCAAGGTATATTAAGTCAAGAGTCAAAGTTATTATGTACCAAACATTAATTAGACCAATAATTACTTTTGGCAGTCCTATCTGGTTCAATATTTCACCATCCTACATGGAAAAACTAAGAGTGTTCGAAAGAAAATGTCTTAGGGCTTGTGTTTCTAAATATAGGTCTTCTGAAAGCAATTATGTAAAATATATTTCTAACAATATTTTGTACAATTTATCAAATATAATAAGAATCGATAATTTTATTATAGACCTAATAAGAAACCATATAAAAAGATGCACATCATGCTCTAGTAATAATTTAATAATTTCCCCATATTATACAAATGAAGAATATATTATTAGTACATTGGAAAAAGGATTTGTGTCCCCTGAAGCTTTTTTGTATTTAGATAAAAATAATATCATACAAAATGAAAACCTAGTCCCGATATTTAATCACAACTATAGACCGGCTAACGTGAAAAGTGTTTGTTGTAATTTATCGACAAACGATTTTAGATTTAATACAAGTACAGGTAATAAAGTATCTCGTACTATTCAAAGACTAAAAATTAAAAAATGTTGGTGGCTAAATCTATAAATTGTTATATTTTTTTTTTTTTTTTTTGACAAACTTAAATCAACTCTAATAAGGTAATGTTTTTTTAAATTTTTCATTAGAAATAACTATAATAATATATTCTTCATGTAATGATTGTTAATATATATTACGTATACGAGAGAACTCTTGTACGAGACGTTGTATAATTTTAAATTTATATTGTTAACTAGTGTTTATGTAGTTTAATGTTTATGAAAAATGTAATATAATAAATAAACGATAAAAAAACATCGGCACTCTTTCACACAAACAATATATACATCAAAAAAAAGCTTTGTTGTTATTACACTGTGCAGTGCGACAGTTATATTATTTTGAATATTACTATACCTATATTTCCTCCACAAACAATTAAATTCTAAATACAAAACACAAAATATTAAAAGCAATAACAAGACAAAAGAAATTTGTTTTGCCCGCGCAATTATTTATTGTAAAATTATTATATTAAGGAATAATATAAAAACATATTTTAAATCGGTCTTCGAGAAAAGAAACTAGACGGCCGGTGAAATTTGTCTTAAGTCGTAACAAGTAATTTTTACTATCTAATTATATGTTGAACAATAACAACTTCTACCTGCCAGCATGAGTACTGGTGGTGATGTAAATTCAAGTGAAGAAAGCAGTGGCGATGAGATGGAGCATATTTAGCAAACAGTGCCTAATGACCGCAAGTGTAAAGAATCGCCAAAATTATACCAACAAAAGCGAGCCTTTTATTTACAGCAACCAACAACGTCATCTAACAACAAATATGCAGCCCTTGATAACGATAATATGGAAAGCAAAGTTGAAAAAGAGACCATACCAAAATCACTGCCAATTTACATTCCTTTTGTTGAAAATATAAGTGTTATGATAAAAAAAATTAGTTCTGTAATATCACAAAGTGATTTTAGCTATAAGTCTTTGAAACAGGAAATAAGATTAATGACCAAAAATGCAGATTCGTATAGGAAAGTAGTTAAATATTTTGAAAGCTCTAAGATTTGCTATTATACCTCTCAGTTAAAGCAGGAAAGATCTTTTAGAGTAGTTATTAAGGGTCTTCACTATTCAACCCCCCCTGAAGATATTAAGGCGGTGTTATTATCGTTAGATCATCATGTGAGAACTGTTACAAATGTCAAGAGTCTTGATACAAAGGAGGTTTATAATTTAAAAACTTTTAACAACTGCCTTGATAAAATTGAGCCACCAATTAGATCTTTTGATTTGATACAATGTCATCGATGCCAATTATACGGACATACTAAGGCATATTGTAAAAGACCTTTTAGACATGTCAAATGGGGCTGGATCACTCTACATCGGAATGCAGCTAAAACAGCTAAACTCAGGGAAAGTTCGATCGTGACCGTGATGAAACAATTCTAAAAAATTTAACATTGTGATATCAGCGAGCTTAAGTTTCAAATCTCATCGAACAATAATGATAATAATAATATATATTTATACAGCAACATTGACAACGAGAATGTGAAAAAAGAAAAAACGAAAGAATGGATCAATCAGCATCCAAGCATTATAAAAACAACAGCTATCAAGTGCTAGACACTGCAAATGATACTGAATGTGACCTTGAACTACTTAAAAAATTTGAAGATCATGTTAAAAGCAATAAGAAAAAATCACATCAGCTTAACTCAGCTCGGGCTGAAATATCTGAAAACCAAAAAATAAATAAAAAGAATATTTCTGATTCAATAAATAATAATACTACAGTAATGAATACTGAAAAAAATAAAAACAAAAAAATCCCTCTTATTAACATAATAGATATAGAAACCAAAGAATTAATTGAATTTATAAAAAATGCTTTAAAAATAAAAGACTTCAAAATTAAAGAATTTAGAAACAAAAAAACTCTATTTATGAATTCTTTAGATGACTTTTCAAGAGTTAAAGCATATCTAGTTAAACCGAATTAAAATTTTTTCGCATTTACTCCAAAAGTCTTGAAAACAAAAATGTATTTGCTAAAGGGTTTAGACTCTAATATAAAAGCAGACGATATTTTAAATGATCTCTGCCAGCACCAATCTGAAGATTTAAAATTTGTTAAAGTGAGTCAGTTTACAATGAGAAATTCTATTAAGAAAGGGTACACTTTGCCTTTCTTTTTAGTACAAATTACACCAGAAAGTAATGTAAACCAGTTAAAGAATATTAAAACACTTTTTTATCGCATGATAAAATGGGAACAAGTGAAAAAAGAAGAGATTCCCCAGTGCCGAAATTGTCAAGGCTTTTTCCACAGCTTCTAATGTAAGTTATTTTTATAGCCCAAAAGTAAGTTATGCTAATGTTTTAAAGGTAGACAACAATAATATGAATTCGATCTCTGATAATAACAATTCTCCATTAGAATTAAAAAATATGATGATAAATCTAAATAATCAAATGGCAAATTTCCAAAACCAATTAAATCTACAAGCATTACTTATTGACGCTATTTTTTTCATGGTGGGGATGTAAAAAATGGCTAATGATTCATTTTTATTAAAAAACCTCAAAATAATACATATAAATGTGAATTCATTAATTTCTTGAAGAACACAATCCTGATATTGCTCTACTAAATGAAACAAAACTTAACCCAAGACATAAGCTTAAATTTTTTAATTATAATATGATAAGAAGAGATAGATCAGGTGCAATAAGAGGAGGAGGTACAGCCATTTTGATCAGAAGTAACATAAAGTACACCGTTTATACAAACAGTACCATTAATGCAATCCAGATTTTAGAAAGTTGTATCGTGCGTGTACCTATGGCTGAAAACATGAATATTGTAATTATTTCTGCTTATTATCCTTCAGGAAATAATGACACAAAGGTTCCGAATTTAGCAACCTTTTCCAAGCATTAGATTTACGTAACATTAACAATTACTATATATTAGCTGGAAATTTGAACTTGGCGTCATAGTGATTGGGGTAACCAAACTGATAATATTAAAGGTAAGAAATTAAAAAATTGGTTAGTTGATAATGAGATAGAGTTTAGATGTAAATTATACGCTTCAGAAACACCCTCATATCCCAGATCAAACTCATATATAGACGTATGTATAGCTGATTGTAGGTTACACATATTTACTAAAAATAACACGCTAAGCTGTATGGAAACTGCAGACTATGACAGTGATCACCAAGCTTTACAAATATGTGCGTATATAAATAACGAATATGACCTTTTTTCTTTTATTGAGCAATCTCAGAATGTAAAATATGATTACAAAAGAACTGATTGGAAAAAATTCAAGAATAAAATTATACAGAGTCTGGATAATAATACACTTATCCCAAAAAATCGGAATCTTTCAAACCCTGAGATAGACAATTATATCGACAAATTAAATAATTTAATTGTGAATGCTATAGAAAAAATAAGTCCTAAGGCTAAGAATGTCGACTATTTTAGAAAAATAAAAAGTCCAATAGTGCAAAAACTACATCGAGAGAAAAGCAAAATCTTAACAATAATTAAAAGATATTACTGGCTAGAACTCACTCTATCTGAAATTTCATTAAACTCACTACGATCTAAACTAAAACTAATTAGAGAACTTTTGAAAGAAAACATAATTAATGTTTTAAACAAAAATATACAGGATAAACTTACACAATTAGATCCAAAAGACTCCAACAAAATGTTCGAGGAAATAAGAAAAAACTTTAAAAAAATTAAACCATTACATCTAGACAGCATAAAAATGCCACAGTACCTTAAACACTTACTTGATAAAGTAGCTATTGATGCCAACGTTTTAGAAAAAGATAATTCCAACAACTATATAATACGTGATCATAATCAGATGCTAGATGCCATCGGCTCTTATCTACAATCAGTCCATTGAAATAGATAAAAATAACAGAACACATTTACAAGTAAATGACAAGTTCAACAGATTTTTGGAACTTAAAAATCATTTCGATAGTAATCAAACTACTATAACCCTTTTTAATGCGGAAAAAAGATCTAATGACTTGAGTGACTTACAGGCTGATGGATATTTTGTAACTAAAGGCCAAATGCTATTTATTTTTTCTAAGTGTTAAGGGTTTCCCTTAATTATTCTTTAACACGGTTCTTTTTTAATGGTTTTCACAACTTTTAAATTTTATTTATTTCATTTAAATTCAATTTTTATTTTTACATTTAATTTTTATTTAATTTAATTATAATTTCTGTTTTATTTATTTTATTTGTGTTACGGACAAGACTGTCTTCCTTAGAAATCCAAAACGAAGTGACAGTAACAAAAGGGAATAAAAAGAAAAAGAATGTAGAGTTGTACATGTGAAGCATGTAAAGTTGACAAACATTGTTGCCACTTTGGCGTGTTTCTAAACATACCGCCCCCCTTGACTGGGTGTGGGCTAATGTAATCTCCTGGTGGGTCCTGTGAATGTGTAGCCAAGACTTGTTTTCTGTGCTACAACTTTACCCATTTCTAGTTCAATGGTGCCATCTCTCCGTATCTCAGGGTATACGTCAGCACCTAACTCCATTTCGATCATGGTATTCGATCTTGGGTCCATATCGGCTAGAGTATCCTCGCAAAACTCCTCATAGGGATTGTCGTTGATTGGGGTCACATAGGGTCGACGGGGCAGATCATCCGTGATAAGTGCCATGATTTTCTTATTAAATTTGGACTTTATGTTTCTGGCACGTATGTAGACCATTGCAAAACTATGTCCTTGGTGTCTAATTCTTGGCAACCTGACTTTTTCTACTGTGGAGGAGGCGATCTTGGTTGTGGTGCTAGATGGGTTCATCAAACTTCGTATTAATACGCAATTGTCGCTTCTCTCTTCAGATGAGATTTTGACTGAAGCCGTTGGTATAAAAACATGTGGCCATGAATGTGGGTCATTTTGATTGGTTTGAGTCATTTGGGTCCTCATCGTTGGTGCCTTTTTCGACTGTTGCCTTGGGTCTTTGGAATGATGTAATTGTGGAGCATCATGCAAAAGGGTGTTATGACGTTTTGTGCAAACAGCGGCATCCATATTCGTTATTGCATTCATGTACGCGATGGGATCTTGCTAGGCAATTAATGCAATACCCTTGCATGACCACCACGTCGTACCGTTCATCTGCGCTGGCATTTAGGAATTTGCGACATGTTCGAAGCGCATGATCCTGTTTGCAAAGACCACATGACCATTGCCAATGAGGGTATTTTGGATGGAGATTGGCTGACATGTCTGCAAATAGAATTTAATTAATAAAGTAATTTTAATTATGAAATAATATAACGAGTTTAGTAATGGGTCGTGTACATATACCCGTGGCGGTTTTAATGTCTACCACTCGAACGTTATTGTCATGTCCGGGATAGGTTTTGATGACTCGACCTAATTTCCACTCATTAAAAGACAGGTTATCGTCCTTTATGACCACTAGGTCATTAACTTTTATATTTTCTTTTGGAAGCTTCCATTTATATCTGCGATGTAATTCGGCAAGATATTCATACTTCCATCTTTGACAAAACGATTGGTAAATGATTTTTATGCGTTTCCAACGGTTCGCTAAAGTCACATTTTCCTCTGTGAGATCTCTTTCAGGTGGAGTTATTATTGGAGTACCAATAAGGAAGTGTCCAGGGGTCAATGGGGTCAAATCATTGGGATCATCGCTAGCAGGACTTAGGGGTCTAGAATTGAGGCATGCTTCGATGCGGGCAAGAATTGTCGATAGTTCTTCAAATGTGAATTTCATATTGGGAATCATTTTCTTTAAATGAGTTTTAAATGACTTTACTCCAGCTTCCCATAGTCCTCCCATATGTGGGGCACCGGGTGGTATGAATTTCCATTCGATGGATTGATGACTATGTTGCTGCAGAACTTGATTTTGTAGAATTTTCATGAATTCTAGACGCTCTTTTTTGAGGAGTTCTGCTGCTCCGACGAAATTTCTTCCATTATCTGAATAGATACAGGCAGGGCATCCACGTCTTCCAATGAAGCGTGAAAATGCGGCTAGAAACGCTTGGGTCGTCAAATCGCTTGCTACTTCTAAATGTATGGCCTTTGTTGCAAAACATACAAAAACACAAACGTAGCCTTTCGTGATGAGGCAAGCACGTCCTGTGAAGTTACGGATGTCAAATGGTCCGGCATAATCGACACCAGTTATCGTGAAAGGTCTGGAAATTGTTGTACGCTCAGGTGGCAGGGACGCGATTATTTGAGTTTGTGTCTGTTTTTTGTAAAGTACGCAAGTTCTACAGTTAGAAATTGTTGTTTTTACCAGTTGCTTTAATTTAAAAATCCAAAATTCTGCTCTGATACTACGAATCACGAGTTGGTTTCCTCCATGTAGTGTTATTCGATGTGTAAATTCAGTAATCAATTTTGCTATTCTTGATTCATAGGGTAACAATATTGGACAGCGTTCGTTATATGTAAGTGCCGTCGATTTTGATAATCTGCCGTTTGCTCTTATGACTCCACATTTGTCCAAAAAGGGTGTTAGGGTTAACAACTTACTTCTAGATGATATGGGTAATTTTTTTTCTAATTGTTTATATTCGTCAGAAAAAAACGCTTTCTGTGTCCAAATTATGAGTTGTGTCTTTGTATATTGGATTTCATCTGGGTTAATATCAGGAGACGAGACTCTAAGATGTCTTCGATTAGTACCTGTATTTCGCCAAAATCGTAAAACGTATGAGATAACTCGAAAAGCTCGGGGTAATGATGAAAATCTGTTTAAAGGGTCTTCATCAATGTTAATGGTAAAAGCCTTAATGGTTTTTGATTCTAATTTTGTATCCTGGGCCTCATTTGATGAAGGCCATAGCTGTTGAGGTAATTCTAACCATGGGGGTCCTGTCCACCACAGAGCGTTTTTCTTTAGTTCGGTAGGTGAGCATCCTCTGCTGGCAATGTCCGCAGGATTATATTTTGATTCTATGTGCCTCCAATTTTTTGTACCCACTTTTCGAAGAATCTCTGACACTCGATTTCCTACAAATGTATTCCATGTACAAGGAGGTTTGTTGAGCCATGATAAGACGATTGTGGAGTCGGTCCAAAAATGGGTCTTTAAATTTGGAATTTCAAGTTTTTCCAACACAACTGCTGATAAGTGTGCTAACAGTACAGCTCCACAAAGCTCCAGGCGGGGAAGAGATAACTTCTTTAGCGGGGCTACACGAGTCTTAGATGCCAGTAAAGAAGTTTTTGCTGGGTTGTCTCCATCGCATACTCTTATGTATAATACGGCTGCGTATGCTTTCTCAGACGCATCGCTGAATCCATGTATTTCAGCAACGCATGAAGGCTTGTAGTGAATCCAACGTGGAATTTTTAAGGTGTCAACTTGTGGACAGTTTTCTCACAAACTCTTTCCATTTTGTGTGCGATAATGGTTTTAAAGGATCGTCCCAACCTATTTTATCTAACCAAATTTGTTGCATAATGAGCTTGGCATCAATTATGATAGGTGCAAGCCAACCGCATGGGTCGAAAAATCTGGCAATGATGGACAAAACTTCTCGTTTTGTGTAGACTTCCCTTAATGTGACATCTGGAGCAATAAATGTGAAGGAGTCTGACGGAATATTCCATTTGATCCCAAGAGTTTTAGTGCTGTCGTCTTCAGAAAGATGTAACCAATCGAGGGGCAATAGCTTTTCTTTAGGTAAATCCTGAATGATTCTTGGATCATTAGATGTCCATTTCATAAGATCGAACCCTGCCGATGCTAGGACATTAGTTAGTTCTTTTCGTGATTTGATAGTTTCTTCGAAAGTATGGCCGCCTGCTAAAACGTCGTCTACATACATGTGTTGTTGTAATATTTTTGATGCTAACGGGTGTGTTGATTTTACTTCTTCAGCTAATTGTAGAAGTGTTCGTATGGCTAAGAATGGTGCGCAGTTAACTCCAAACGTTACGGTTAAGAGCTCATAATCCTCAATAGGATCCGTCGGTGTTTTACGAAACAATATTCGTTGATAAGGAGTCTGAGATGGGTCGATTAGTATTTGACGGTACATTTTGGTAATGTCCGCGTTGAATACGAATCGGAAAAATCTCCATTTTGCAATCAGAAGAACAAGATCTTGCTGAAGAATGGGTCCTGTATACAAAATGTCGTTAAGACTATTCTTATTCGACGTCGGGCTTGAGGCATTAAAAACTACCCTAAGTTTAGTAGTAAGCCTGTTTGGTTTTATTACTGCGTGATGCGGCAGGTAATAATTTGGAGCCTTATTTATATCCAAGGGTGAGATCTTTCTCATGTGTCCCAACTCTAGGTATTCGAGTATTACTTGAGTGTATAGCTTTTCCACTTCGGGTTTTTTGCTAAGCATTTTCTCCATTCTTAAATATTGAGCCATAGCTATGTTGCGGGAGGATCCTATTTCCTCCTCTTTTTTGAAGGGTAGGGTAACTATATATCTTCCTGAGTCGTTTCTATGCGTAGTAGATTTGAAGTTGTCTTCGCAAAACGTGTCCTCGTCAGACCTCAAAATCTGTTTTGGGGTTTCCTCCACCTCCCAAAAGCGAGTGAGGATTTGGTCAAGGGACGTAGTGTTGTGTAGCGACATCGTTGTTCGCGTCTGCGTTTCGTTTGTAATTGGTCCCCCCACAATCCAGCCAAAGGCCGTTTTTTGTGCCAAAAGGGATCCATATGAGCGCATTGGAGTCTCCATACAATAAATGGCTGGGCCTAAGTCAAGACCTATTAGTAGGTCGATGGGCCGGCTTTTATAGAAATGAGGGTCTGCTAAGTCTAATTTAGCCGCCTCGTTGAAAATGTCAGGATGTAAAGTTTGTGCGGGTAAGTTCGATGGGAGAGTCTTGAGTACTGGTGCCCAGACTTCAAGTTTGTAACCAGGGTCCACGCGGGAGCACAGGTTGAACAAGCACGCTTTGGTTGATGTTTCAGAAACTGTCTGGCTTAAACCTGTCACGTGTACTAGGTTTCTTTTTGTGGTCAAATTCAACCGTTTCTGCAATTTTTCCGATATAAATGTTGATTGTGATCCAGGGTCGATGATAGCTCTCGCCTGGTATCGTATACCATTGACTTCGATTTGGACTAAAGCGGTAAATAGTAAAGTGTCCTTGACTGGTAACTCTGTAGGGTCAGAATTCTTTTGAAGGGTCAAAGACGTATAGTTTGGAATGTATGAACTAGGAGTGGACTGTATTTTAGAGGTTAAAGCTGTGGTACTCATGGATGGTTCTTCCTCTGTATTTACCTGAGTAAAGTTAGCCGATTGAGTCACAGTTACCTTATGTAATAAAGTGTTATGTTTTTGCTTACATAACCTACAACTATATTTGCTAGGGCAATTTTTGACACTATGGGCTTCTGATAAGCAGTTGTAGCAAGAATTTGTGGTCTTTACTATGTGAATTCGATCATTTACGTTTTTTTCTAAAAATAAGGGACAGGATCGTAGTGAATGTGTGTCGTTGCAATACTGGCATTTCTCTCCCGTTGTGGATGAGTATTTGTTTTTCCTATTATCAACTGGTTTCGATAGATTCGTTTGGAATGAGCTGATATTTCTTCTAATAGTTGGTGACTTTGTGACATCAGGGACATTTTGGGTAAATTTATTTTTCGAAACGATATTTTCTACGGATTCTAAAGTTTTGAACTTATGGGTCAGAAATTTATCAAATTCAGTCCAGGTGGGGATTTCCGCGCAGTCTTCCCGAGAATTCTCAAACTCCTGTACCAAACTTCTCGGAAGTTTTTGAGAGCAAATGTATATCAAGAACGACTCCCATGTTTCAGTGTCGACACCTAACATTTTAAGGGTCTGTCTACAATCATTTATTGTGCGCTGTAGTTTTTTAATTGATGAACCTGCACTTACAGTTGCATGAGGGAGGTCTAAAATTATCTTGTATTGTTCATTAACCTGCATCCATTTGTTCTCATAGCGGTCCACTAAATTCATCCAAGCTAGGGTGAAGCCGTCATTTGTCAAGGGTGCGTGATCAATTATCTCCCTTGCCTCGCCGCCAGTTTTTTGGATCAAGTAGAATAATCTCTCGACATTACTGAGTCTTGAGTTTTTGATATATATAGCCGTGAATAAATCACGAAAACTGGGCCACAATTTATAATCCCCAAAAAATATATCGGTATCGCAGGGAGGGAGTCTTATTGACAAACTTTCATTTTCCTGAGGGATGGTCGATTGACGTTCTGTTTTCCCTACGGAGTCAGATAGCGCCTGAATTTCTGCGTTAATAGACGACAGACCCATTTTGTATGCTGATAGAGTCTGTTGGTATCTTTCCCTAAGTTTTTTCTTATCCATTGATTTATCACCTTCCATTTCCATATCTCTACATTCCTCATAGGACCTTTTCACCTGTGTCCAGAGCGAGTCTAATTCTATACGTAGAACTTGTAATGCGTGAACATTATCCTCAGCATGACTTGCCGAAAAAACTTTTTCAAATTCGATTAAATCGTTAGCGCAATTATAAAATTTTTTTAAAGCCATCTTGAAATATTTATTTACGGAGAGGTAATAAAGTTTCGAAAAAAGGGTGGGTCAGAAAGAGTTGCCTGCCAGCGATTTAACAGTTAGTAGTAAAGAAAATAAAATATTATTGATTCCTAATTTCAAAATAATTTTCCCGAAATTAAATTTTTATTGGGCTCGTTGGTAATCCTTTTTTTATTTTCCCTTTTTGTTTCGTTGTCTTCTCGAAACCGTTTTTAAGTGTGTATAAATATTTTATTACAAATGTTTTCTTTACTTACTGTTGTTGTTGGGTTTTTTGTTTTTTACTTGCTGTTGTTGTATAATCTTGAGGAATTTTGTTCGTTGTTGGGTCTGTGTCAAGTTGGGTTTAGTAACGGCACTGATCTTCTCTTTATTTTTTTTTTGAAATATTCAAATTGTTTTTTGTTTTTGTTTGTTTTTTTTTTTTTGTTTCGTTTTGTTTGAAAATATTGTATTTTTTGTTATATGTTTTGTTATTTCTATATATTTTGTAACTATTTCTGTATATATGTATGTATGTTAGTTGTATGTGTATTGTATATAGAATTATTAACTATTTAAATTTTGAATTTGAAATTACTTTTGCATTTTTTTTTTTTTTTTCAAAAAAGTTTAACTGTTTGTGCCGTTATATATTTTGTGATTTTTAGTATTTTTAATTTTTTAAGCAACTTTTTGTTGCTGTAAATTACACTTCACTATATCACTATATACGGTTCGAAGTGACCATAAATGTTAAGGGTTTCCCTTAATTATTCTTTAACACGGTTCTTTTTTAATGGTTTTCACAACTTTTAAATTTTATTTATTTCATTTAAATTCAATTTTTATTTTTACATTTAATTTTTATTTAATTTAATTATAATTTCTGTTTTATTTATTTTATTTGTGTTACGGACAAGACTGTCTTCCTTAGAAATCCAAAACGAAGTGACAGTAACAAAAGGGAATAAAAAGAAAAAGAATGTAGAGTTGTACATGTGAAGCATGTAAAGTTGACAAACATTGTTGCCACTTTGGCGTGTTTCTAAACACTAAGTTAAGAGCCAAATTATCGTCAGGAAACGATGGCATTCCTAATATTGTTCTAAAAAACATACCTGAAATTTTGATTTCAGAGTATTGTTCTCCTTTTAATAACATGTTAAATAATTCGTATTTCCCCGATACATGGAAAAATGCAAAAGTGGTTCTCTTACCAAAAAAAGACAAAGATGTGTCAGATCCTAGAAATCTACGTGCTATAAGTTTATTGCCTAATGTCAGCAAAATATTTGAAATATGCATTAATAACAACATAAATAAATTTTGTTATGAAAATGGAAAAGTAAATGAAAAACAATTCGGTTTCGAATATAAGCATTCGACAGTAAATGCAATACATTTTCTCACTTCTAATATTAATTGGAATTGGAACAAAAAATTATGCACCGGAGCGTGTTTAATAGATATGGAAAAAGCATTCGATAACATTTGGATTTCAGGGTTAATATGTAAATTAATAGATCTGGAATTTCCCTTTTATATGATAGCGCTTATTTATAATATTGTTACGTTTTTACCTTTCTAAAAACGTTTATGTATGAGTTCGTTTATTACAAACCAAGTTGAAATAACTATAATCTATAATATCTAATAAAATAATATCTAATAAAATAAAATAATAATCTATATTATCTAATAAAATTTACTCTTTCTCATTCGAAGGCTAAAATTATTCCAAATTATTGCATTTCTCTACCACAATTCTAATAACTAATTTTTCCCAACATTAGGAATAGCCGAAGCCGATCTAGTATCCATTCAAGGTTAGGTCAACGCAGACGTCGCCAGGACGACCACCTGTATAGATGTGTCCTTTGTGAAAACTTCCACTCTTTGCGGTTTTGTAAAAGGTTTCTCAGGATGACAGCTAAGAAGAGGGAAAATATAGTCGAGAGGCACCGTTATTGTGTGAATTGTCTTGCCAAAAGCCACGACTTAAGAGGGTGCACATCAATGGATACGTGCAAGAAGTGTGATCGATTCCATCACACGCTTTTACACAAGTAAAAACAAATATGTGTTTAATTTTAATGAAACTCTTTATTATTCACACTACTTTTATATGCCACTGTTCAAACTTAACCGATACAACGTACACAGTAGTAACTACAACAATTTATTGCTTGTCCGATATTATTCAAACACACTACTCTGTTCACAACGGATATCTTCGAACCACGACTTATTAGTTCATACGCAACTGCACACATGGCTGACTGAATTCACTCTGACTTGCTTGTCTGCTTTACTTGCCCTTTTATATGCGAACGCCATTAGTCTGATGATGGTTCTCGAACTAGAAGGTTCGCGTTCGCGCCTTCTCGAGAATTCTATAGCTACTGCATTGTTGTTTGTGTACTATGTTCTTGTTGGTTGTTGTTGCGTTCGCTTACATGTCTGTCTCTTTTTCTCTCATACTTGTTGCAGCTGGTTTGCTTAGAACAAGTTCGATGTATGTGTTAGTCTGTATTTGTGTCATGTGTATTGTGTACGCATTGTCTTTGTATTTGTAGTTTTGTTTATCGTTAATGTTAAACGATATTAGGTCGTTTCGCATAACAATATGATAAGCAATAAATCTTTTAGGGTATATTATCAAAACTGCCAAAGTAGTAAATCTTTTAATATTGTTAATGGCTTACAACAAGGCACAGTAAACTCTCCTATGCTATTTAATATTTTTATTTTAGATTTGATTAATAGAAAAGATAACAATGATAGCTTTTGCAGATGATATTATTATATATCATGCTGATAATACTATTGAAAAAATAAATTCGAAACTTCAAGATTATTTCAACATTGTGGAGCAGTATTCACTTTATTGGTTTATGAAGACAAATATTAATAAATGTGAAACAATTATATTTAGACCACCAGTTAATAAATGTAACAATAACATTAAAAGAAATTGGAAAGTATTTAGAATTAAATCGAATTTTAATAATGCTAAGATACCAAACAAACAAATTATGCGATATTTAGGAATTCAATTAGATAAATTCCTATATTATAATAATCATGTAATTGAATCAATAAGCAAAGCACAAAAAGCTTTTTTTATGTACAAAGCATTATTTTACTCAAAATACTTAAAGCCTAAAATTAAGATAATTATGTGTCAATCGCTTATTAGGGTAATTCTTACATATGGGTGTCCGATATGGTTTAATATCTCACCTTCCTACATGGAAAAAATAAGGGTATTTGAAAGAAAATGTTTGAGAGCTTGTACAGGATTCTTTAGCTCATCACGCAGTAATTATTTAAAATATATGTCTAATAAAAAATTATATAATACATCAAATATTATAAGAATAGACAATTTTATTATAAGTTTAATTAGAAATTATATTTTGAGATGTATTTCATGTAGTGAAAATAATTTGATTATGGCACCTTATTACACAAATTTTAATTATATATCTAATGGTCTACAAAATGGCTTTGGTCCTCCTGAGTCTTTTTTGTTATTAGACAGGTTAAAGATAATACAAGATAACAATGGTATTCCTATTTTCTATCATAATTACAGACGTGCTAATGTCAAAGTAAGTAGATTGCAATAATATATCAAATTTCTCTAACAGGTATGATAAAAGTATATCGAATAAAGATTCTTTTACAGTACAAATCACAAAACCGAAAAGGTTTTGGTGGATAATGGAGTAGTAAAATCGAAAACCCCCTTTTTTATCCTAAGACTTCTTTTTTTATTATTTTGCCTTATATAACTAATGTTTTTCTTCACATTTTTCATTACAAATAAAAAATATAAGTTTTTTTTTTTTTTTTATTAGTAGTACTTTTTTTTTTTTTTTTTTAATATTAGTAGTATTTTGAAATACTTTTTCAATACATTTCAGTAAATTACAATTCATCATCTTTTCTTATTAAGCTAAAATTTCATTAACATTTTTAATACAATCAACTACCTTTTTTCTAAAAATTATAGTATTTGTTTCATTTTTTACATAATTTGGCAGCATATAATATTTTCTAAGACCTTTGTAAAATAAAGATCGTTGCGTATTTACATTAATTGACTGCTTCAATCTAAAATTCTGATTATTTCGTAGATTGTATGGTTGAACATCTCCAACATATCTTAGCTGTTCTCTTAAGTAGTCTGGCGCATCTCCCATCTCCATTTTTCTTATAAAAATTAATGTGTTATATTCCATTCTTTGGCTTATATTCATCCATCTTAATTTGATGTATAACGATTGAATTTTAGGATAGACCGCATTGCTTTATTTTGTAGTTTTTGTAATTTGTTTATTTGACTATCCGTGCAACATGTATACATTATAGTTGATCCGAATTCAAAATGTGGTTTTATCGTAGTATTATAAATGTTTATTGCAGTAATAATAGACATTTTGTTTCTTATACATTTTAAAAACCCTATCTTTTTCCCAATTTTCTTGCACATATATTCTAAATGTTCTTTGAATTTTAAATCTTTATCAATTAAAAACCCCAGATATCTTATTTTGTCTACTTTTTCTATTATTACATTATTAATTTTGAATTCCTTATCACTGTTCATATTCAATTCCATTATCTTGGTTTTGTTTTCATTTAATTTAAGTTTGTTCATTTTTAGCCAATTATCTATTTTATGCATATCTATTTTGAGCTTTTCATAGCACAAATCTTCTGTTTGGGCTTCCGCGAAAATCAGAGTATCGTCTGCATACAGCACAATTTCACTATTCTCAATGACATTTTCGATATCATTTATGTATATAATATATAACAGGGCACCCAGAATTGACCCTTGAGGTACACCAAACTCAGTTTCCTTTTCCTCTGACATAACACCATCAACCTTTGTCATTTGCCTTCTATTAGTTAAATAAGATTGGAACCATTTTATCTCATTATCCTTTATTCCATATTTTTCAAGTTTTTTTATCATAATATCTCGGTCAATAGTCTCGAAAGCCCTTTTGAAATCAAGAAAAATTGCCACAATTTTATCATTCTGTTTCACATACTTCCATCTATTTATAATATAATTCACAGCAGTCTCACATGAGTGTTTCTTTCTGAAACCTGACTGAAATCTTGACAATATTGTTCTCAATTCGTACTTTGTATAAATTTCTTATCATTCTATAGGCACTCCATGCCTCATTTGTATTCTCATTAACTGCGCATTGGTATTTAAAAAACTTTTCCCTTTTCATATTCCTAAGATCATTACTAAACCATTTATTATTAAATTTTCCATGTAATTTCCTTTTAATTGTAAATCTCTTTATCGTATTCTCTATACTATTATCAAAATGATGGACGTACGGGTCTAAATCTTCAACTCCATCACCCGCCAATATTGCACCTAATTCATTATTAAAACGGGTTTTATCATATTTAAATATTTCTATTTCCTCAACTTGTTCATTCAATATATTTTCGTTTCCGACAAATATATCTATGGTCTCGTGATCCGATATTTTACTGTCTATATTAGTTCCCGCTATAATTCCTTCATTATTCGTTATAACAAAGTCTATTATAGTTTTGGAATTCTCTGTCACTCTTGTACATTCATTCACTATTTGCTTCAGACCGTTATCATTCAATACACTTTCTATTCTAGATTTATAATAGTCCTTTTCCCAATCTATATTAAAATCTCCGACTATTAGCATATTGCAGTTTTCCTCCAATAATTCTTCTATTATTTCCTCAAAATCGTTGCAAAATTCAGGCTTTTGGGCACTTGGCGATCTATATACTATTGCTAATATGGAAGTTGTTTCCTCAATCCTTGCTCTGTATGCACCTATCCAATATTTTGATTCCTTTACATATTCACCTAACTTGTGTATATTATATTGCCTCCTGAAATACACAGTTACACCACCAGTCCTTGTTGATTTGGATAATATATTGAAATGATTATATTGCCCTATAAGAAACTCTGATTCATCCACTGCATCAGTCAAATGAGTTTCTGACAAAACTATAAAATCCGTTTTATTTATCTCGACAATTGTTTCTAACTGAAAAAAATTATTTAGAAGTCCTTGAATGTTCGTATACATTCCATGTATTTTCCTCTTTATCTGCCTTGATTGTTAGGCCGCGATGCCTATTCTTTTCCTCCTTAAATTATGTTTCTTCTGGTACACAGGACATTCTCTATAATTTGTAGCATGATTCTGATCCAATCCTAAATTTAACCTACTATTCTCCTTTATGCAGTTAATACACCTAACTATTATTTCCTTACTACATTCACTACTTTTGTGTTTCCCATGGCATTTGTAACATATCTCCTCATTTCTGCATTCAGAAGCTTTATGGTTATAGCCCTGACATTTAAAACACTGTAACATGTCTGTTCCATCAAAAACCCGACATCTATCCCATCCAACACTAATTTTTTGACCTGACATAACTTTAGCATATGCAAAAGGAAAATTATTTTGTTCGGTTGTATTTTTAGACATAAGTCAGGCGTTTGATAGAGTATGGTCTTTTATACAAGCTAAAAAATTTACTTCCAGAACCTTATTATTTATTATTAAAATCATATTTACAGGACAGACGTTTTTATGTCCATGTCGATTTATACTTCGGATATGCCAGTAGATGACAACTTAACAGTAGCAACGTAAGCAGATGACACAGCCATATTATCATCGAACGAGTCAATTGTTGAAGCCTCTGCTGCATTACAAAGATATTTGGATGCAATTGAACAATGGCTTAAAATATGGACTATTAAAGTCAATTCACGAAAATCTGTACATGTTACATTAGCACTAAGAAAAGGAGATAGCCCAACACTTTATTTAAATGAGAGCAGTATACCAAATGTTCACGCGAGTGAACAAGTCACACAATCCCAACCCTGACTTCCAATTCAACATCACAAACATCCTAACAATCTCTAACACATTCACAATATGCACATATACCAACATTCAGCAACATCACCAACATAATTATTTAGATCCTGATAGTTCAGTTGATTATCGACATAGAGCGACCCAACAATCACTAACTTTAACCATTATAATTATTTCAGTAATATAATTTTTGTGAGCATTTATAAAATAAACATAAAACATATTGTGAACTATAATTACATCCGATAAAAACAAGAATTGTGAACATTAACAAGACAAATAGTGAAAAAATTATATTTAATAAATTTGCCTTTAAAGATAAAAAAAGAAAACAGTGATACATATACAGTCCACATTAACCCACCCACCCAATTAGTGCAAATTTTACCCTAACATAATTCTAAAGAACTTTAACAAAATTCTAAAATGAAATTAAAAACAATAGTGCAGTGCAAACAACAAATAAAGAATGTAAGTGAAATAGACAAACAAATTAAAATAAACACACATTCACTAACAAACATCCCCCCTACAAGACCGCGGTCATCGGCGCAACCCAGACGTCCTGTCCCCAACAAGCCTTCTAAGCCTCTTAGTGAGGTGTTAAAGGAAGGTCTGACCTGGGCAATTGTTGACCGGAGCCACCCTGATGGTTCCATTGCCCCCACTAAGTGGAAACTGGTAGAACATGCGCTCCTGGACGTCTTCCTTGGAGTAATGGACTCCAACTCTGGTCCCTCACCTGGCTGCACTGATGCGGGGAGGTATCAGGGGCACATCAAGCTGGTGGCTTGCTCCGACCTCCGCTCTATGGAGCTCTACAAAGAGGCCATCAGCAGGATTGGCGAAGTCTGGCCAGGAGCTAAGCTTGCTGCTGTCCCTCCAGACCAGATTGCTAACCGTCCCCCGATCCAAGGCGAGAATTCCGACTAGACCATCAGACCCGGAAACCATTTTGAGGATCCTCAAGGCCAGCAACACCGACATGCCCAATTCTGAGCTGGTGGGGGAATTCTTCGACGGCATTGATATTGACGCAGGCGTAACCTCCCCGTTGTCGGGCGAAGAGGACGCTTGATGTGACAATGGTTGATTCTCGGGTCAATGCTGAGAGTCACCCAAATTAACACACGACATTCTAAAACCGCCTCCGCCGCTCTGCTCCTCCGACTAGCAACCGAGGATGTAGAGCTCATTCTGATCCAAGAACCCTGGGTCGTAGGCGGCAGGGTTTGCGGACTCAACACCAAAGGATATCGCGTAGCGTATATCCAGAACTCAGGTAAGCCTCGGGCTTGTGTTATGGTTAAGAATAGTATTAACGCTCTTCTCCTCCACTGGTTCAGTGATAAGGACACCGTTACCCTGGTCGTCGAAATTAACTCGATGACCCTCTGGATCACGTCATCCTATATGGCTCATGACTATGGGCTCTCTCCCCCTCAGGATCCCATTGGTCGACTGGTAGCGGATGCGAGGCTGCGCGGAGCTCCAGTCATAATCGGAGCAGATGCCAACTCCCACCACACGATGTGGGGCAGTTCCGGTACCAATGAACGGGGTGAGTGCCTCTTTGATTTTGTTATAAGTAATAACCTAGCTATAGCTAATCGGGGTGATGAGCCAACCTTCCTGACTTCTAATAGAAAGGAGGTGCTGGAAATCACTCTGGTTAGTTCCGATTTCTCTAAGAACTGGTTTGTATCTCACGAATGCTCCTTTTCGGACCATAGATACATTACCTTCATTATTGACACGAACGCCCCTCCGGTCAACAGTAGGAACACGAATTGAACCGAATTGAACGAGAGGTAAATCAGTGGAAACAGCACTTCACTCGCTTATCTCTCGGGTGGAGAGGTCCATGCACGTTAAGGAATACACTTTGTCCATTTTTCTGGACATTGAGGACGCATTCAATAACGTCAACCCGGACGCCATAGTTAGGGCTCTCAGTTCTCTGAACCTGGGACAGGATCTGGTCAGGTTCATCGAGCTTCTCCTCAAATCGAGGATAGTGACCTCCACAGTGGGGGCCTCGAATTGTCAGAGAATAGGTTCGTAGGGGTACACCGCAAGGCGGTGTTCTATCACCTCTTCTCTGAAATATTGCAGTCAACTCACTCCTGAGGAGGCTGGAACAATCTGGCAGTGAGGTCATAGCTTACGCTGACGACATTGCTATTGCAGCGTCGGGAATTTGTCCGCAGACACTGTCCGACAAGTTGAACTTGGCGCTGCCAATCATGTTGGACTGGTGTAGGTATTTTGGACTGTCTATTAACCCCTCTAAGACCGATACGATTCTTTTTACGAGGAAATATAAAATTCCGACCTTCTCCCTTCCCAGCATAGGTGGGACAGTAGTATGTTTATGGGGTTTCGTGATCAATTTTTCCATACAAATTTGGGATCACGCTCATAGTTTTTTTGTATGGGTTTGCTCATAGTTTTTTTGTATGGGTTTTCTAGATCAATTTTCCCACATTTTTCTATACAAATTTGGGATCATCTCTTTATATGTTATTTATTTTTGGTTTGTAACTTGTATTGCGAAAGGGTAATGCTTTTTAATGTGTGTGTGCGTGTGTGTTAAAATTTGGGGAGCATGCATAGCTTTAAAATAATTAAATCGTTGCAGAATTGTGTGTGATCGACTATTGTATACCTATACGCTTTGCATGTAGGTGTGATTAATGTTGAAATTAAAAAAATGTTTAATTGGTTTATTCAATGCAAAACACATATCACGTTACATACTGTCTGGCGCGTGTAAACAAAAAATATTTCATATATTTTTCATTGCAATATTTGATCCATACAATTTTGGGAGCAAGCATAGTCGTAAAAGACTGTATTCTTTATTTTATTTTTTTTTATATGATTTTTTTATTGGAAAAGTATAATTTTGATAAGGGATTTTAAAGTACGGTTTTCTTAATAATTAATTCGTTGAAGAATTATGTATGATCGATATATTGTATACCTATACGCTTTGCATATAGGTGTGATTAATGTTTAAATAAAAAAATGTTTAATTTGTCTTATTTTTTTTGTTAATGTTTTTATTAGAGAAAAATAAAAAAATATTATTCTAAAACTTATACTAAATACATTTCTTAAACTTATGCTAAATACATTTCTTATAATTATAATTAAATTTTATTAAAAATATAGTTTTTACAATTCAATTGATTTTATTATTATCTATATTATTAGATATTTATTTTTTTCAGTTATTAACAGATACAAATTTAAAAATACGTTTATAAAGATTAAAAAGCTTAAGTGTTAACAAGTATTGTGTTAGAATATTTGACATCGACAAATGTTGAAAGATTGTGAATAAATATTTTCACAGCTCGACCTATGTATGATATTATTAACACATATAAATGGATGATTTACATAATTACAAATTCTAAATTCATTTATAAGTTTCATAAATAAACTATATGTTCTTTATCAATCTAATTACTATGTTTTATTAATAGTTCTTCCAATTCAGCTGATAACATAATTTTTGAGTTAAAATTTTATTTACACTTTATGCTTACTGTATAAAGAGTAAGGAACAACTAAAAATAAAATTATCAAATTCAGAAGTTTTATTGCCTAACAATGATTTCTCTTTTTAACAAAATGTCTAAGTAAAATAAAATTCTTTTCAGCACATGTATGATTAAAATTATTATGATTTTCACAAATTTTTATATTTGGATTATCTTAATACAAAGTTTTTATATTTGGACAATCCCAATAATCTAAATTAATTATATATATTTGTATTTCTTTTCGAAGTAGTTCTCTCAACCATCTGACTTTTTCATATCTCTTAACATATACAACAGGATATTCTTCTTCTTCTTCCCTTTTTCTTATAGTAAGTATTAGATATTCTATTAAATCTTTCATTGTAGAATCTCCAGTATTCCAATGTAAACCATGTAAGTGATTATAAAGCCATTTATTTGTAACTCTATCTTTTTTACTTAATTCTGAATATTTTGTTGTTGATTTAATGTGAAAAGTTTTTCTTTCAAAATCACTGAATGAAACACAAACTTCTTTAGCATAACATTTATTATTGATAAAAAATCCTTGTAAATCGATAACCATAAAATTATCGTGTTGTTCCATTATAATCGCTTATAAAAAACTAACATAAGATTATACAAAACATATTCTATTTATATTTTTTTCTTTTACTTAGAAATTACTTTTCAAAAAATAATTTATAGTGAACTCCATCCATAACTTTTTTTAAATAATAACTTCATAACTTCTTCTGGTAGGTTCGCGTATCTTTCCGGCAAGAATATTATATGAGTTTCTAAATCTATCATTGTCTTCGGACCAAATACTGTAGACTTCTTTACACAGTTTAGAATTTTAAATTTCTGGTTTGCAGGAAGTTGTTTCAGAGGTAGTACCTCCTTTAAATATTTCTTGGTGTTGATATTATTTAAATAATTTAATGTGTTATCCATATTTTATAGAGTTTTTAGTTCTTTGAACTAGGAAAAGAAAATTTACTTATTTAGTTAGTTTTCAAATATCACTGTTGAATTTCTCATTCTACAACGTCTATTTAAATGAAAAATTGGTAGGTGAGGAATGTTCTGTTAAATAACAACTACCATTATTTACACCAAAATTATTTTAATATACAAGTTAACGACAGTGGCGTTCTGCCGGTGAAGGTAATTCTGCAGTGTAAGCGTTTTTAAGACACCTGCATCGTATCCAGTTACAAACAATTTGATGGAAAAATAATTTTGCTGAATCAGCGTCTTCATGCTCGAGCATGTTGGTGCAATCTTACATGTACACCTGCATGGGCTCCAATTACTAACAATTTGATGGGAAAATATTTATGTTGGATTAGCGTCTTAATTTAGTAAGAAAATATTTACGCTGAATCAACGTCTCCATATTAGCGCATGTTGGTGCAACGTGATTTGTGACTTGACCACCTAATGAGGGTTGATTGAACACAATCAGTCTTGACTACACGGTTGACGCGAAAACACGGTTGAAATAATATTTGATTCAAATTAAATAAATAAGAAATATCCGGCGGTTTTATTTATGAATTTTGTGGAAAAGTATTCACTCTGAATACAAATTTAAGAAGGCATATTAGATTGTACCATGATGAACCATCCACATCATTTAAATGTCAAAAATGCGACACTCACATTCTCATACCAAAGATAACAAAAACAGTGAAATTAGTGTTTATTGTGAGTATTGTTTAAAATATATCTAAAAAAAATTGGTGTTATCATAAAAGGACAAATAAACACAAACTTAAATGTATTGAGAAACCAGACAATGGTGTTGATGTTGATGGTGTTAAATGCATAAAATCATCGTTTAATAATAGAATTATCACATATTTAGTTGAAAACAATAACAAAAATAATTTAATACCTGAAAACTTTTTAACGGAAATGAAAGACAAAATAATTAAATTATTAAGTGATGTAATTAAACATATGAAGCATAAAATTTAATATGGAACTGTTTTGTGAATATATGTTAATAAAGGATGAAGATAATTGTATGATTGAAGTAAAGTCTCATCAGACTAAAATGAATATTCTTAGTACATATTCAACAAGTGATGACATTCTTAATACTTACAACGAACAATGTGATGTAATAATTAAAAAGATGAGTGAATTTCAGGAGCGCGACAGCGGTTGGGCATTAATTGAAATATCACGTCTTGAGATAAACATTAATCAATATAAATGTATAAAAGGTTCCCAACACATCCCCCTACCGTAGGAAATACAGAGTTTGCTTGCATCAATGTTCAAAATAATGATGAGTATTGTTTCAAATGGGCAATAATATCAGCATTATATCCAATGACAGAGAATTCAAATAGAATGACGTCCTATAACGTTGTCAATATAGAAGATGAAACTATAAGACTGGAAAACAACATTGAATTAAATTTTACGAGCTTGAACTTTCCGCTTCCAGTTAATCAGATAAAAGTATTTGAGGCCAACAATCCTGAATTGAGTGTTAATGTGTTTGCATTAGATAATGAGAATAATATAATCGGTCCATATTATTTTTCGCAACAGGAAAAATTTAAGCACATAAACTTGTTGCTGTTGGAAGATGGGGAAAAACTTCATTATGTATGGATTAAAAATATATCAAGGTAAACAACTTTATATGTAGGTAATAGTTGAAAACTTTCATTAATTAAATTTTTTCGTTTTTCACATTTACAGATTAATCAAAAGTCAACTAACAAAACATAAATGTAAGACATATATATGTAATACATGTTTAATACATTTCCATGCTAAATCATCTTTGGAGAATCATAAAAAAGAATGCAATAAGATGGTAACAAAAATGCCTAGTATAGAAAATAGTATGCTTAGCTTTAAAAATTTAAAAAAACAATTGGATGTACCTTTTGTTGTATATGCTGATTTTGAATGTATTCTAGAATCAATTAATGTACAAAATTCAACAAATGTTAAATCAGTACAAAAGCATATTCCATTTGCTTACAGTTATTATATTAAATGTTCATATAATTCAGATTTAAATATTTTTAAAATTTACAATGGTAATAATGCACCGCAACATATTTTTAAAAGCTTAGTTAATGATATTTTAGATATATACATTGTCATCTAACCGGTGAATATAGAGGTGCTGCTCATAACAAATGTAACTTAGAATACCAAATTGCGAATTTCATCCCTATATTTTTTCATAATCTTTCAGCATATGATTGTCAGTTGTTTGTTAGAGTGCTTTCATCTATTGAAGGTGATATAAATATTATACCTGTAAATAAGGAACTTTATGTATCCATATCAAAAAGAATTACTGTAAATGAAAAACAAACTATTGAGTTACGTTTTCTCGATTCATTTAGATTTATGCCATCTAGTTTAGAAAAATTAGCAACTTATTTATCCGACAACGATTTAACTATAGTAAAATCAAACTATTGAAATGATGAAGAATCCAATTTAATGAAACGTAAAGGTGTCTTTCCGTACGACTACTTAGATTCTGAAAATCATCTCAATGAAACTCAATTGCCTCCCATTTCTGTTTTCTTTAATAAATTAACTAACGAGTCATGTAGTGTAGAGGAGGAGTCATGTAGTGTAGAGAGATTTAAATGTATAACGTTGAAGGATTATTTACTTTTATATTTAAAGGTAGACGTTCTTTTACTCTGTGACATATTTGAAAATTTCCGACAAGTATGTAAAAACATTTAAAATTTAGATTACAGTCAATATTATACTACTCCTGGTCTATCCTGGGATGCAATGTTGAAAACAACTGAAATAGAATTAGAGTTGTTAACTGATATTAATATATATAATTTTGTTCTTCGAGGTATCAGGGGAGGTATTGTTCAATGTTCTAACAGATATTCAATAGCAAATAATAAATACATTAGTGATTATGATTCTAACAAGGAATCAAATTATATAATATATTTAGATGTAAATAATTTATATGGTTATGCAATGTCAAAATACCCTCCATATAAAAATTTTAAATGGGTTGAAAATTTTGAAAATTTTAATGATTCTCCATTGGGTTATATATTAAAAGTCGATCTAGAATATCCATCTGCATTACACGACTATCACAATGATTTACCATTTTGTGCAGAGAATAAAAAATTGAAAACATGAAACAGCGAAAATTAATAACAGATCTAAATGATAAGAAAAACTATATTATACATTATAGAAATCTACAACAATGTTTAAAACATGGTTTGATTTTGAACAAAATCCATAGAATTCTTGAGTATAGTCAGTCTGATTGATTAAAGAAATATATTGATTTGAATAATCATTATAGAACACTAGCTAAAAATTCATTTGAACAAAATTTTTTCAAATTGTTAAATAATGCTGTATATGGAAAAACTATGGAAAATGTTTATAAGAGGAAAGACATTAAAATAGTATGTGATTGGGGGAGTAGAGCTTTGGTGCTAGAGCTCTTATTGCTAAACCTAATTTCCATAGTTCACTCAAAATTCATGAAAATATGCATGCCATCCAAATGAATAGGAATAAAACTGAATATAATAAACCAATTTATATTGGTTTTTCAGTTTTAGAAATATCCAAATGGAAAATGTATAGTTTTCATTATGATTATATAAAACCTAAATATTGTGAAAACCTTCAACTCAATTACATGGATACTGATTCCTTTATTTACGACATTAAAACAGATGATCTATATAGTGATATAAAAAATGATATTAGTACACATTTTGATACATCTGCATATTCTAAAGACAATCCATATAATTTTCCGCAAATTAATAAAAAAGTATTAGAGATGATGAAGGATGAGTGTAATGGTAAAAATATTAAAGAATACATTGGTTTAAGAGCAAAAATGTATTCAGTAAAAATTGATACCGAAATTAAAAAAATTAAAGGTGTTAAACAATGTGTAACTAAAAAATTAAGTATAAACGACTTTAGGAAATGTTTATTAGATAAAAAATTATACTATGACACAATGTATATATTTAGATCTAAGGTACATCAAATTTATACTCAAAATATTAGTAAACTAACATTAAGTTATTTTAATTTTTAATATTAAAGAAAATGGTATCAATACATACGCATGGGGACATTATAAAACAAATTCTCCATCAACATCATCATCAAATTTATATTTATATAGAGAATTTATGCAAGACAATGATGATGAAATATTTTTAAATGTAAATATATAAATTAAGTAGTTCATAAGAAATGTAATATACAAAATAATATGAATTAATAAAAAAAAGAATATTTTATATGTACATACGTTTACCTGGATATCAATTTTGCGAACCTGGTACAAAACTTAAAGGACCTCTAGCGAGGGGAGATGAGGGTATAAACTTATTAGACGCTGCTTGTAAAGAAAACGATATTGTATGTTCACAATCAGACGACATAAATAAGAGACATCAAGAAAGCGTGGCAAAGAGTAAAAGCTAAAGATAGTGATATTAAAGAACGTACAAATGCTTGGTTTGTTACGAATGTAATGAAGGCAAAAGATAAATTTGGATTAGGTATGAAACGAACACTAAAAACTAGAAAACGTATTGACTAACATGTGAGTAAATTAGTACTGTCACCTCCAGTGTAATATACGAGTGTATGAAGATTAAATTATTAAAAATTCATAAATAATGATTTTTGTTTAAAAATTGGTATAATTCTACTTTAAAATTTTCGGTATTCGGAAATGTGAACAAAAGTGAACAACGCCAGTTTTAATTAGTTCAGATTATTGGGCGTGCACTGTATTATAAAAATAGACAATTTTATAATAAGTTTACCTAGAAATTATATATTGAGATGTGTTTCATGTAATGAAAATAATTTGATTATGGCACTTTATTATACAAATTTTAATTATATATCTAAAGCTCTACAAAATGGCTTTGGTCCTCCTGAGTCATTTTTGTCAGGTTAAATATAATTCAAGATAACAATGGTATTCCAATTTTCTATCATAATTATAGACGTGCTAATATCAAAATAGTGGATTGCAATAATATATCAAATTTCTCTAACAGGTATGATAAAAGTATATCGAATAAAGATTCTTTTATATTACAAAGCACAAAAACCAAAAAGTTTTGGTGGATAATGGAATAGTAAAATATAAACACACATTTTTTAATCTAATATTGTTTTCTCACTGAGTGGTTTTAACACAAAGTTAGTTTTAACGTTAATTCCATAAATAATACTTGGTTTTACCATAATTATTGTGTTAAAACCATCTTAAATATGAAATACAACCTTGTTTTTGATGTACTAAATCACACCTAACAACGTAGAAATGTCGAAAACAGCTGAAAAAAGTAAAACAAAAAGCTGTAAATAAATAAATAAATGTAAATAAACTTATTTTGTGTTAAAAATTGAAATTTTGGAATATTTTTTAATTTCTTCAATTGAAACAGTCCATAATTTTCTACTTATTTTTGCGAACTTCTTTATTATTATTATTCCTTATTATTTTTTGAATTTAACGGGTATTGAGAAATACATACAACCCTACCAATTTCGAAATTACAACTCTATGTTTATGTATTATTTTTAAATTTAACGTTTATTTCCTAATGCAAGTACAACTCTAATATTTGAATTTGTCATTGTGATCTATGATACTTTTCGAGTATGACTATGTTCAAAATTTAGTATATAAGCGGCGACATTTGCTTGAATAAATTCATTCTGCTTTCTACCTTCAAACAAAACTTAACTTTGTCTAGTAATTGCACCGGACGGGTTAAATTTGTTGAATTGTCAGAATAGTTGTTGTTTCCTAAGAAGAAATTGAGTTCTTTACTATTGGAGTTGTTCTAAATGAAAAACCATTATAATCTTAGAAACAAGATCATTACATTGGCGCCCAACTTAGTGGCTTCGAATACAGCCACTACTGTCCTGAAGGAAGAAGTCAACGCCTTGGTTGAAGACTGCGTAGAAGAGATGGGTACTTTTTCGGCGGAACAATTTCAGTAGATATTGGCAGCAGTGGGTGGAAACGTCAGAGGTGGATCATTCATGCAATGTACTGCTCGATTTAGAGGCCAGAGAGATCCAGCGGCTGTCGAAGAATTTTTGTCAGCAATAACCATTTACAAAGAGATTGAAAAAATATCTGACCCTAACGGGTTGAAAGGAATGCCGTTGTTATTGTTATTGGAGGATTACGCCGCATCATGGTAGATTGGTGTGAAAGACAATGTACGGTCATTTGAGCAGGCTATATCTCTCATCAGGACCACATTCACGCCTCCTGTACCTGATTGGCGAATATTTATTCAATTTTTTGAGACGTAACAACAGCAAAACGAGCCTACGGATAGTTTTGTATGTAAAAAAAGGCTTCTCCTCTCTCAACTCAAACAGCCGCCAGGTGAGTCGATCCAGTTAAATATGGTGTACGGCCTGCTGAACATAAAAATAAGAGACCGTGTCCACCGGGAGAACATTAAAACGTTCGAAGAGCTAATTTCTGCCAGTCGTGAAGCAGAAATGTTTTTCTTCGAAGCTCAACCATCAACGACAAACCCAAAGGACGGGAAAAAAGATGTCTCAATTACAAACCGCTGCAGTTTCTGTCGTATAAAGGGGCATACAATAGATGCATGCTACAGAAAGAAAAAACTTGATGAACAACAAACCGGTGATCAACGAAATCAAAATTCATCTGGAAATCAACCTAGACATGCCCAACCGGCAAATTTTATCAGAAAGCCTAGTTTCTCCTGCTATGGATGTGGTGCACCTGGTGTTTACAGGTCAAACTGTGGTACTTGTAATACAAGTGGTAAAGACAGTCCACTGTATCTGCAATTTAATGCAATTTCATCGCCAGTTATTGGACATGCACTACCAACAGCTCATGTGGAATTTTTCGGTGTTAAAGGTGAAGTGATATTCGACAGTGGAGCTAAAACCAGCGTTGCCAGTCCAGAATTGAAGAAAATTCTTACCGAAAATAAGTGTGTTTTCCAAGATGTACGTGCTGAAGTTACCTTGGCAAATGGTTCTGTTACTACAGGTAAAGTAAAGTCCACTATTTGCGGTATAGTGATTGGAAATCGAGTGCGAAAAATAAGATTGTTATACCTCCCAAATGCAAAGAAAAATCGAACGCTAATTGGAACAGATTTTCTAGACCAGGCTGGCATAGTACTCAATATGGCGCAAAAATATTGGCATTTCGAAGACGAGCCCAAATGGAAACACGAATTTACCAGTTCAATGCGGACTGAGGTATGTTCACTGGAAATCAAAAAGGACATATCTCATGTACAAAGGCGATCAAGGAGATGTCTCCTTTTATCCGAATTATGGAAACCAAGAATGTGTTGTCACCCTTACCTGGAACTCCAAAGGCCGACTCTCAGAAGCAATCACCGTTACCTAAAATGCCCACATTTCTTAAGGATAATGACTCACCTCATGTTCAGTTGTTAAGAATTAAATTGGCAGCTGACAGTTTTAATGAACTGAATTTATTTTCATCACAATTACGCTCTTCTTTTGGTGAAGATTACTCCTCACTGGACATTCAATCGTTACCTAAAACGCCAACGTTCATTAAGAATACTGATTCACCGCATGTTTACTTACTGAGGGATATAGTAACGGCTGATAGTTTTAACGAATTAAACTTATTCTCATCACCATTACGCCTTTCCCATGGTGAAGATTACTCACCACAATACATCCAACATATATTTAGAAGTTCGAGGCCTATTCAGGAAACACCTAGCAATACTTTCAATGTGACCACTCCGCCGGCGAAAGTTCAGCGAATGGAAGATAGCGACGGCAATTCTACTTTCCTGTTTTCATTGGACATTAAAATTCTGAAGGAATCTGATGGTGTTGGTCTTACTACTAACCAAAGACTGGAGTTGGATAACTTGTTGGTTGAAAATGAATCAATATTTGATGAGCCCACCAGTGCCACACCCTATGCTATACATCGTATTCACACTGATGACCATGATCCGATAGCGATACCCCCATATCGTTTGTCAAATGCCATGAAAGTGTCTTTAAAAGGCGAAATGAAAAAAAATGCTCGATTCTGGTGTTATCGTTGAATGCCAATCTCCATGGGCAGTTCCAGTCGTTATCGTTCCTAAGAAATCTGGTGAAATCCGTGTATACATAGACTATAGGGAGCTAAATGCAATTACCAAACCTGATCGTTATCCGTTACCCAGAGTGGACGATATTCTTCATGAAGCGAAAGTTACGAGTTATATGTCGACAATTGACCTACAGTGTGGATACTAGCAAATTGGAGTTCATCCAGCTGATCAGGATAAAACCACTTTTGTGACACCTTTTGGTATGTACAAATTTAAACGCATGCCGTTTGGTTTACGAAACGCTCCAGCCACTTTCCAGAGGCTAATTGACCGGTTGAAAGCCTCTTTGGGAGAAACTGTGTTGTTGGCATACTTAGATGACATCATTTCCTGCTCTCCAAGTTTTGAAAATCATCTGCGAGACCTGCGTGATATTTTTCAACGTTTACAGGAATTGGGCCTTAAAGTTAATTTGAGGAAATGTCGTTTTGTGTGTAATGAGGTGAAATATTTGGGTCACCTGCTTATACCCAAAGGAATTATGACGGATCCAGAAAAGGTACCTGCACTTAACAATCGAAGAAGTCCGAGAAATGTCAAAGAAGTTTTGTCATTTCTACAGGCATGTTCATGGTATCGTCGATTTATACCATCATTTGCAGATATATCTAAACCTTTATCAGCCCTATCGAAGAAAAATGCAGTATGGCATTGGGGCATTGAACAACAACAATCTTTCGACAATTTGAAGAAATTATCAACAACAGCACCTATTTTGAGACAAGCTGTTGGTGGTGAACCATTTATTGTCAAAACAGATGCCAGTGCTTATGCTCTTGGTGCAGTTTTGCTCCAGGCCAAGACGAACATCCTATTGAATATGCAAGCAGGACTACTTTCAAATGCGGAATGGAATTATTCCACAATTGAGCGGGAAGCTCTCGCAATTGTTTGGGCTGTCCAGAAGTATCGCGGCTATATTGAAGGAGCTCCTGTGAAGCTTGTAACCGACCATCAGCCCTTGAAATGGTTGATGAAAATCAAAACACCAACAGGACGACTGGCACGATGGTGTTTGCTGCTGCAACCATTTGATATAGACATTGAATATAAGCCAGGAAGAACCAATGTCATTGCCGATACTCTCTCAAGACCACCCTGTGACGATGACCATGAAGATTCCAATCCTTGTGAAATTTGCATATTTTCAATTGAGATGCCAAGAAAAGTGCCAGTGAAATAAGAAATAGTCAACTAAATGACCCTCAACTTAAGACGATTATTGAATGCCTTGAAAATAATACTGAGGATTTCGCCTACTGGTCAAAAAGAGGTTACATCATAAATGACGGCGTCCTATATTGTTACAACAATGAAGATTCCGAAGACGCTCAGCTCGTCATACCTAGTGAAGAAAGGCTAAACGTACTCAGATACTACCACAATGATGAAACTGCCGGTCATTATGGTATAGAAAGAACCACTTCCAAAATTACATCCAGATATTACTGGCCTGGCATACGAAAAGACATTGAAAAACATGTCAAGGAATGCCTAGAATGCCAAAGGTACAAAGCTACGAATCTAAAACCTGCAGGACTTTATCAAACAGTGGCGTGTAACCAGCGGTTTGAAATAGTTGCCATTGATCTCTTTGGTCCATTGCCCGTCTCACATAAAGTATTTCAATGGATATTTATTGTAGAAGACATCGCCAGCCGTTGGGTTGAACTTTTTCCCTTAGAAATAGCCACAGCCGATGCCTGCGCTAAAATATTAATCGACGAAGTGTTCCTACGATATGGGGTACCCACGAAGGTCATCAGCGACAGTTTCGGCAGTCATGCAAAAAATTGTATACTGTCTTAATATCGAACACATTCTAACCCCAGTCTACCACCCTGAGGCCAATCCTGTCGAGCGCAGAAATAGAGACATGAAGGCACAACTCTCTATACTGGTTGGAAATGATCATCAATCTTGGGATGATAAATTACCCAGCATTCGATTTGCATTGAACACAACGCTATGCCAAAGTACGAAGTACACTCCAGCTTATTTAACTTTCGGGCGTAAACTTCGAACACTAGATGACATACAACATGACTTAAAAGCCATAATCCAGTCTGAAATTTTTTTGTCAGAAATATCGCCATATCTACAACAAATGGTAAATACATTCAAGGATGTCAAGGAAAACGTTCACAAACAACAGGATCATAACAAACAAATCAGCAACAGCCGAAGACGAAATCAGCGTCCACTAGATATTGGATCCAAAGTATTGGTTACAACACACGTTTTAAGTAACAGCAACAAAAAACTTTAATCAAAATTCGTTCCAAAGCGAGATGGTCCATACGTTATTATAGACAAGAAAGGGTCTATATCCTATGTGATAGCCCATGAAGACGACTTGAATCTTCCATTGGGGACTTACCATGCCTCAGCCCTTACACCAGTAGTAGGGTCAACGAATCAATCCAGGCAACCAATAAGGAAGATGCGAACTAGAGGTCGACCCAGAAGATAGATTTTGATGCCTAATCGGGATGATGTCAGCATCAAAGGGGGAGACTGAAACAGTCCATAATTTTCTACTTATTTTTGCAAACTTCTTTATTATTATTATTCCTTATTATTTTTTGAATTTAACGGGTATTGAGAAATACAACCCTACCAATTTCGAAATTACAACTCTATGTTTATGTATTATTTTTAAATTTAACGTTTATTTCTTAATGCAAGTACAACTCTAATATTTGAATTTGTCATTGTGATCTATGATACTTTTCGAGTATGACTATGTTTAAAATTTAGTATATAAGCGGCTACATTTGCTTTAATAAATTCATTCTGCTTTCTACCTTCAAACAAAACTTAACTTTGTCTAGTAATTGCACCGGACGGGTTAAATTTGTTGAATTGTCAGAATACTTGTAGTTTCCTAAGAAGAAATTAAGTTCTTTACTATTGGAGTTGTTCTAAATGAAAAACCATTATAATCTTAAAAACAAGATCATTACACAATGAAAATTTTAAAAATTTGTAAATATTTAATTATTAATCGAAATGTGTGTGGTTTTTGGTCACAATGAATATAGTTTCTTGTGCAAAAGGTAAGTAAGAAGCTGAATATATGCAGATGAAATAAAACATATTGCTCATACCAGTACAGTAGAAGCTCAGTAATTATAAATTTCAGAAATTAGAATCAGCAATACATTATATGACCTAAAATTCAAATTAAAAGTTCTAATTTTGAGCGTTAGCACAAGAAATTCCCAAACTGTATATCTTTTTCCGTATTTGCTGTTTTTTTTTGTTTTGTTAATTTCTTGAATGACAGTTAAAATTCGGTAATTATTATTCGAACCAAGGTAGATTTATATACGGTAACCGTCAATCTACAACAATGCAAAAACAACAGGGATTTTGTTGTTGTTAAAGAGTATGCGGAATGTCAAAAAAATTAACATCAAACCGTCAAACCATAGGAAATTAATAAAAGCAATTAAAAAAACTATATAAATTTTATATATTGAAGTTTCTTTTGATTTTTATGTCATGCTTAACTCCGCACCTATAAATTAAAAAAAAAATTATTCCATGAAGTTAATAACATTTCCACTTTATGTAAATAACATATTTTTATATGGCCATCGAGAAAAATGGCAGATGTAAACGTTATTTGTCATTGCCCATAGTTTATGCACCTAAGAGAGATCGAAATCTTTTCTGGGTAATTCATCACTCTCGTCTAAATAAATTTTAATATAGTAGGTCTAGGTTGTAGTTTAAAAAATATATGTATATAGTGTTAAAAGCTTAAATATTATTAATCATCTTGCAAAATTTTTTATAAATTTGGCTTTGAAATAATAATCTTGAACAATTTCTAGAGTGCGCATCTTTAAGGATACATACGGTACAGATGAGGGTTTATAAATGCGAAACTGATTATCCTAACAAAACACAAAAAAACAACAACATTTTGACATTTTAAACCTCATCAGCTGTAGACTTACGGTTGCGGTATATAAATCTACCTTGATTCGAACTATAAACAATTTCCATTCACAATGAAAAAAGTTCCGTGTGCAAAAGCTAAGAAAAAAAGAAAAATATAACCAAATATGTACCCATAACTCTTTGTTTCAGGAATTTGTGAATAAACCTCTGAATTGGTTAAATATTAATTTAGTGGCGATCGATGAAAGGTGTCACCAAATACAATACGCCTATTCAACGTTACCGTTGAGCGACTAAAGTCGCAATTTGACACTTTTTCAGCCATTCCGCCACTTTTTGTGCCCCCTTACTAAAATGAACTAAATCTAACACTTTTCAAGATTTTTGACTCTTTTTTCCCCTTTTTTAGAAAAAGTGTTTTTTCTTTTATTTACATTTTTTTCATTATTCTATTTACATTTTTCAGAACAATCAACTTTCAAATATAATTCTTTATATGTATGTATACGTACAAAAGCTTCTTGCTTTTTTATCTTTTTTATTTACATATTTTTTTTGTGACAATAACAAACTACACGTCAAATTTTTACTTCAAGCACTTCAAAGTAAATTAATAAGCCTGCAAATTTTTGACAGCTCAAACCATATAACAAAAACAACAGACAAATTTTGACAGCCCAAACCAAATAACAAAAGGAAATTGCCTGTGGTTTTTGTAGACGTTCGTTGTGTCGCTACTTTATTAATTTACTTTGAGCACTTGCTTGTTTTTTGTAAACAGCACAAAAATTACAAAATATTGAAAACTAAAAGTTGGTTGTTTCAGAAAACCCAGAATAAAGGAAAATTGACAAGTAAGTACTCAAGTGAGAGACAATAGACTAGACTATAGACTAGATTATATACTAGATTATAGACTAAACTATATACTAGACTATATGCTACACTATAAACTAGACTATAGACTAGGTTATATACTAGACTATAGACTAGACTATATACTAGACTATATACTAGACTATAAACTAGACTATATACTAGAATATAGACTAGATTATAGACTAGATTATATACTAGACTATAGACTAGAATATATACTAGATTATATATCAGACTATATATGTAGAGTTGTTTATTCAAAGAGTTTTATTTTAATGTAAAATTCAAAGTTTTAAAAAAATACAAAAAAGAATTTCAAAATATACAGAGAAGCTCCGATGCAACCGACCGTCTTCGTTGAGAGGTTGAAGATGACTGCTTGTTTTTTTAATGTGCACAGACTCACATCATTTTTACATTCCTACATATACTAGACTATAGACTAGACTATATACTAGACTATAGACTATACTAGACTATAGACGAGACTACATACTAGACTATAGACTAGACTATAAACTAGACTACATACTAGACTATAGACTAGACTATAAACTAGACTAGACTATAAACTACACTGTAGACTAGACTATAAACTAGGCTATAGACTAGATTATAAACTATACTATAGACTTATCGACCATTTATTGTTTGAATTATGAGATCGAATCTCAAAAACAGCAAATTCATGAGCATATTTCATGACTGTCTTGATCTTATATTTGTCGACGAATGATCTAGATACTCTGGACGTTGTTAGGGATCTATTGATGATGGCTCGTGTGCTGATCCAAGTATCAGAATTTCCAACATGAACTTTAATGGAGGCGGTTGGGACGAAAACTAGGTTCCAATTAAAAAATGGTGTTTCCGGGTCGATTTGTTTTGAAGGCTGTGGGTCGGCTCGTTTTGAAGGCCGTGGGTCGGTTCTTTTTGAATGCAGTGGGTCAGCTCGTCTTGATGGCTGCGAGTCTTTTAATTGCATTGCAATATTATGGCTTTTTTGGCAGATATGACACCCTTTCGCATTTTTGCATTCCTCTGTTTTATGTGATCGTGCCAGACAATTCAGGCAATACCTTTTAACTACCATGAGGTCGTATCTTTCCGTCGGATCGGATGATCTTTAAGACAAATTCCGCATGAGAGTAGCCAATGTTCGAGTATTTGCTGTTGTTGGGATGTCATAACTGTAAGTGTAAAATTGGAACAATATTAGTGCATGTAAATTATTAAGAATTATATTAATTTGTAAACAAAACCACAATTTTTGTAATTGGTCTAGTGATTACTCCACTTTTGGTTTTGATATCTTCAACTCTACAGTTTTGATCATGTCCAAGATATGTCTTGATGATTCGACCCATTTGCCATTCATTGGGTGGCAAGTTGTTGTTTTTGATGACTACCAGATCGTTGACTTTAACATTGTCCCTCTGAATCTTCCATTTGTATCTGCGTTGAAGTTCAACCAAATATTCGGACTTCCATCTTTGGCAAAATGAGTGGTAGACGACCTTCAGCCGTTTCCAGCGGTTGATGTGAATCGGATTTTCACTGCTTACATCTGGTTCAGCTGGGGTCAATAATGCACTACCAATAAGGAAGTGTCCAGGGGTCAATGGATTAAGATCATTTGGGTCATCGCTAGCACGACTTAAGGGTCTAGAATTTAGGCACGATTCTATACGAGTAAGAATTGTAGAGAGCTCTTCAAAGGTGAATTTCAAATTCGGTATCATCTGTTTGAGGTGTATTTTTAATGATTTTACACCGGCTTCCCAGAGGCCGCCCATATGTGGGGCTCCTGGGGTTATAAACTTCCAATTAAAATTTTGATGACTAAAATGATGGGTCACTTGATTTCGAAGAGTTTTTATGAATTCTAGACGTTCCTTTCTGAGTAGTTCTGCTGCTCCGACGAAATTTTTCCCATTATCTGAATAAATGAGTGCGGGACAGCCACGTCTTCCTATGAAGCGGGAAAATGCTGCTAAGAACGATTGGGTCGACAAATCACTAGCTGCTTCAAGATGTATAGCTTTTGTGGCGAAGCATACAAATATGCATATATATCCTTTTGTAATAAAACACGCTCTGCCTGTGAAATTTTTGATGTCAAAAGGTCCTGCGTAGTCTAATCCAGTTGTAGCAAAAGGTCTTGATAATGTTGTACGTTCTGGTGGCAATGAAGCCATGATTTGATTTTGCGTCTGTTTTTTGTACAAAACACACGTTTTACAGTTGTGAATTACGCTTTTGACCAAGGGTTTTAATCTAAATATCCAATATTCTGTATAGTTGGTTTTCTCCATGAAGGGTAATTTTGTGTGTAAATTCCACTAGGAGTTGTGATAACCTTGAGTTATGAGGTAGTAATATTGGGTAACGCTCATTGTAAGTTAATGCGGGTGATTGAGCGAGTCGTCCATTGGCTCTAATAATGCCATGGCGATCCATGAAGGGATTTAAGCTCAAAAGTCTGCTGGTTGGTAATATTTTCTGCTTAAATTTCAAATGTTTGTACTCATCTGGAAAATGATTTTGTTGTGTCCATATGATAAGTCGATGTTTGACAAAATCTATCTCTTCTCGTGTGATTTCTGCTGAAGATACGCGAAGATGGGATCTATTGCTTCCAGTAATTCTCCATAATCGTATGACTTAAGCAAGCACTCGAAAAGCTCGTGATAAGTCTAAAAACCGATTTAATGGGTCTTCGCGTGTTATGGTTGTAAATGCTTTTACCGTTTTAGCTTCTAAGTTTGTGTCACCTGTTTGTGTAGGTATCGGCCATTGATTTTTTGGTAATTTTAACCAGGAGGGTCCAAACCACCATAGGTTGTGATTTTCCAGTTCTTGTGGAGAACATCCTCGGCTGGCTACAACTGCTGGGTTATCCTTTGAATTGATGAGTTGCCAATTTAGATTTTCAACTTTCTAGGATTTCAGAAACATGATTTCCAACGAAGGTGTTCCTTGAGCAAGGGGGTTTCTTTAACCAGGACAGCACGATTGTTGAATCGGTCCAATAATATGTCTTGATATTTTGAATTTGAAGATTTGGTATAATTCCACAAGCAAGGTTCGCCAATAATACGGATCCACACAGTTCTAGGCGGGGCAAATATATTTGCTTAATGGGAGCTACACGGGTCTTTGAAGCCAAGTAGTATGTATATGGCGTTTCGGGATCAATTTTTCCATACAAATTTGGGATCACGCTCATAATTTTTTTTTGTATGGGGTTGCTCATAGTTTTTTGTATTGGGTATCTCGATCAACATTTTCCATACAAATTTGGGATCGCCCCTTTAATTGTTATTTTTTTTTTCGGTTTCATTTTTGGTTTGTGTTGCGAAAGGGTAATGCTTTTTAATATGTGTGTGCGTGTGTGTTAAAATTTGGGGAGCATGCATAGCTTTAAAAAAATTAAATCGCTGCAGATTAGTGTGTGATCGATTTATTGTATACGCTTTGCATGTAGGTGTGATTAATGTTGAAATTAAAAGAATGTTTAATTAGTTCTTTTATTTGTTATAAAAATTCATTCATATTTGCACAGTTTATTCAATGCAAAACGCATATCACGTTACGTACTGTCTTGCGCGTGTAAACAAAAAAATATTTCATATATTTTATATTGTGTGTGATTAATGTTGAAATAAAAAAATGTTTAAATTGTCTTATTTTTTATATTAATATTTTTATTTGACAAAAATAAAAAAATATTATTCTGAAACTTGTACTAAATACATTTCTTAAACTTATGCTAAATATATTTCTTATAATTATAATTAAATTTTATTAAAAGTACAGTTTTTACATTTCAATACATAATAGAAATTTATTATTTTTCTTGCTTCTTCTTCTACTTATTTTTATTTTTATAATAACTGCAATGACAGGTGTCTGGACCGCATGTTGCGTCTTCATTTGACCAGACGCAATCTTCGAAATGTTCTCCATGTCTGGTTTGTTTTGTTTTTAAATTATCAATATGTTCAACAAGTGATTGTATATCAATCAGTTTTTTCCTATCTTCATCGGAAATAATGTGTGTAAATGTTTTTAAAAAATTAAACAATTCTGTGAGGAACATTTTATACACCTAGTTACTGTACGTTCATATGCAATGTTTGCAAATAATGTTTAAAATTAATTGTTCTCATATTTATACTATTTCATCATCATAACGCCTAATCTTCGTTTGTTATTTAGTTAACAAAGATTGAAGATGAGATGATTAAAACACTATTAATTTTTCTATTTATATACTTGTATTTATCATTAAAAAATTTATATATTTATATTTTTAAATATTTTATATTTATATATTTACAAAAGTTTTTTATCTCATTGGTAAGAGGAATATATTCAAACATTCTATCGTGTATAATTGTACAATATGCAGATGTACTTGCAGGTATATTTGTCAAGGTTTTTATTTCTATACGGATATCTATTGGTCCAGTTTTAATTACTTCATTCTGATGGCTAACATCTATTACAATTATTGGCGCTGTTGTCTTGAATTTTTCCTTTGTTAATAATGGTTGTGAGTCACGTAAATAATAGCTTTGTTGGAATTTTAAATACATATCATACAATACAGCAAAACGATTTCTATCGAATTTTAGATTTAAGTCATCGTATGGGTATACATCAGAATTCAAATGAACTTTTACATCAGCTAAATCGCAATGAACAAATTTATTTTGATTATTGCGCAAAGCTAAAAGAAGGAATCGTGGTCTCTCATTTTCATTCCATAGCTTAACATTCCATAGAACAGCTGTGCTTTGTGGAAGTGAAGGATAATAATATGTATCCCAGCTGCTGTTTGCTGCTATTAATTGTTTTAAATATTTCCAACCTGTAAGCATCAGCCAATTGAATATGTGGTACTTTCCATGTAATGTTCAGGATAGATAACTTAAATTTTTCACTAGGAATAATAGGTTTGACTACTTGAGAATCATCTTTAGAGCGTAGGAGAATTAGTTCATGTTTAGAATTGAGTATTACTTTATTAAAATCTTCAGCAAATCCAAGAATCATTTTTAATGGAACACAAAAATTGAAATAACCGGGAGCTAGTGAAAGTTCGTCAGCATGATTTGGTGCTCAACCTGCATTCATTAACGAATTGCTTTCAAGTTCATTTAGTGAAACATAGTTTTTCATTTCTGTAGTTATTCCCAAATGTTGTGTACGATCAATTTCTATACCGTTAAGTTCATATCGGATTTCATCAAAGAGATAACCCATACAGTTGTTAAAAAGTTTTAGAGAGATGGCGGCTGTTGAATCTTCCTTTGTTGCTTGCCCTTCAATATAGAGAAAGCTTTCACTTGGTAAAACATATAAATCCTGGTTTTGAATTGATATTCGAATTTCATCATTATTTTTATAGGATTGTAGATATGATATATAACTATGATATTCCTTTTTAACAATTGAAATATCAAATTGTGGTTTTTGTAATACGTTTATTATATTACTCATTTTTTTCTTCTTCGATTAACTTTAATTGAAATCCTAAACTTTGTAAAACTTTTGATTACTTTTACTTAGATTTTTCGGTTCGGTTTCCTCTTGTCTTTTCTTCAATTTTATGTGTTCTTTAGAAGAAGAAGATAATTTATCCCTTGTTTGCTGCGTAGTGAGTGTTGATGGCGGAATGAATGTTGTATCCGCATTCGAGATCCTTTTATCGAAAATAATCATTATTGTGCTGGTTTCAAATGTAAACGTCTTGATATCTTCTCACCTCGAAAATTAATTAAATTTCCGTCCTGATCGACGATTTTCAAAACTAATGTATTTAATGTTCTTGTATTAAGCTGGTGCTTCTGTTATTTTATAGCCTGGACGTTCAATGAAAACTGATGTAGGGTATGCGCAGATGTGCTGTTTATATATGATCCACTTACAGTATTACAATCAATGGATATTATATTTTTTTTTGTAATATCTATGGGTTTATCCGAATAGTGCTCTTCACCATTTTTAAGTACTCTATTGCTAAAGCCAAGCAATGATCCAATTGACCGTTCTCTATCGAAATAAATCGTATCTAATGAACTTTTTATGAATGTCTGTAAAGTATTGTAATTAGCTGCAATTCTCAGTTGCCCTTTAGGATTCAGACTATAATATTTACTAGTAATCAAATCTGAAATGTCAGATATTTCATATGATTACTTCAATTTTGTAATCACCAATATGAAATATATTATTATCAACATCAACATTTGGAATAGAGTGATATGTATCGAAACTTTTAATCCACAAAGATAAGGTTCCTTAAGTTGAATTGGTGGAAAATAGTTTGCAACGAGTACAGACGTGTTTCCATTTAATGCTTAACGTTATTGACATCTTAGCGTATAGTTGTTGAATAATACGATTTTAAATTAATTAACCATCTTTTATAGTAGATCGTTAGAATTAATTCAAGAATTGTGTTCTGATGAAAATCCTAACCATTTAACATATAACATATTCCCCTTTTTCTTTAAAACCTTTTCAATTAGATACGTTTCCGGATATTTAGTTTTCGTTAATTCAAATTCATAAAAACCACCCTTTATATCACGACCTTGATAGTCTTCTAAAATGTATGTTTTTGGATTTGTATTTCTTACACGTTTAATTTTAAAGATTTCAGTTGTCCAATTTGGCGTATAACCCTTTTCAAATATATGTTTATATTTGCTAATACGTATATTATCGCCGACTTTGAATTTAGGTTTTCTAAAAATCTTTAAATTGCTAAAGACAGTATCGAGTAAATATTTTTCGTTTGTAGAATTCACTTCGTTTGGTGTCATTTGTATTCGTTTGCTTTTATTAAAAATATTTTTCATTGCTTCTGTTACACTTAAAGCAGTTTTATTTTTTACTGCTGCGGCCCAAGCTTTTTTAGAAAATGTGTCTAGAACAGTTAATAGATATCGATAACCTCTATTATACGATTCATATTCAATCATTTCAACTAAATCCGCTTGCCATAAATCATCAATTCCCTTAACTATAACTCGTCTCCTCTCAAAATTTTTCCGTGCTTGTTTATGTAGTTCATTTACTATATCTCTTTTATTCACATTCATATTCCTATTCAAATGTAAAATTCTATATGACAATTAATTAATGTAAACATTTCTATTTTATTATTTTTTTTTAACAATTTCAATCCTGTTTTTTAATATCATTTGCTAGACTTGTTTCAGATTTCTTGTTAATGTTCTTAAATTTCTTTTCGTTTTCAAATGCAATTCTCTTATTGCATTTAAATCGTTTTTAATATTTTCATTTTCCTTTATTTGATTATCTTTAAGAGTTGTCACATCTTTCTTTCTTTCTTTCGATATCGATATGGTACTATTCGTTTGTATATTTTCAATTTTTTTATATTCTTCAATATTGATGTATTAATGTTTTTAAGCGAAATATTAATTTCTTGTTGTAATAATTCTAGTGAATTTTTAAATTTTTTATCAACCTCGTCAATTTTATTTGTAAGGAAATCAGTTCTGTTATTAAGATATGTTTTTGTAACTGCATCTTCAGATTCAAACTTGCTATGACTTTTTAAGCTTTCTCCAAATTTATTTATAGAATTCAATTTCTAATAAATTATATTAGCTTCTTTCAGTTCTTCAACTATAGATATTATTTCGTTTTTATGATTGTTATGTCCAACACTTTCAGAGGATAGAAGAAGTCTTAGTCTATTGACTAACTCATTAGGACTATCCCAATATATATAATTTGGTTTTTTGTAATCTACAGATTTAAGTGTCAAACCACTACCTTTCGTTATGTTATTTGTTTTTGTACTAAATAGTTTTTTATTATACGTTGATATTTAAAAGCTTTTGTATCCTTTATTTGTTCATTTGGTTGATTTTGGTTGACGTCTATATACATTTGTGCTTATTAATAAATCTTTATATCTTGAAATAAACTATAGGTGGCGAAGAGGACCATAAAACAAATTGGGGGATGATTTGTTTTTAAATCTCCTTTAGATCTCTTTTAAGAGAAGAGATCTATAGGAGATGTTAATTATAATTACTCACGAGTAATTAATAATTGTTGTGACGCGTGTAAGAAAAAAAAGGTAAATAAGCATAATTAATTCAATTGCAAGAATTAAGAGAGGGAGAGAGAGAGCTGAGATGCTTACCTTTTTTTCAAACGTGAAATAAAACCTTTTTCTGGGGTTTTCTTCAATTTCAAAATCAGAATGTATTTGTATAACTTTAAGTAATTTTTTGTAGGTATAATTCAATAAATAATTATTTTAAGGTAAGTATAATTCACTAGGTATTTATTTTTTAGGTAAGTGTAATTCAAATTATTATTTCAATTTTGGTAAGTATAATTAAATTAAATTAACAATTCTTTTTCCTTTTAAAGATATATTAATTTATGTTTATTTCACTTGATTTATTTGTTTTATTTCTTTTTGTGTTTTTTCACTTTTGATTAAGTTTGAGAGAAATTGAACAGATTTAAAGAGTAAGAAGTGACTCTTTTAATGATAAAAATTGAAGTGAGGTTTATACGATTTCTTTCCCTTTATTAAGCTTATGTTTCACTCAACAGCCGTGGTAACGGTACCTTTGGAGACATTCCAATTGTGTACAAGAAAGGCTGGAGACATTCCAGTTGTTTGTAAGAAAAGGTGGAGACATTCTCTTTATGTATGGAAGCTGTTGTTATAATTGTTATAATTGGAATGCCTATAGGGTTTTATGTGTTCAAACCTCGTTTGAGTGAATTAGCTTCTACATATTCCTGCTCAACTTCGTTGTTGTTGTCGTTTCTATAGTTATCATGAACATTTACATTTGCTTCATGCGGTGATAAAACGTTTATTAAATAAATGTGATTTACTGTTTGCAGTTTGTTTATTATAAATTTTTTTCTTTCCTATTTGACGACTAACCTTATCCTTTATAATTTTTTTAAAGTTATTGTCACTCTTAATTTTTTTTTATTTTGATAACAGAGTGAGCTGGGTCTTTTTACAGCACTTTTATTTTCATTAAACGGTGTACTAGCTTTTTCTATAGTATTTGCGTATTCATAATAAGACGTTGACATATAATTGATATCATCTTCAACACTATTATAATTGTCAGAATTCTTTATTGTTTTAGCTGAATTGTTAATAGTTTCAAAACTAATATTATCATTTTGAAATGTTTCGTCTGTATGATCATCATTTATTAGTGAATACTTATTTAATTTATTCTCATTGCTGTTTTCAAGTTTTTCAATTATATGATTTAGAGGTTTTGATATAGGTTGAAATGTATCTTCTAATATATTTACCCTATCTATATTATTTAATTTAATATTTTTTAATTTTTCTTTTAATATTGTTCTAGTTTTTACAATATCCTTTAACAAGTTAATATTATTCATATTGATTTGTTTGTAATGACCTGCTTACAATCTACTTATGATCTGATTATGATCTGCTTAAGATCTGCTTTATATCTGTTTACAATCTACTCAGGATCTGGTCACTACCTGCTTATGACTGTGCTCACGATCTGGTCACTATCCGCTAATGATCTGCACACGATCTAGTTACTATCTGCTTATGATCTGCTCACGATTTGGTAACGATCAGTTTTATATCTGATCACGATCTGCTTATGATTCATTTTGCCTTTTATTTAAAACCTATCTTATAACTGTATAAAATTATCAAATCCTTTACGATATCTTCCTTTATTCAATTCATCGTCTTTACTAACAACAAGAAATCCATATTTATCTTTCCAACATCTATTACATATATCTACAAATTGATTGAATGACATATCACCAATAACATGATCATTATAGATATGACGTAAATTCATTTCATCTTGCTTAAATACAACAATCATAATTGCATTGTCACGTATCAAATGTTTAGGAATTTTCGTATATGTTTGACACAAGTAAAAACAGTCTATGGACTTATGGCTACCCATACAAAAGTAATCTCTTATCGAATTTTGTTTTCCACATATCACAACATCGAAAATCATTATTGAATGTTGTTTTGCTTCAGCCGGACTTAGAATTTGTTCATTTTCCGAAAACGTATAGACACTGATCCCCTTAATTGGGACGATTAATTTCCTTAAATAACAGTATTTCGATTGATATAGAGATTTTGAATATATCTATATGTTTTTAAAGCAAAGACCATTAGGACTCTCTATCAGACTAATCATGACATTAGTCTTACCGCAATTTGATGGCCCCACAATTAATGCTCGTATTGAATTTGCCAATAGAGTGCTATGCCGAGTTGTACACATTTTTTCCTCTGCATTATCAACATTTCGAATAACAATTTTTTTTAGCTTGTTTAATTAAACGCATGTTGATTACTAATAAAGTCTAATTATTCAACGTAGCTTATATATACAGTAGCGAGCACAAAAATGCAACACACTACCATATGATCTTTAATAAAATCTGTTTCAAAATAACGGTAACTAATTTATCTATTTTCTTTTGCTGTTAATTCTTTCAATTATAAGTTTTCAAAGTAACCACAGTTTATTCCAAATTCTGCTGTAAAAAGTTAAATATTTTTGAATTAGTGAAAAAAGTGCAAATTTTTAGCGAGCAAAAAAAATGCAACATAATAAAAAAATAGTTAAAGTAAGTTATTTATTTAATTATAATTGAAAATTTCTTAAATAAGTTATGCAACATGTGTTTTGTAATAGAAGCAGCTCTCAGCTGACAGCAAAACTGCAATCATTAAAGCCTTAGAAGAAGGAAAATCCATGCGTGAAGTTGGACACCTCTTTGGTGTAAATCAATCAACCGTATGTCGGATTAAATCTCGATTTTCCTTGAGAAATAGTGTGGAAAGGAAACCAGGTAGTGGTAATCCTCGAAAAACTACCTCTCGCCAAGACCGCCAGATGATTGCACTGGTTAAAAATGATCCACGAAAGACCGCAGTGGACGTTGCTAATTTCGCAAATGAGCAAATGGGAGCTCTGTATAGGCGTTCACACTGTTCGCCGTGGGTTGAAAGAGGCTAATTTGCATGCGAGACGACCCGCAAAGAAACCTCTCATCAGTGCAATCAATAAAAAGAAGCGCCTGGAATTTGCAAAACGTTACAAGGATTGGTCAAATGAACAATGGACTAAAGTCTTGTGGAGCGATGAAAGCAAATTTAATTTGTTTGGCTCCGATGGGATAAATTTTGTTCGAAGACCGCCTGGACAGAGATATTCTCCAAGATATCAACTTCCAACCGTAAAACATGGCGGTGGATCAATAATGGTGTGGGGTAAGGAACGATATGTTTAAAAAAAATTATTGATTTCACGTCACGTATTTACAGGTGCGTTTTCCCGTGATGGGGTAGGTCCCTTAACTCAAATCGAAGGAAAAATGGACGCCAAGAAGTACTGTGAAATCCTTGGAGAACACATGCTTCCTCATCTGCGGGAAAAAATGACTCCTGGTAGCATATTCCAACAGGATAACGATCCAAAGCACTCAAGTCGCTTAGCTCGAAACTTTTTAAGCGACAATGATGTCAATGTTTTGGATTGGTCAGCACAGTCTCTCGATCTAAACCCCATAGAAAATCTATGGGAGCTATTAGATCGGGAAGTTAAGAGGAAACATCCGTCAAATAGGAGGCAATTAGAAGAAATTTTGAAAAGTGAATGGGAGAAAATATCCATTAACACATTAATAGCTTTAGTCGACTCTATGCCTTCTAGGTTGCAAGAAGTCATAAAAAATAAGGGCTACGCCACTAAATATTAATTTTAAGATTTTTTTTGTAAGAATTACTATTTAATTTAAATAAACACATTAAAATTTATGCTGTTGCATTTTTATTGCTCCCATGAAATTCGCACTCTTTTTAATAAATGACAAAATAATATATTATTAATTAAAAATATTTACATAATGTTATTGATAATAAGTATCTATAACTGTAGGGATTAATAACCCAAAGAAATATTTTGAACTGGTCACCATTTTTTTAAAATTATCGCACTTAAAGGTAATTTTACCCAACGTTGCATTTTTGTGCTCGCTACTGTATATATATATATATATATATATATATAAACATTTTTAATTATATCTTAATCGAATAACATTTGTGGAGGAAGAATGGTCATAAATTACTATAAAAATAAAAATAGTTATCAGTCTACGACTGGAAGTGGTTTGGCAAACACATTAATTAACAAATTGCCTTTTGAATTACATTTACCTGGATATCAATTTTGCGGACCTGGTACAAAACTTAGAGAATATCTAGCAAGAGGAGATAAGGGTATAAACTTACTAGACGCTGCTTGTAAAGAACACGATATTGCATATTCACAATCACACGACATAAACCAAAGACATCAAGCAGATTAAATATTAGCTGAAAAAGCTTGGCAAAGAGTAAAAGCTAAAGATAGTGATATTGAAGAACGTCCAAATGCTTGGTTTGTTACGAATGCAATGAAAGCAAAAGTTAAATTTGGATTAGGTATGAAACGAACACTAAAAACTAGAAAACGAAAATTAAAGAAGAATAATGGAAAAAGAAACAGACGAAAGGTGTGTAATAAGAAATCATTTCTAAACACCGTTAAGAATACACTTAACCTTTTGAAAAAGGAGAATCCCGATAATATAAATGATGCTATTAAAATTGCAAAGAAAGCTGTTCATACTAATTTCAAAGGCAAAAGGAGGTCTAATATAAGTATACCATTGCCAAAAATTGGTGGCTTTCTTCCACTTATTCCCGTACTGACAGCATTGTCAGCGCTTGGCGGTTTAGCAAGTGGAGGATCTGCTATTGTTAAAGCAGTAAATGATATCAAAAATGGAAAAGAACATTTTGCGGAAGCTAACCGTCACAACAGATATATGGAATCAATTGCTATGGGAAAAGGTCTTTTTCTAAAACCATATAAAACTGGATATGGTCTCTACTATAGTCCAGCTCCAAAAAACTACTAGATAATCTACCTAAGCGCCCATTAACAGATTTGGATTTGAATAAATATGGAAAACATCTCAAACATTTTAGGGGTGTTTTCATGCGTGATTCTTTACCTAAAAAACCCTTAACACAAGAATGCGGCATTGTCAATTTGGATGATTCAAATGGTATGGGAACACATTGGGTAGCATATTATGAAAACCACAATTATAAAGAATATTTTGATAGCTTTGGAGACTTACAACCACCAGTTGAGATTGTCAACTATTTAAAATTGCCCATTGAATATTATTATGAACGAAAACAAAAATTTAATACATATAATTGTGGACACTTGTGTTATTCAATAAATATAAATTGAAATGAAATAAAAAATTGTTTAATTTATATACATATAATATATCCTTTTTTTTATTAATTCATATTATTTTGTATATTACATTTCTTATGAACTACTTAATTTATATATTTACATTTAAAAATATTTCATCATCATCGTCTTGCATAAGCTCTCTATATATATTCACATTTAAAAACACTTCATCATCATTGTCCTGCATAAATTCTCTATATAAATTTAAATTTGATGATGATGTTGATGGAGAATTTATTTTATAATGTCCCCATGCATATGTATTGATACCATTTTCTTTAATATATCTCTTATCATCTAAATAACTTAATGTTAGTTTACTAATATTTTGAGTATAAATTTGATGTACCTTAGATCTAAATATATACATTGTGTCATAGTATAATTTTTTATCTAATAAACATTTCCTAAAGTCATTTGTACTTAATTTTTTAGTTACAAATTGCTTAACACCTTTAATTTTTTTAATTACGGTATCAACTCTATCAATTTTTACTGAATACATTTTTGCTCTTAAAGCAATGAATTCTTTTATATTTTTACCATTACACTCATCCTTCATCATCCCTTAAGTTGCTAATTTCTCTAAACTAGATGGCATAAATCTAAATGAGTCGAGAAAACGTAACTCAATAGTTTGTTTTTAATTTACAGTAATTCTTTTTTATTTGGATACATAAAGTTCCTTATTTAAAGGTATAATATTTATATCACCTTCAATAGATGAAAGCTCTCTAACAAACAAGTGACAATCATATGCTGAAAGATTATGAAAAAATATAGGAATGAAATTCGCAATTTGATATTCTAAATTACACTTGTTATGAGCAGCACCTCTATATTCACCGGTTAGATAACAATGGTCAGCTACCTTATCTTTACTTGATAAATTTTTTTTACAAATATGACAAGTCTTGCTTTAATAATGTTGTATCTGTGGAAGTGGCGTTAAGGAATTCATAGGTTTAATAACATTTAAATGTTCAGTGTATATATCTAAAATATCGTTAACTAATACAGCATATACAACATATGGTACATCCAATTGTTTTTTAAAATTTTTAAAACTAAGCATACTGTTTTCTATACTAGGCATTTTAGTTACCATCTTTTTGCATTCTTTCTTATGATTTTCCAGAGATAGCTCATTATGGAAATGTATTAAACATGTATTACATACATGTATCTTATGTTGATGTTTTGTTAGCTGACTTTTGATTAATCTGTAAATGTGAAAAAGGAAAAATTTAATTAGTGAAAGTTTTCAAATATTACCTACGTATAAAGTTGTCTAGCTTGATATATTTTTAATCCATACATAATGGAGTTTTTCCCCATCTTCCAACAGCAGCAAGTTTATGTGTTTAGATTTTTCCTGTTGCGAAAAATAATATGGACCGATTATATTATTCTCATTATCTAACGCAAACACATTAACACTCAATACAGGATTGCTGGCCTCAAATACTTTTATCTGATTAACTGGAAGCGGAAAGTTCAAGCTCGTAATATTTAATTCAATGTTGTTTTCGAGTCTTATGATTTCATCTTCTATATTAACAACATTATAGGACGTCATTCTATTTGAATTCTCTGCCATTGGATATAATGCTGATATTATTGTCCATTTGAAACAATACTCATCATTATTTTGAACATTGACGCATGCAAACTTTCCCTGTATTTCCTGTGCTAGGGGATACCTTTTATATATTTATATTGATTAATGTTTATTACAAGATGTGATATTTCAATTAATGCCCAACCGCTGTCACGCTCCTGAAATTCACTCATCTTTTTAATTATAACATCACATTGCTCGTTGTAAGTATTAAGAATGTCATCACTTGTTGAATATATACTAAAGGTGCGTTTAGACTGTGCTAATATTTGTGCAAAATCATAAAAATTTTGTTTGTCCTAGTGTAAACACTCGAATTTGTTAGCCACCAAATATTTTTCGACTGTTTGTTGGCTAATAAAATTTTTGTTTGTGAATAAAACTTTGCATAGTGCTTTGTCAGCACGTCGTTACAAATATTTGGCCCAATATTTTGTTTGTTCTCACAATATTTTTGGCGGAACAAATAGCGACAAATAATTGTAGAAACGTGTGTTGCCAACAGTTATTTTTGACAGTGCTTAACATATAAAAAATGAAATAAATTGAAATGGCAATACAGGTCAATTCGTTTGACAGATTGGTAAGTCAAAAGCGCTTTTTGTAATTTTTTATTATAAAGCATATTTTTGTGAAAGAAAACGGACATCAATACAGCAATTATGGAAACGCCACTATCTGCCAAAAAAACTAAAAGGAAGAGGATGATGCACGACTGGAGTGAAGGAAACATATTTAATTTGATCGGCGAAGTGGAATGCCATCCTTGCATTTGGAATGCATCAAGTGCTGACTACCATAACAAACCCATGCGGGATAGCGCATGGACTGAAATTGCTGATAAGCTTCATATTGCAGCGGAGGAAGTTTCCACTAAATGGTCCAATTTGAGGATTCAGTACCGGGGCTACCTCAACAAAAAAACCAAATCTGGACAAGGTGCAGACAATGCACCAAAGTGGAAGTATTTCGACTCCATGGCTTTTGTTGGACGTGCGGAGGTTAGCCAGCGGCAACCAACAACTACAAATTTGGACATTTTATCTGAAAGCGAAGGTAAACTAAGGAGAATGTATTTATTAATTGTTAATATTGTTATCAGAAAACCTTTTTTTTACAGAATCAGCCATATCATCTGCGCCTTTGTTGAACAACACAACGACAAATGTCATGGCAACATTTTGTGATGTTGTTCAAAGTATTAAGGACAGGCGCAAATCTTTAAACCCTAATGAGGAATTCGGACGCTACATAGTCAGTGAGCTCAATGCTTTGAATGACGGCGATGCTGCAAAACTTGGAGGTTTTTTGTTTAAAGAATTAAATGAGCTCAAACAAAAACAAAATGCAGCGACGGAGCTGAACCAACTCTTTAATTGAAAATGATGTGATAATTTTTTCCTTAATTTTAATATTACCAAAGAATTTGCCTTATTATTTTTTTTTTATCAAACATTAATTTTAAAATTGCCAATGAATGTGCTTTAATTTTTTTAATAAAAAATAAAAATATACTCCAAATTGACAAATATTATTTTAAAAAATAGACAACACTTCAATTATATTTGTTGATATTGAAAGGGTACTTCTCCTTCATTTATAAAGTACTGGCTGAATTCATTCTTAATTTCGTCTATTGTTTCACTGTTGTAAGAACGTTGTCTTATGAGAGGATGTAAAGATGAGTCAATTGCATCATTTCGCCATTCTCCTGGAGTAATGCTACCATCGGAGTTATCACGATCAATCAAAGAAGACGTCAAGTAAATTTTTGGGTTTCTTATCAATAGAAAATTGTGTAATGCACAACATGCAGTGGTTATTTTTCTTGCTTTTTCGGGATTAAGCTGTATTGGGCTGCGGAAAATGCGAAATCGTGCTGACAATATGCCAAATGCATTCTCTACAACGCGTCGTGCTCTTGATAGGCGATAATTAAAGATGCGTTGAATACCATCAAGCCTGCTCTTATTGAAGGGTTTCAAAAGATTTGTGCTTGCAGAAAATGCATCATCAGCCACTAGGACAAACGGCATGCATTTTGACCTTTCAGGCAATGGCACAGGCGGAGGAAGATGGAGAGAATTGTTTTGTAGCGCATCATAGAATGCAGTTCTCCGAAAAACGCCCCCATCAGAAACTCGACCATTTGTTCCAACGTCTATGTAAATAAATTTATATGACGCATCGGCAATGCCCATGAGCACAATACTATGTGTGCCTGCAAAATAGAAAAAAAAAAATTATTAATTAATTAATTATTTTTGTATAAATTTTGCACAACCTTTATAATTATAAAATACGCTTCCTGAATTCGTAGGAGCCACCATCACCACGTGCTTGCCATCTACAGCACCCAGGCAGTTTGGAAAATTCCATTTTTCCAGAAACTCATCTGCAACGCTTTTCCACTCCTCTTCGTTGGACGGAACCTTTTAATTAAATAAAACGTAATTGAAACATTGCAATTAAGAAAATTGTTACCTTCATAAAATCTGCTTTTAAAACATTGTAAATAGCATCGCACACTTCTGGCACAATTCCTGATATTGTGCATGGTGGAATCCTAAAAACATATTGCAGCGACGAGAAACTTTCGCCAGTGGCCAAATATCGCAAAGTCAGAGCTAATCTTTCAGACGCAGATATTGGTTCCCTCAAATGTGTGGTTTTTTTTGTTATAACCGGCGCCACTAGATTCAGCTTTATTTGAAAAACATTAATATATATTTAATGTTAATATGCTGAATATTGTAATCAAGTTACCAAGTAATCGAAGTCATTTGAACCCATGCGCACGAAGTTTTTATGCAGCGAAGGTTCTTCAGAGCGTAGTTCCTTCAGAAGTTTTTGGCAACATCCTTCCATTTTACGACGCTGCACCCAAGCTCGAACCCACATTCTCTTGGATCTTCTTTTTTTTTTTTTTTTCTTTTTGCTGGGTTTCACAAACTGATATAGCTCCAGCAGTTATTAATAATAAATCTTCAATATCACTGTCACTAAACATTTTAACTTTTCACGTTGCTTCACAAACACAATTTGAAACTATTTGGCAGATGGATTTCATAGACATAACAACAACATTATTTGACAGATGTTTGTCATACACACCGGACAAATAAAATTATTAGTGCAGTGTAAAGGGGTATGCAAATATTTGTACCAAACATGGCTGACACAAAATTTTCTGTTATTTGTGCAAATAAAATTCAAACAAATATTAGTGCAATCTAAACGCATGCCCAAACATTGCTCACAAACCATACTATTAGTCCAAACCTATTATTTGTTGTGTTTGGACAAATATTAGCATAGTCTAAACGAACCTTAAGAATATTAATTTTTGTTTGATGAGACTTTACTTCAATCATTCAATTATCTTCATCCTTTATTAACATATATTCACAAAACAGTTCCATCCTAAATTTTATGCTTTCATATTTTTAAATCACATCACTTAATAATTTAATTATTTTGTCTCTGATTTCCGTTAAAAAGTTTTCAGGTATTAAATTATTTTTGTTATTGTTTTCAACTAAATATGTGATAATTCTATTATTAAACGATGATTTTGTGCATTTAACACCATCAACATATATTTTATAGTCACCAGCAGCAACTCGTTTTCCTTACCGTTCGCATCTTCCCTCTCTCTTTCCACCTTTCCTATAAATCTACGCAATGCACTGCATGAGTAGGGGTCATCCCCTGAGTGCTGGTTTTATATAAAAAAAAACCATTGTCTGGTTTCTCAATACATTTAAGTTTGTGTTTATTTGTCCTTTTATGATAACACCAATTTGTCTTTAGAATATATTTTACACAATACTCACAATAAACACTAATTTCACTGTTTTTGTTATCTTCTGTATGAGAATGTGAGTGTCGATGCCATTCCGCTTGCTTTGAAAAATATTTACTACATTTTTGACATTTAAATGATGTGGATGGTTCATCATGGTACAATTTAATATACCTTCTTAAATTGGTATTCAGAGTGAATACTTTTCCATAAAATTCACAAATAAAACCGCCGGACATTTCTAATTTATTTAATTTGAATCAAATATTATTTCAACCGTGTTTTCGCGTTAACCGTGTAGTCAAGACTGATTGTGTTCAATCAACCCTCATTAGCTGGTCAAGTCACAAATCACGTTGCACCAACATTCGCTAATACACAGACGTTATTCAGCATAATTATTTTCTCTCTAAATTAAGACGCTAATCCAACATAAATATTTTCCCATCAAATTGTTAGTAATTGGAGCCCATGCAGGTGTACATGTAACATTGCACCAATATGCTCGAGCATGCAGACGCTGATTCAGCAAAATTATTTTCCCATCAAAGACGATGCAGGTGTGAAGCAAAAATAATAAAACCGCTTACACTTCACCGGCAAAACTCCACTGTCGTTAACTTGTATATTATAAAAATTTTGGTGTAAATAATGGTAGTTGTTATTTAACAGAAACATTCCTCACCTACCAATTTTTCATTTAAATAGACGTTGTAGAATCAGAAACAGTGATATTTGAAAAATTGTGAACTAAATAAGTAAATTTTTTTTCCTCGTTCAAAGAACTATAAACTCTATAAAATATGGATAACACATTAAATTATTTAAATAATATCAACACCAAGAAATATTTAAAGGATGTACTACCTCTAAAACAACTTCCTGCAAACCAGAAATTTAAAATTCTAAACTGTGTAAAGAAGTCTACAGTATTTGATCCGAAAACAATGATAGATTTAGAAACTCATATAATATTCTTGCCGGAAAGATACACGAACCTACCAGAGGAAGTTATGAATGATCTATCAACTGGAAACTATTATTTAAAAAAAGTTATGGAGACCACTATAAATTATTTTTTGAAAAGTAATTTCTAAGTAAAAGAAAAAAATATAAATAGAATATGTTTTGTATAATCTTATGTTAGTTTTTTATAAGCGATTATAATGGAACAACACGATAATTTTATAGTTATCGATTTACAAGGATTTTTTATCAATAATAAATATTATGCTAAAGAAGTTTGTGTTTCATTCAGTGATTTTGAAAGAAAAACTTTTCAAATTAAATCAACAACAAAATATTCAGAATTAAGTAAAAAAGATAGAGTTACAAATAAATGGCTCTATAATCACTTACATGGTTTACATTGGAATACTGGAGAGTCTACAATGAAAGATTTAATAGAATATCTAATACTTACTATAAGAAAAAGGGAAGAAGAAGAAGAATATGCTGTTGTATATGTTAAGAGATATGAAAAAGTCAGATGGTTGAGAGAACTACTTCGAAAAGAAATACAAATATATATAATTAATTTAGATTATTGGGATTGTCCAAATATAAAAACTTTGTATTAAGATAATCCAAATATAAAAATTTGTGAAAATCATAATAATTTTAATCATACATGTGCTGAAAAGAATGTAATTTTACTTAGACATTTTGTTAAGGCAATAAAACTGAATTTGATAATTTTATTTTTAGTTGTTCCTTACTCTTTATACAGTAAGCATAAAGTGTAAATAAAATTTTAACTCAAAAATTATGTTATCAGCTGAATTGGAAGAACTATTAATAAAACATAATAATCAGATTGATAAAGAACATATAGATTTATTTATGAAACTTATAAATGAATTTAGAATTTGTAATTATGTAAATCATCCATTTATATGTGTTAATAATATCATACATAGGTCGAGCTGTGAAAATATTTATTCACAATCTTTGAACATTTGTCGATATCAAATATTCTATACACAATACTTGTTAACACTTAAGCTTTTTAATCTTTATAAACGTATTTTTAAATTTGTATCTGTTAATAACTGAAAAAAAAAATAAATATCTAATAATATAGATAATTGAAACAAATTGGGTTGGTTAATTTGTTTATAAATCTCTTTTAGATCTCCCTTGAGAGAAGAGATCTATCGGAGATGTGGATTATAATCACTTACAAGTAATTATAATCATTGAGTTGTGTCATATGGGAAGAGAAAAGAATTCAATCTATTTCTTAAGAGAATTAATAGGATGGGTTGAGAGTCTTACCTTTTTTTCAGCTACGAATTAAATCCTTTTGGTTGAGGTTTGTTTAAATTATAAATTTGCAATATATTTACACAATTTGTAAGTAGGTTTGATGATTATAATGACTTCTTTTTCAATAGATATAATTTCATGCAGATCAATATAAATTTATGGGATACAATTCACATTATTTTTTAGTATAAGTTATTTTATTCTTTTATGTAAGTATAATTTTCAGCTAATTTAATTTTATTTCAATTGATTTCTTTTATTTAATTTAGGTAAGTATACATTTTTGTAAGTATAATTTTAAATTCACTTTGCTTTCTTTTCTTTAGTAAATTAATTTCAATTTAATGGAAGCTCTGTTATTTTTTGTGGATCGAGAATTGTCTGCTAATACCCTATAGGGTATGCTGTGTTCAACCTTGTTTGAACATATCGCCGGGCCTGGAGTTAAGCGCAAGATAGCCTCTCGCCTGGAGGTGTGGTACACAATACTTGTGTCAAAGATTTAATAGCTTCGGCAATAACCTTGGCATTAGGCGTAGCGGATAATGTTGATGGTGGCGTTTTTGTTGTTGGCTTTCGGCTTTTCATCCTTTTACTTCGTTTGGCTCTTTCAGGTGTTGAATGGAGTAAGGTATAATGGAACTTATCACACTTTTTGCACATATCCAACGAAGTGCAAGACCGCAAATCATGGCTTCTGGCTAGGCAATTTTCACAATATCGATACCTATCGACTATCTCTTGTCTTTCGTTGACTGAATTCCTTAGGAATTTACGGCAAAACCTTAAAGCATGATATTTCCGGCATAATTTACATTCGTAAATTTCCGGATCTGGTTGAGATCTGGGGTGACGTCTACGGGAGTTCGGTTTGTAGTTCCGACGTATTATGGTAAACTTGCGGTTAGTTCTGATTGAGAAAATTTTAAGTATTAGAGAAGGTAGAGAGATTATGTTGGAATTAGTGAGAAATAGAGAGAAAAACTCGAATTGTGTAGAGAATTTAGGTCAAATTAGGAAATGGTTGTCGTTTAGGGAAAAAAAATTGGGAATTATGTTGAGAATTTATTTAACTGGAATTGTCGTCATTTAGAAATGGGAGACGACAATTTGCGAATGTCCGCCTGTCCGGTGGAGCACGAGGTGGAGTGAATTGCCATTCATACATCATGTATTTCCGGACCATATCCTGGAATCCTGTTTTCACCAACACATTCAGTTCACGTTCGAGTGTTTTGAGAAACGTACGACCATTGTTAATTACTACCCCTTGGGGTAGTCCACGCCTCTTAACGAAACGAGAGAATGCGGTTAGGGATTGGGAGACAGCAGTCAAGCATAGTTCCAAAGGTATAGCTTTCTTGTTGGAGTAGGCGAATGTACTAGCGTGGCCTGGGATTTTAATTCCAATTAGGTCCACAACGTCAATAGGTGTGTTTTTATTTGGAGGTGATAGAGTGCATCTCCTTCGGGGAAATGGTGCCATTCTCCTAGAACGAGGCAGTTGTGTTTTCAGTTTATCTTTTTTTGAGTATAATACGAACTCGCGTTCTTTATTTGCGGATTGCTTTTGTCCGCTAATACCGACAATTACAAGATGAGATGTGTTATAGGGTAGTTGAAGTCGGCTTCTAATTCTTTCTGTCAAGAATGTGAGTTGAGATCCTGGTTTCAAATGAGTTTGATTAGTGAAGAGTTCACTTTTATATTCTATTTGCGTTAGAGGAGTTCGTAATAGAATATTTTCATTACTCGTAGAGTAATTAGCAGGTACTTTACTTGATGTAGGGTGTTCAATTTGAACTTCATTGGGAGTGTTCTGGGCAGTATTTGCTGATTGCGGGTTAATACTATTGTCGTTATCCGAGTTACGACAATCTTGCGGTGGATTTTCCGAATTTTCTATCACAAGGGGGAGGTTCCATACAGTAGTTTGGAGATTTCCATGTCAATTTTTTTTATAAAATTGAAACAAATAGGCGCTGTATTTCAGGTAGAAGCATGTGAACACTGAGATATATTTATAGCTTCAGTATCTGTAAAGTGCAGTGGAAGTAGGCATTCTCACACGCTGCATATTTTCCTTTGCTTCTTCTTTAAATTCTGGGGTTATTGTTTCCTCATGAGACAATATTACTTTTTCATAGGCAATATCGAGTTTTGCCCATATTAAGTCAAAGTGTTTTAACTTGGCTTCCAGAAAAAATTCCGATTGTTCGTTTGAGGGAGGTTGTCGGAATGGTTGGCAAAATTGGATCAAGTGATCGCAATTGAATACGAAACTCTCCCTTGGAGAGCCGTTTAGTTCGCTACGAGATGAGGTGGACATTCCGGCAATAAGGAAGTGTAAATTTATGTGGTATGAAGAAAAAGTGTCAAAAAGTTAAGTGTTAAGTATGAGATACGACTCGTTCAGAATTAAGAGATCTGGGCTACTAGGAAAGTAGAGCTAGAACTGCTATCTAGCAATTTTCAAAGTTTATTATTATATGTATGAGAGGGTAATTCTGGATATTGTAATCCAGGAGATTAGGGCTACTGGTAATTAGTACTAGACCTGCTATCTAGTAAGCTCAAAAGAGGATATGTAAGAGGGCAATACTGGATATTGTAATCCGGGAAAAGTTAGCACATATGGGGTTTGGGCTACTGGGAAGTAGTACTAGATACCTGTTATCTAGCATTAAACAAAAAAAAGTTAAAAAAGAATAAAGTGCTACTTTGCGATTTAAGAAATTCTTTTCTATATTCTATGGATAGGGGTTAGGGGCTATATGGGAATAGCACTAGATACCTGTTATCTAGTTTAAAAGTAAAAAAAAATAGAATATAGAATTGAATTATAGAGAATTTGAGGTGCTACAAAATTGCCATGTGAATTTCGTATAAAATTGCAGTGTGAATTTAGGAATAGGGCATGAGAATACTTTTATTTCATTATACAATCTGCATTTTAATAGGCCTGAGATATCAGTGATATTAAATTATTTTAATTCCGAAAATATTAAAAAAAATTTCAAAATTAGAGAAAAAAAAATTAAAAATATTTTTAAATATTTTTATTGAGTTGTAAATATGTTGAGATTATTTTTCAAAAATAATTTATTACTAAATTTTAATTTAAGTTTGGGATGTAACAAACAAATTGGGATATAATTTTTGTAATGTATACCTCAATGGGTTAATTTGCAATGTATGTTTGTTATGTTTATAGTGGACTGTATGTTATTTGTTGGAGGTAAACACCAGAGGTGTAAAAGAAACATTTATTTTTTTCTTTCAGTTTTCAAAATTAAAATTAATAAAAGTGAGAATATTTGAAATTAAAATGTATTTACTAATTTTATTAATATATTTATTTATTATTAATTTTTTAATAATACAATTTTAATTTTAGATTAAAAAATGAAAAAAAAAATTTTGAGTTGATATTTATTATAAATATCATTCCTTTGATGTTCTGGTGTGATGTTTTTTTCCCTGTTTTTCCTCGTTCGTTTTCCTTGTTGTTTTAATTTTGAGTAATCCGCTATTCTCTTGCAGGAATTTTGTAACAAAGAGATTTGTTACAAATCAAGAGAAATTGCAATTGGATTCTCAAACGGGAATATAGTAAATCAAACACACCTCTCTTATGTGTGAATAAGAGAGTGGTGTATTAATACACTGGATGTTTGATTTACCCAGAGATTATGGGATATGAGATCACTTGTATTTCTTTCTAAAGGGTGGATTTTTAAATAGTGTTTCTTTTTCACATATACAGAAAAGTGATTTCTGTACTTTATATACGAAAATGGGAAATGACAAACGCGAAATTGAGCAACGTTATTAATATCTTATATACCATATGTACATGTACGTAATTAAACGGGTTTGTTTAATTTTCGAGTGAGAAATTTTGTTCTTATTATAATAGAATTTCAAAATAGTTTTTTTTTATCTAAGTATGAAAAAAAACGGGATAAAACGAGAAAACGGTACACGGATAAAGATGAGAGAAAAAACGGGATAAATGTGCTTTTATAAATTTTACCGTAAGCATATGTCCATCTATATGTACATATGCTTCTTTTAACTTTTTCCGCTTTTCAAGGTTAATTTTTATCGGAACACCACTATTTTCAGCACTCTTTAACGGGTTAAATAGTATTTAACCTATTATCATTTTTTTCTTTTTCACTGTTTGTTTTTTCTCTCTCTTTATATTTTTGTTTTTATTTACGCGCGAAATAAATTGTATGTATGTAAAAATTATCTATCACTTACATTTTTAATTATTCCAATTTCTTATTTATGTTTATATAAAAAAAAATAAGTCACTTACAGTTTGTTGTTTTTGTTGCAGTGATGAGCTTATTGTTCTCTTTACCTCATTTTGTTAGAGTTGTTGTGTGTAATTGTTGTATGGAATTTTTCGCACTTGGTGTTTTTATATTAATTTGTATTTAAAGAGAGACTTGCTGAGTAACCATCAAAAACTGGAGACTTTTAACCATGAAACAATTCCACAGGTTGCTGAGAGTTTGCCGTGAGAAGGACCATGAAACAAACCATAGGTGTAAATCCAAGAGTCGCGGAGCGTTCGCGTGGAGAAGGACCATGAAACAAACCAAGGTGACGAAGAGTTCGCGGGGAGAAGGACCATGAAACAAACCATAGGTGACGAAGAGTTCGCGGGGAGAAGGACCATGAAACAAACCATAGGTGACGAAGAAGGACCGGCTCGAAGGACCATGAAACAAATTGGGTTGGTTAATTTGTTTATAAATCTCTTTTAGATCTCCCTTGAGAGAAGAGATCTATTGGAGATGTGGATTATAATCAGTTACAAGTAATTATAATCATTGAGTTGCGTCATATGGGAAGAGAAAAGAATTCAATCTATTTCTTAAGAGAATTAATAGGATGGGTTGAGAGTCTTACCTTTTTTTCAGCTACGAATTAAATCCTTTTGGTTGAGGTTTGTTTAAATTATAAATTTGCAATATATTTACACAATTTGTAAGTAGGTTTGATGATTATAATGACTTCTTTTTCAATAGATATAATTTCATGTAGATCAATATAAATTTATGGGATACAATTCACATTATTTTTTAGTATAAGTTATTTTATTCTTTTATGTAAGTATAATTTTCAGATAATTTAATTTTATTTCAATTGATTTCTTTTATTTAATTTAGGTAAGTATACATTTTTGTAAGTATAATTTTAAATTCACTTTGCTTTCTTTTCTTTAGTAAATTAATTTCAATTTAATTTATTTTGATTTAATTATTAATATTATTTATATTTGATTGCACTGTACGTATTTTTACACCATTTCACGCTCTGTAAGTTGATGAAGTTGTTATGGCAGTAAGAAGAGAAGTGAAGTTTATATGAACTAGTTTCTCTTACTACACTTCTGTTTTGCATAACAGCCGTGTTAACGGCACATTTGGAGACATTCCAATGGTGTGCAAAGAAAAGGTGGAGACATTCTCTTAAAAGATGCTGCTGGAAGGGTGGAGGCATTCCTTTAGATAATGGAAGCTCTGTTATTTTTTGTGGATCGAGAATTGTCTGCTAATACCCTATAGGGTATGGTGTGTTCAACCTTGTTTGATAAATATAATCAATTGAATTGTAAAAACTGTACTTTTAATAAAATTTAATTATAAGAAATGTATTAGCATAAGCTTAATAAATATATTTAGTATAAGTTTTAGAATAATATTTTTTTTATTTTTCTCTAATAAAAACATTAACATAAAAAATAAGACAAATTAAATATTTTTTATTTAAACATTAATCACACCTATATGCAAAGCGTATAGGTATACAATAGATCGATCACACATAATTCTGTAACGAATTAATTATTAATAAAACCGGACTTTAAAATCCCTTATCAAAATTATATTTTTCCAATAAAAAAATCATACAAAAAAAAAAAAAAATAAAATAAAGAGTACAGTCTTTTACGACTATGCATGCTCCCAAAATTGTATGGATAAAGGAATTCGGCAGATCAAATATTGCAAAGAAAAATATATGAAATATTTTTTTGTTTACACGCGCCAGACAGTATGTAACGTGATATGCATTTTGCATTGAACAAACTGTGTAATATGTTTTTTAATTTTTAATAAATGCACTTTTATAACAAATAAAAGAACTAATTAAACATTCTTTTAATTTCAACATTAAATACACCTACATACAAAGCGTATACAATAGATCGATCACAGAATTCTGCAACGATTTAATTATTTTAAAGCTATGCATGCTCCCCAAATTTTAACACACACGCACACACATATTAAAAAGCATTACCCTTTCGCAATACAAACCAAAAATGAAACCGAAAAAAAAAATAAATAACAATTAAAGGGGTGATCCCAAATTTGTATGGAAAAATTAATCGAGATACCCCATACAAAAAACTATGAGCAACCCTATACAAAAAAAACTATGAGCGTGATCCCAAATTTGTATGGAAAAATTGATCCCGAAACGCCATAAACTTACTACTAAGCCAGAATAAATGTGAATACTGCATTTTCTGATTGTATTCGAACATAAAGAGTCGCTGAATAGGCTTTTTCTGATGGGTCACTGAAACCGTGAATTTCCACATTACAATTCGGGCTCAATTGGATCCAACGGGGAATTTTCAATATACATATTTATTGCTGGGTAGTTTTTCATGAATTTTTGCCACTGTAGACAAGTCAAGGGTTTTAGTATGTCATCCCAGTCAACTTTATCCAACCAAATCTGTTGCATAATCAATTTTGCTTCAACTATTATTGGGGCTATCCATCCACAAGGGTCAAAGAATTTGGCAATTGTAGATAAAACTTCTCTTTTGGTGTAGTTTTCTTTTATTTTGACATCTAGTGCTGTGAATGTAAATGAGTCTGATGAAATGTTCCATTTGGTTCCAAGAGTTTTAGTTCCATAAGTATAACCAATCTGTAAAAGTATAACCAATCGAGAGGCAGTAGAGTCTCATTTGGTAAGTCTTGTATGACTCGTGGGTCATTTGATGTCCATTTCAACAGATCGAATCCAGCGAATTTTAAAACTGTTGTAAGTTCTTTTCTTGATTTGATGGCTTCGATTAATGTGTGACCACCTGCTAAAACATCATCCACATACATGTGTTGTTGTAGAGTTTTTGATGCGAGAGGGTGAGTTGATTTTACATCTTCTGCTAGTTGATGTAGGGTTCTAATGGGCAGAAACGGGGCACAGTTGACACCAAAAGTCACTGTCAGTAGTTCGTAATCCTCAATAGGATCCTTTTCTGTTTGCCGAAATAATATCCTTTGATATTTGGTTTGAATCGGATCAATGAGTATCTGTCGACACATTTTTGTGGTATCTGCGTTGTACACAAAACTGAAGAATCTCCACTTCAGTATCAGATGTACTAGGTCCTGTTGAAGTATATAATATACATATGGATATAATATGTCATTCAAACTCTTCTTGTTTGAAGACGGACTCGAAGCGTTAAAAACTACTCTAAGTTTCGTTGTCAACCATTCGGGTTTTATTACTGCATGATGCGGCAGGTAATAATTTGGGTTTGTGTGAATTTCCAGGGGAGAAATTTTCCTCATATGTCCTAACTCGATGTATTCAACAATTACTTGGTCGTATTGTTTTTTGATTTCGAGTTTCTGGCTAAGCATGCGTTCCATTCTTAAGTACTGTGCCATCGCAATGTTCCTTGAAGTTCCTAGTTCTACGCTATTTTTGAAGGGTAGGGTAACTAGATACCTTCCTTTGTCGTTTCTTCGTGTTGTCGACATGAAATTGTTTTCACAAAATGTGTCCTCATCTGACCTCAAAACCCGTTTTGAGGTCTCCTCCACCTCCCAAAAGCGTGTGAGAATTCGGTCAAGGGACGTAGTGTGATGTACTAGGTTGTGTCGTTGTTGAAATTGGTCCCCCCACAATCCAGCCAAATACTGTCTTTTGTGCCAAAAGGGATCCAATAGACCGCATCGGTGTGTCCATGCAATATATTGAGTGGCCTAAGTCGAGGCCTATAAGCAAGTCGATGGGTCTGCTTTGATTGAATTGAGGATCTGCAAGTTCTAGTCTCATTGAAATGTTGCAAATCTAAAATCTGTGGTGGTAAATTAGATGGAAGCGTCTTCAGGATTGGTGACCAGACTTCTAATTTAAATTTTGAATCCACCTTGGAGCAAAGATTGAATAAACATGCTTTGGTTGAAGTCTCTGAAACTGTTTGACTCAACCCTGTGACATGAACTAAATTTCTCTTGGTGGGTAAATTTAGTCGATTTTTCAACTTTTCTGACATAAAAGTTGATTGTGAGCCAGGGTCGATGATTGCTCTCGCCTGGTACTTTTCGCCTCTAGTCTCAATCAGTACAATTGCAGTAAACAACAAGGTCTTTTACTCTCTTGCAGTGTCAAGGATGTGATGTTTGGTATGGAAAAGCTTAATGCTGATGTGGACTGTATATTGTTGTTTTGTGCCGCGATGCTCCACTAGATTGGGTCGCGTCACAATTCTGAACTAAGTTTTGGGTTTCCGATCCCTTATGTAACAAAGTGTTGTGTCTTTGTTTACATAATCTACAACTAAATTTACTTTTACAGTCCTTAACGCTGTGATCAATAGAGAGGCAATTGTAACATGAATTTATGACCTTTACAATGTGAATTCTGTCGTTGACGTTTTTCTCTAAGAACTTGGGGCAAGACCACAATTGGTGAGACTCCTTACAATATTGGCATTTGTAATTTGAGTCATTTTTCTGTGCCCTATTTGTTGACAAAAATTTGATATTTTTCGACCCAGTTTAATTTTGAGTTGTATTTATGTGAAAAGTGTGAATTCTTTTTGGCCTAGACTTTAAATTATCTCTTCTTGATTGTTCAGTCTTTGTATTTGACTATGTAATGGCCTCTATGGATTTTAGAGTTTTTGAATGGTGTGTCAAGAAAGTATTGAATTGTTCCCATATTGGAACTTTTGTAATTTCTTTGAGTGAATTTTCAAATTCCTTTAGAAGAGTCCGAGGGAGTTTTGTAGAGCAAAGGTATACTAGAAATGGGTCCCATGTGGCGGTTTCTACCTCTAATGCATTTAACGCCTGAATACATCCATTGACCAGGGACCGAAAATAACTGTTATTTTTGAATTTTTGATTAAAAAAAGCAACCACAAGGAAATGTCGGAGAACAGAACCAAGTATACCGTTTTGTTTGTCTGGGACCAAATTGTTATAAAATGGAATGCTTTTTAAAAACCTGATTTTTATTTTTTAGAAAAAAAATTAAAGTTATTTTTTGATTTTTATTTTTTCGAGCAAAAATAAAAGTTATTTTTGACTTTTATTTTTTCGAGCAGTAATAAAAGTTATTTTTTGACTTTTATTTTTTCGAGCAGAAATAAAAGTTATTTTTGACTTTTATTTTTTCGAGCGGAAATAAAAGTTAAATTTTGACTTTTATTTTTTCGAGCAGAAATAAAAGTTATTTTTTGACTTTTATTTTTTCGGAGTACATGAAATTCTAAAATCACCCCCGCTCATTTTTCCCCTCTCCAACAAACTCAAGAGTGTTGAAATTTGTTTCGAAACAAATTTCAACGTGCAAAAGGCGTCTAGGTAATGACAAAATATTTTGAATTCAACATGAAATAAAACAAAAATAACTTTTATTTCTGCTCGAAAAAATAAAAGTCATAAAATAACTTTTATTTCTGCTCGAAAAAATAAAAGTCAAAAATAACTTTTATTCCCACCCGAAAAAATAAAAGTCAAAAAATAACTTTTATTTCTGCTCGAAAAAATAAAAGTCAAAAATAACTGTTATTTTTGATCGAAAAAATAAAAATCAAAAATTAACTTTTATTTTTGCTCGAAAAAATAAAAATCAAAAAATAATTGTTATTTTGTGACTTTTACGATAAAAGTTATAACAGTTACGGTCCCTGCCATTGACTGTTCGCTGAAGTTTTTGAATTGACGACCCTGAGTCTTCAGCTACGTTCGGAAGGTCTAATAAAATTTTTAATTGTTCATTTACCTGGATCTGATTATTTTCGTATTAGGCTACAAGATTTTTCCAGGCTATATCAAACCTTAATTGGTCAATGGGGCATTTGAAACTATTTTCCTAGCATCTCCCCCAGTCTTTTGTATTAAATGAAAAAGTTTTTCAATTTTACTAAGTCTAGAATTATTTATGTACAAGGTTGTAAAAAGATCGCGGAAAGTAGGCCATGTCACGAAATCTCCGTAAAATGTGTCCGTGTCACAAAGTGGTAGCCGGACAAATGAAATGTCCTGATTTTCCTGTGGTTGATTTCCGCTCTTCTTTCCTTGTATTCGATAGGGCTTGAATTTCCGCATTAATTGACCCTAAACACGTTTAATAGGCAGAAAGAACCCTTTTGTAACGATCGCGTAGCTTATTTCTATCGATGGGCTTTTCTTTAGAATCATCCCTCATGTCCCGACACTCTTCATATGTCCTTTAGACTTGTGACCATAAAGAATCAAGTTCGACCCGAAGTACCTCTAAAGAGTGAATGTTGTTTTCGGCTGCACTTTGTGTATACTCTACTTCAAAGTCGAAAAGGTCATTTGTCCAATTCACAAATTTGTCAAGTGCCTATTGTTATGAGTTAAATTTTCAAAAATTAAGGATTAAATTGAGTCTAAAAAAGTCCCTGCTAGCGATTTCACAACAAGAATTGTCAAAAATAATAATAATTTTCAAGAATAATTATTAATAAGGAGTTATTTTATTTCCCCGGAAAATAATAAAAAGAAGTATGGGTGGTAACCCTTTTTTGTTCTGCTCACTTTTTTGTATTTCTTTTTTAACCACGGCAAAAAAATATATATTTTTTTTAAGAACTACTTCACTTACTTGTTGTTGTTGTGTCTTCACTGAACTGTTACTTTTTCTTCTGGGTCTTTTCTTATTGTCTGTGTTGTTGGGTCTCTTTTTTTGTTGCTTTCCACACTGTCTTTATATTTTCTATATTTACTCAAAAGGTTTAACTGTTTGTATGCCGTTATGTTTTCTGTGAATTTTAATATTTTTTAAGCAAATTTTTTGTTGTTATAAATTGCACTGCCCTTTATACACTATATCCACTTTATACGGTTCGAAGTGACCAAAAAATGTTTAATGTTTGTTGTTGTGCTGATTCGGTTTTGTTCTATTAATTTGTTTTATATGAAAAAGAAATTCTTTTGATTTTGTTAGTTTTGTAATTTTATTTTTATTAATTTCAATATGTAGTTTTATGTATTTTTATGTTGTTTAATTCACAAAATTGTTTTATTTTAATTTTGATTATGTTTAATTTCAATTTATGTCTTTGTTATATGTCTATTCACACTTTGTTTTTGTTATATTAATTTTTGTTCAAGAAATTGTTTTTGTTTATTTTGTTTATGTTATGCGTTCTTATGTGTTTTATGTTTTGCACTGAACTGAACTGATTGAGTGACGAAACGAAACTAGAATGTTTATATAAATCAAAAAATTCTTACTGCTAAGTATGACGCCTTTTGCACGTTGAAATTTGTTTCGAAGCAAATGTGAGAAATTTTTTGCATTTTCTTTTAAAATTTCTTTCGCTTTTGGACGTAAAAAATTAATTTCAGAAATTTTGTTTTCTTTTATCGCGTCGTTCTGCTGTTTTTAACAGTTGTAACTTTGGCATTGCGATTTAGGTTCAAACACAAGACATGAACATTATATGAATATTATATTTGTTATTACATTATAATATATTATATTATATATTTATGTGTTATTATTTTTTAATATATTCACCTTATTTAAATTATATTCTTTTTAATATTTTTTATTTTTTCAACCTTTATTAATTAATTGTTTGGCGCTAAAATTTTTCGTTTGCTAATGTTTTGATTTCAAACACAAAATCAACAAAGACTAATGATATTTTAAATAAGGGAGCTTTATATTAACACCGTTAACTAACATCTCTTACCCACTTTTTCTCCTAAAAAACATCATTTTTGCCTTTTAATGATATCTACGATCTAAAAATAGTTTTTAGTAATATAATGTGAAAAATCAAATTGTCGTTATTGGCCAGTTTTCTGAAAGTTGCCGCGGCAGTCAAGATGTTAATTTCTCTATGCGGAACAAAAAATAAAAGAAAATGTTGAATCAAATACAACTTTGTGTATATACGAATAAAGAACAAAGCAAATTTCGGAGTACATGAAATTCTAAAATCACCCCCGCTCATTTTTCCCCTCTCCAACAAACTCAAGAGTGTTGAAATTTGTTTCGAAACAAATTTCAACGTGCAAAAGGCGTCTAGGTAATGACAAAATTTTATAATGTAAATGAAAGGGAAAAGAAAGAGAACATAAATACATAAAGGGAACCGCTATTCAATATTTTATAGGGTGCTTTCCTATGTAATGTTAAATGTTGAACAATATGTATTATATGTAGTTATTAGAGTTTATTATAGCAAAAAATTATTGTATGTTGTAAATAAATAAATAAATATTAAAAAAAATGTTTTTAATAAAAGAATCCGAAAAATTTACGAACAGACGAAGGAAAAGAATTTTTTAATACACATTTAAGGGCAATTATTACAACTTCCCGTTAAAGTTGACGTTAGTTAAAGGTACCTTTAGCTAAAGAGAACGGCAAAAGTGCTGGAACAAAATTGATAAAACTGCTCAATTAAACAAGTTTTTTTTTTTTTAACGCAGTGGCAACAGCGGACTTCGTTTTTTTGTTGTATATGGTCATTTTGTTGAAATTTGAAATTTCCATATCGAAAATAGTATATAATATGGCAAGTTCAAACATAAAGTAACCTTTAAATGTTAAAGGTAGGATGATCATCCCTTTAGCTTAACGCTCACTTATATCTTGTTGGGTACTCGCAATAATGAAAAACAATTTATCTCTTCGTTAAAATCCTCCCTTTAGTTAACGGCAAGTTGTTATAATGGCCCTAAGACTTTTATTGCTTTAACTACACTGAACATATTGAAATCAAATATGTAAGTCCACAAATGCTGCTAACGAATACATACATATATTATTTGCTGAGCTTTTATTTACGAAGGACAGATATCGGGATGTCAGGGAAATAATAATAGAATAAGATTTTAAATTAAAATGAAAATACAAGGTTTAGGTTAGAGGCCAAATTGTCCCATTGTACTACGTTGTAAAGAAGATAGGGAAAAGGAAAAGAAGTAGGAAAGGGAGAGGAGTGAAGCGGAGTAATAACACATACCACAAACACACAAGATAGTGCGACTACACTATTGAAGTTTTAGCAGTCCTTAACCAGCTCAAACTAATAATGAATCTGTGGAGAGCCTTAATGTCAACAAAGAATTTAAACCATCGAAGAAGCCCATACAAAGTAACCTCATCCTCACCCACTAAGATAGTTTCTAAATTCTCCAACATACTCCGTTGTAGTCCGGATGGGATATGTTCCTTGTTAGCGATCTAATCTCACAGTGCTCCGAAATGAGCCCAACAACTAACCAATAAACTACATTCTGAAGGAATAGTGGAGACAATTAAAAGTCTTCCCAACCTTCATTACGCAGTCCGGACGCGGATGTGAGCATGAAGGCGGCCAAAGGGCCAAAAAGGACTCCACTCCGAAGTAATACCACCGTAGTTCCGGAGTGGACACAACAGTCCACGGTACGAGGGGGGATATAGTGGGTAAGGGCCTCACACACGGAGGACGTGATGACTTCCTCTATGGTGCGGTTAGGTACATTTGCCCCTCCTCGGCGTAAAAAAAAAACAACTAACCTAATATATATATATACACAGAAAGAGAACCAAATTTAGGAAGACGTACCAAACAAGCGGAGTCAGCCAGAGCATAATATTAAGAGCAGGCTGAGGAGAACTCTTCCTCACTCCAGTGACATTTAAGAAGGCAATCCAAGATTTTCGGTTGGATAGTCTTATCCAAGGCTCTGCACTAAACAACACACCCAATCTAACTATCGCCAGATATATCTAGCGAACGGCCCTAGGCGAAAGGCCCCAGCTCTTACCTCGGGGGTTTCTGAACTGTGTTTCTCGGTGTTTCTTTTCCAGTTCAGCTTGCTCTCTGCAACAACACCCAGATACCTCACTTAAGAAGACAACGGAAGCTTTCCACCACTTAAACTCGGTAATCTGAAAGCTTCAATTTTGTACGTACGCGAGAACAGAACAAGGTCTGTGTGCCCAGACTACATGTCCTAGCCGACGGGGACAAAATCCCAAGTTCAGAATTCATCAGTTCCCCAGAGTTGAGAAAAATTTACCACCTACCAGGATAACCACACCATCGACATATGCCACAACCTTAACACGTTCACGCCGCCGCGTACCACCGATGGCCCGCACTAGACTGACTGAGAGTCAGGCTCTATTGAAAGCATTTATTTTTAATAGAAATTATAATTCCTAACGTAATAAACAGGTAATGTTCTATTTTTACTTTTAAAATTCAGAATATTTAGTGAGGAATTCTCACAAAACTTTACACGATACAGTTGGATTGTGCATAATATCTGCCGTCCTATAGAGCGATAAACACTAAGTGCAGCCGCCAGTGGGTGACAGGCATGAATTACAGGGTCGGCCGTGAACGTCTTAAAGACCTTAATTTCCAGACGCCTTACTTCAACATTAACTTTCAGAAGCCAAAACAGATAGGATAGTAACCACAACCCCTTCCATGTGCAGTATCCCTGGTAGCACGCTTAACGATTGAACATCCAGATTTGGACAGATTAGTCTCTTACCCATCATGTGAGTGTTGAAGGCCTCCTTAATATCCAAGAAGGATATTCACCTTGTACTAGGTGTACTCACCCCTAGCCAAATTCGCCTCAACAAAGCCTGTCACATCATGATCTGAATTGACCGGTCTATGTTTGACCTCGTATGTAGACCGATAAGTGTCTCCAAAGCTTACAAAAGAAAGGATAACGGCATTATCGGTCCATAGTCCTTAGGGCCGACGTGACTGAGTTTACCGAGTTCGGTATAAACACCACAAGCACATTTTTACAACTGTTAGGTATATTACACCACCGGAGACAGTTTTTACACACGTCTATTACGTATTCGTATAATATATCACCAGCATGCTGAAGCAGAGCCGGAAAGATACCATCCGGCCTAAGTGACTTAAAAGGCTCAAAGCTCCCTTTAGCCCATTTGACCCTATCCCTGGTAATGATTTACTGATTTTATGGATAGTTATCCGGGAAACGAGCCACATCATAAACACCCGCAATACTTTCACAGAAACTCATCCAGGCGAATATTTTTGAGCGCTTAATTTCCCTATTATAACCTTTAAAATTGGATTTAAATGCAGAACAGTCAACATCATCACCCGACCTTTTGGTCTTATTAAAGAGTATCCTACTACAGCAGCGGAGTCTCTGGAGTTCTGCATTCCACCTTGGCTTCTCTTACTAGGGTAAATAAGGGGCAAGCCTCTCTATAAGATGACAACAGAATATCCCTCAGAAGTTATATATGTCAGGACTGGAAAGACCCCTCGTCAACAGCCTTTTCAAATTTGATCCAGCCGGTTCTTCCTGCATTCATAAACGGCTTACGAAATCCACTTGTTAGATTAATATTGAAAGATATCAGTTGGTGGTCTTAAAAAGAACACTAATCTGAAACCCTCCAGTCTCTAATCATAAACCTATCCATTTTAGAGAGGATAATGCCATTTACAGCTTCCCGGCATCTTTTCTTCGCATGGTCCACCAGTTGGTCAATTAAATAATTGGGAAGAGCTACAGCCTTATTACATATATACACAGATGATATCATCAGCTCGATCCCAAGGTCATTTCTGTACGTTGTAGTGATTAACAAATCCAACTTACTACTTGCTAATACTAGTGCGCTTTTCACTTGTATTAAGAACAAGTAACCTATAAGCAGGATCGCCCAGACATAAAGTCTTATACCCAAGGATCCAATGTTCCGGGATAAGAGCGATGTCAATTTCAAGACGGCGCAAAGGTAGTTAGGAGGTTTCAGCTTCCTCCGTGACGTATATCTGGCTAATGGATCTTTAGGTATGCCAACCCACACAAGTAATATGTTTACCTACCTTCTGGATCAATCTTTCCATACAAATTTGGGATCATCCCTATGCTACAGACGGTCATGTTCGATTGATATGTAAATGGTATTTGTGTGTGTGTGTTACAATTGGTTGAAGAATAAGTATGTAACATTTGTTAGAGAGGATGATGTAGGGTGATTGTGTTGCGTTTATGCCGGTTGTTTTATAGATTCATATTTTTCAACCAAAACGCATATTATGTGTGATAAAATTTGGGAGCATGTATAGCTGTAAAATAATTAAATCATTGCAGAATTGTATACGATCGACCTATTGTTTACCTACACGCTTTACATATAGGTGTGATTAATGTTGAAAAAAAAAATTAATTTGTTTTATTTCTATAAAAGTGCATTTATTAAAAATTAAAAAACATATTTCTAGTTTAGTCCATCCAAAACGCTTATTGAGTTACATACTGTCTGGCGCGTGTAGACAAAAGTATATAATATATTTTTCATTGTGAAATTAGAACTGACGTATGAATACTCACGCTATGTTTAATGTTTAAAAATGTTTAATTTGTAAGTGATTGCATATAAATCAGTTTTTCCCTTTCTTCATCGGAAATAATGTGTATAAATAAAAAATGTAATACTTCTGCGAGGAACATTTTACATATCAAGATAATGTATGTTCATACGCAATGTTTGCAAATAATGTTTCACGTTAATTGTTCTCATATTTACATTATTTCATCATCATTACGCCTAAAGATTGAAGATGTCATTATTAAAACACTATTAATTTTTCTATTTCTATACTTTTTTCTTATTAAAAAAATTCTACATATATTCATATATCGGGTCCGGCATCTAACGTTTTTTTTTTTTCAACTAGTGCTTATTTCGTGAATGGCAACACTTAGCTCATGTCTGATTTGACAGATAAATGGTTTTATCCTTCCGATGAACGAATATGGTTGTGTATACGCGTTTTCGCTTCGCTAAGTGGGTCTGCGATCGACTTAAAGAAGACACCGATTTTGGCAAAACAAACTAATTTTTTCAGATGAAGCTCATTTTGATCTTGGCGGGTATATAAACAAGTAAAATTGTCGCATCTGGGGCACAGAAAACCCGCACGCATACATTGAAAAGCCGACGCACTGTTTGGTGCAAATTTTGGTCCAAAGGCATAATTGGGTCATTTTTCTTCGAAAATGAGCAAGGAGTGGCCGTTACGGTCAATGGTGATCGTTATCGGGCCATGTTGAACGAATTTTTGTTCACAAAAATTGATGAGGAGGATATTGGCAACATTTGGTTTCAACAGGACGGCGCTACGTGCCACACAGCCGAAGCTATACTCGATGTTTTGCGCCCTGGTTTTGAAGATCGCATTATCAGCCGCAGTGCTGATGTCGTTTAGCCACATCCGAGCTGCGATTTGATAACGTTGGACTATTATTTGTGGGGTGCCGTCAATGATAAATGTTACGCCAACAAGCCAGAGACAATTGACGCTTTAAAGGACAATATTCGTGCAGCTGCACACAATCGATAGTGTACTTAAAAATTAGATCAATCGTGTAAGCTACTGCATGGCCAGCCGAGGCAACCATTTGAATGAAATTATTTTCTATTATTAACTGGAAGGATTGTACTTTCAAATAAAAAAAAGAAATTTGAGAAAATATTCAATAGTTTTTTTAAAGCATTTTCAAAAAAAAAAAGTTATTTGGCGGACCCTTTATATTTACATGCCCTTCAGTATAGAGAAAGCTTTCACTTGGTAAAACATATAAATCTTGGTTTTGAGTAGATTTTCGAATTTCACCAATATTTATAAGATTGTAAATATAATATATAACTATGATACTCATTTTTAATAATTGAAATATCAAATTGTGGTTTTTGTAATACTTTCAGGGAAGTAAATGCTGAACATTCCTTCAAGGTATGGTTATTTTTGCACAGTTTGCATCGAGTTTTTCCTGGGTTTTCTGGTAATTGTGGGTGTGTTTGGTTAGAATTCAAGGGTTTGCTCTGGAATTGAATTTTGTTTATGGACTGGGTACCCTTCCTATTGTTATGCGTCACATTGTGGAACGTCTTTACTCTTCTGTCAAATATTTTATTGATGTCCTGGGGGAATTTAGCTTTAGGAGGAGTTTTGGATTACGGTTTCTTTCCTTGAACGTATTTGTTAAAAATACATCCACATCCGTCCAGGAATGCATTTCAGCACAATCTTTTAGTGCTTTTAGTAATTTAGTTAAACAGAAATATATAATGATAGGATCCCAATTTTCCGTATCTATCTCCAATGTATTTAAAGTTGCAATTCAATAATGAATCTTTCTTTGTAATTTTGTTATAACCGCTAGTAAATTTAGAAGGGTTTTTATCTGTGCATTAATTTGCATCCTTCTATTTTCATATTGATTTACCAGTTGGGTCCAAACAATAAGAAAACCTTAGTTAGGAGTGTGTTGTCGATTATTCTATAGCCTCGCCGCTAGTCTTATTTTTAAAGTAGAAAAATTTTTCTAATCCACTTAGGCGGGTATTATTGCCATTAATGGCGTTGAATAGGTCTCTGAATGAGGCCCAAGATTTGAAATCCCCACTAAATGTTTGCATATAGCAAGGGGGTGCGTTAAATCCAACTGAGTGGGTGGATTGGCTGGGGTAGAATTTTTGGGTTGGTTGGGTTAAATGGGCTATAAACAAATTTATCAAAATCCTGACATTTAATATTATGCCTTGGCGGAAAATAGATCGAGTATATAGAAACAATATTATTATTGCAATTTATTTTAACACCAGCTACCTGAACGTATGATTTTCTGATTTCTTCAGTAACTTCATATTTAATAGACCTCTTGATAAGTACAACCGCTCCAGCGGGACTTCCTTCATCTGGATGATTTGCAGTAATTAAGTCATACCCTCTTATGTTAAAATATGGTTTGGTATTTATGTGTGTTCCGCATAAAAGAAATATTGAGATTTGAGAAAAAGCTCAATTTCATTATATTTTCACGAAATACCATTGGCATTCCATACGGCTATTTTAATGTTTATTTGTATAATTTGGTTATTAAGAGAGACAACATGCTATGGCTGGGAGAACGTTTCAATGTTTTTTAAAGCACTACTTTCAGTTTGATGGATTTCAATATCTTGCTTAAGTACTTCGCTGTAAGTTAGGTTTGCTAAGTTTGTATAATTATCAGGATTATTATTTTAATAATTTATAGAATTATAATTAGAGTGTGAAATTGTTCGCAAGACTGACGATTAATTCGCTGAGTGTAATCGAACTTTTGCCTGAGAGATTTATATACTTGAAATCCTTAAACACATTTAGGTGGAGCATCTTTATGTTTTTTGCATTCGATACTTGAATGATTCATTCCACATTTTACAGAAGCAAATGATTTTTTACAATATGATATCATTTGATTTACGCTGAGGTTCAAATTTAACAATAGCATTGTGTATATATCTTATTTCATATATTTTGCTGATTTCCGGGGAAGTATCCAAATCATCGAAGAACATAGGTAATAGTTGCTACGTTATCTCACTTTTAACGTTCAAAATGCCTCTAACTTGGTGAGCAAGTGATAATAATTCAGCTTTAATACCTTCAGGTATGATGAAAACAAATTTTACAATTATCTAAAATTTTATAATTTTTTTAAAAGACTCCACTGTTTTAACTATAAGTTTTATTTGGCCATCTCGTAAGGATTTGTAACTAAAATCATTTTTAGGAATATCATTAGCAAAACAATATCATTCTATTTATATTATCTACACTTGGTATAAATACTGGCGGTGGCTTTGGGGCTCTTTCTTTGATGTTTGGTTTTCACCCTCCTCGTCTTGAGAATTATTTTTATCATCATTATCAGGTATTGCAAATTTATTTCTATTAGAAGTGCTGGGTTCATCATGTTTTCGCTTCTTATCAATGTTTTGTTTAATTGTTATTTTTGCCAGTTTCATTGTTTCATTACTTGCAAGTTCATAACACTGTCTTGACTGTTATCACTACTATCAGAATTCATACTGCAGAATTGCAATTGATAATAAATGTTTTGTTGAATATATTATTGTTTTTAATTTATTAATTTTTTTTAGAGTTTTTCCATTTTAAATCTTTTTGTCAATAGCTAAATCTCGAGGCACGTCCGAATATAATGATATTTTTTAGGTGATGATATTATTCATTTTTTATATCCACGAAATAATTAAAAGTTTTGATATTTTTCTTTAAAATTTATTAAAATTTTTCGTATATTTTTTATTCCGTTTCACTTGACGAATTTTAATTATTATTATTATTTTTTGTTATATGAAATATTTGTTATATGAAAATTGGATTCAAAAGGTGGGTATATAAATAATATAAATTTGAGTTTTTACTATGAATACCTACTGTTAATTCGTGGACTGTATATGGGGACAAAGGAAGGAGATTATCGTTTGTCACTGTTGTCACAATGGCGGAGCACGATGGAAAAACATCCAAAATTAAAAGAAGTTCCAATGTACGAAAAATTAAAAAAAATACCCTTTCCTTTTTTAAATATAATTATAGTTGCGCATTGTATTTATTCACTTATTTGTTACACTTTTACATTTGTTAACAATTTTAATTTCCCTTCAATGAATATGGCCGAATGCCTCAAAATAATATTAACACTCAAATTTCTGGAACTCAAAACCCTCCAGACGATCAAACAACGAATAGTTTAATTCAAAAAAACAAAATATTAATGCCAAAAACAACACTAATATCAAAATATTAAAAGCTAAATTATACACCGCAACGCCCTCTATTGCCAATTTTTAAACAATCCTGTTTATGGCGCAAGGTTGCCCTTGCAATTCTGCAACCAAAAGTAATCTCCTCCAAATATATTTCTAGAGAATGTAAATCGAGAAAAAAAGAAGAAAAACTTTTGTATTAGTGTTAACATCATAATAAATTTCACCCATTTTTTGGCATCATGCAGCCCTTCAATTCTGATCCGCCAGCCAGGAAAAAGTTACAATGGAAAGATATATTCAGGAATAAGTATCATGGTATAAAATTAGGTATCGAATTCTTGAGTTTTATTGTTCCACTACTAAACCGGAACTAGAGCTTCCGACGAACTAGGTCGTCAGCTCTCACTACTATTGAACGAACCAAGTTCCCTGGTGTATTATTAGAACGAACGAAGTCCTATATTTTCCTTGTCTAGTGGGCGGGTGGGACTCTTCGATGTTTCAGTTTTCAAATTTAGCTTTGCTAGGGACAGACTGACTAGGTCTATTGCCCGGTAAGTGGAAGGTTTAACTTCAGCGGCTCATATTCCTACACGTTCACCAGGTATGGTCGTGGCTCAATCAACCTTACAATTCATCGTCTTCGACATCTTCATCTCCCTCGGATTTCCTTGGGGTACCATGATACTATAAGCTTAAATTGTTTATCAATTCTTCGTTGGAAGTATTGTAATTGTCCCATGTTCGATTTCCAAATCCACAGCTTTCACGTTACCATTATTATCCAAATGCAAATTACGAGCGTCACCTAAACGCCTTCTAGTGGTAGGCCCTGTACCTTCTCTTAAGTGTTACCAACTTCAACATACCTCAATAATTATTGGCGGTAAGCCATTCCACGAGTACTGGTATGGGGCCTAGGCCCACTTCGCAACAATTGATTACCCCTATCATTCGGCTTTACAATTCTCCTAGATTTTCCGCTTACCTCTATTCTCGCGTAACCTGATGCATAAGTTAAGAGCTCATTCGAATGCAGCTCTGGTAAAGGCCCGGTTACAATCCAACCAAAAACGCTTTCCTGCGCTATTAAGTTCCCAAACATATTCTTCTTTACGCCCCTCAACAAGATGTTAGGGTATATGTCACCACCTATAAGAATGTCAATGTGACCGCTTTTATTGAATTTCGGATTAGCAAACGAAATACCCGAAAAGCCTGCTGATGTCGAAATATCAACCGTTGAATTTGGCAACATGCCAGTCAATTTGGGTAATACTAAGCCCGTTGCCATTACCTTAGGCCTATCGTTCAAAGGCGAAGTCAGGACAAACGAACATTGTCTCTGAACTTTGCCCGTAGAAGCTTCGTTCAATCCTGAAACTTTGGCATTCATCCGAACTGTTGGCAACTCCAATTTGTTCTGCAACTTTTCCGAAATAAAAGTTGCATGAGATCCGGAATCCATCAGGGCCATAGCAATAAATATTTGCCCTCGATGGTGAATACCAACTATGGCCGTTCCCAAAAGAATCTGCCCCGATATAGCAGCAAAACAATTTCCGAACACACCACTCGACTGGAGTACACCGCTAGAACCTGGCGCATCCAAAACGCCTGTTCCCGAAGAGGATCTAGACACCTCCGGATCCAGTAGCGTGTTATGTCACAAATTGCAGATTGAATAAGTCAAGTTTTGCATACATTCTTTTAAACTATGACCAACCCCAAAACAGTTAATACACAGGTTATTCCGCTTCACAACCCAAAATCTTCGCTCAGGTGACAAGTTCAAGAATTTTGGGCAAATGTTTACTAAATGATCTCCTGAGCAACAAAAACAAAAAATCGAATACCCTATTTCCAACTAGAAACAGCTTGAGGAGCTGACCTAGAATAACAATTATCCACTGATCCAAAATCCTGAAGGTCAGCTATTGTTTCCAAAGACTGAAACTGCGAAGTCAAAAAATCATCCAAATCTTTCCATTTTGTCCCGGACTGTCTGTTCCTATAGTGAAAAAGTTAATACGGGCAATTTTGTGGAGCAGAGATATACGAAAATCGGATCCCAATTAAAGATATCAATATCATGCATCCGAAGTCCTGATATGGAATTACTGATATCTCTTTGGATTCCCTTAATCTCATGAGCAGATTCTAATTCAATAGGTTCCAGTGTAAAAAGGATCTTTAATTGAGAATTCACTAGTATTCTCCTGTTCTCAAACCTTTCTTTAAGATTGTTCCAGGCCTCTTGGAACCCATGAGCCGTCAAAGGCGACCATTTGACAACTTCCTATGCCTCACCTCGCGTAAACTGCAGCAAATAAAATAATTGCTCGACCTGTGAAATATTGGCACCATTCACATATACCGCTATGAACATATCGCGGAAAGATGGCCAGGATTTGTAGTCTCCATAAAATACCTCCAAGGTACATGTGGTAACTGCAGTTACCCTGACCATTTTGGTACTGGTTCGAGGATCGTCTCAGATCGACTGCCTAAAGTCTGAGAGAGCTCACTCATTAGGCTAGATACTGAAATGTATCCCAAACGGCAATGGCCGAAAAGTTCCCGTGCTGCCTCTCGGTTCCCTTCCAAATCCTTTGACCATAACGATTTAAATTCCTCCCTCTGAATTTCTATAGAGAAGGCGGTATTATTGAGTCGCACTAAATTCCTTTTTGAAATCTAGAAAAGTCAATAATTTCCTTGACTTTGGCATACTGAATTCGGATTACAAAAATCGAACAAATTACAAAAATTTCATTTCAAAATATTCGAATTCTCCTAACGAAAAAAGAGCAAATATTACCGCGGCCACCTGGTTTAATAACTTAATTGATATCGAAAAGTTCGCTAATCGCCGAACTTATATATCTGCAATATTACGTGCAATGCGAAATTGAGCCAAAAGGACGAGTTTTCTAATGGCAAAGCTCCGATAATCAAAATTCAGAGTACAAAATTTAAAAAATATCCTAAAAATCGCGAATTATTTATTAAGTGCAGTTCCGTATAACTATTTATCCTCACTTTGTAAGAAAAAGGAGTTTATGAATGCGAACTTGCCTTATTCAATAAATTTAATAAAATCAATTGAAAGTTGCAAAGAATATTAAAATATAAATAGACCCAAATGTCAAAAAATATGAAACGAAACTCACAAATAGACTTCGCTTGGTTACTCAATTAAAAAATTTACAAAAAAAAAACTTAAAATTTATATGCAATTAAAGATCGATTAAAAAGAATTTAGATCTATCAATAATAAAAAAATAAATAACATTTATTTATGGCTATCCCTGTAATGCAAAAGGTGCATTTCAAGTATCATTACCAATAGTAATAGACTTTGCTGTCCATCCAACGCCCAATTACCATTAAACTATGGACAAAAATCAAATTTGGTTGTTGAATTCTATTTTCAACCATTTACTTTCACCCTAATTTGATCTGTTTATTTACAAATTCATTTCCTTATAATCCAAGACAAAAGGGATTAACAGTACACATTAAAACCACCTCGGTTTTAATATTCGACAAATTCCTCAAGTATGTCTGTGCTATAGAAATTATAACACTAATACTTTACGAAACCATACACTGTTATATTATATACAAGTAAAGTTCTCTTAGACTAGACAACAAAACTTTTCAAGTATATGAATCATCACCAAATAGAAAATTGAAAAAAGTAAATCAAAAACTACCTTACCTTGTTTAAATTGGTGGCATAAAAAATCATCAAAAGGTTCCAAAATACGGGTCGTCTGAACTAAACGTTAATTCGTGGACTGTATATGGGGACAAAGGAAGGAGATTATAGTTTGTCACTGTTGTCACAATGGCGGAGCACTATGAAAAAGCAACCAAAATTAAAAGAAGTTACAATTCGCTAAAAAGTTCACAAAAAATACACTTTCTTTTTTAAATATAATTCTAGTTGCACTTTGTTACACTTTTTAATTTGTTAACAATTTTAATTTCACTTTAATGAATGCCTCAAAATAATATTAAACCTCAAATTTCTGGATCTCTAAACCCTCCAGACGATCAAACAACGAATAGTTTAATTAAAAAAAAAACAAAGTATTAATGCCAAAAACAACACTAATAATTAAAGCTTTTTCCATTGTTTAAACAGTCCTGTTTATGTCGGCAAGGATGGGATGTTTGGAATGTCAGACATAAACATTTACAATAATGGCATTCATATTGAAATATCCTTTTCGATTAAAATATAAATTCTCGCTAAAGCTGGGCTTTATTATCTTTACATGACTCCCGTCTATGCAAGGAATTATTGAAGGGATTTTAAATTTATTATATTTGCTTATTATTGGAGTTCATTTCTAGTTGCACCTATTGACGGCAAACGAACCACTCCATGAATTTGAGCGCATCGTCTAAAATTGTAGAAACTGTGCTTCTACCCAGAAGTATGCCAGAGATTTCTAACAGATCTTTGGTATGACCCTTCAGCTAAAAATCGCAACTTAGCTGCAAGTTGTAGCAATGGCTGTCTCCGGCAACTCAAGTGGATTGCTGCATTCTCGCAATATTCGTATTTTCACCTTTTCTAAACGCTTTCCTCTACCAACAGAAATGGGAAAACAGCGGTACTCATTTTTTATTTATGTATTTATTTAAAAAGATTTACTGTTTTATTATTTTAATAAAAAGAGCAATTTTTAATAAAAACCCTTTATATTTTATCAAAAAAAATTTAATAAAGATTTTATATAAATACACAAATGTAAACAACAGTTGTTTCGAACATCGGTTTAATATCAATTCGAAAATAACAAAACCGCCTTAGTTTTGTGGCACCAAATGAATCCAATATTTGATGCAAAAACGACAAAAGGCAAAACCGTCTTAGATTCTATGACACAAAGTTCTCGCAGACCTTCGTATGGATAGAAAACAGTTTTATTCATTTGTTTCAAAAAATCTTGCATATTTTTTTCGTACTAAGTGTAGCTTGAATTAAACGGCAATAGATGTGTTACTTCCTTACGAGAGGATTTATATTTACTGGAAAAACCACTGATAAGATTATTATTTAAATAGGTTCAAAGACCAATATATTTAATATACGTAATATTATTGTCGTAATATTATATATCGATCAAATCTAATATCTAGTATCAAAAAGCTTATTCCTGAAAAATATGTTAGCTGTAGCTCAAATGAAAAGGTGTGTATTTCTTTTATTCGGTAATTCATATTTGTAAATAAAAAATACATTATACCAAAATCTCAGCGCCTTTAAGGCATTATTGAGCCGAGCTGGTAAATAATTCAACACAAAATATTATTTACAAAATTTTACATACATATCTAATGTATTTTATTAGAAATTTTCATTTGAAACAAAAGAAAAACATAACCATTTAATACTAAGGAGAACATACAATCAATTTCAATATCATATAGTTTGCTTATATTTTATAATTATATAATTTGCATCGGAGTCTATGCCGTATATCAAAAAAGCAACAGTAGATAAAGATGAAATTATTTTCCAGCATCATTCATGTTTTTAGGCAGACTTAAAAGTGAATTTATGAGCTCCGAATTACGTTTCAACATAGGAGCAGTTAAAGCATTACCGGTATAATATCGGCATGGATTGTTAATGGATGGTGAGTAGCGCACTGATGTAAGCCAGTTGACCAAGTCACGATTTAACTGAAATTAATAATGTAGTAATGATTTGTTGAAAATGTGCAATTGGAATTAGAATTTCTTGAAATGTTCAATACACGTGGAATGTACTATATCTTATATACCTCTTTATCGAAATAACGTTCCTCATCCGGAGTAGCCAAGCTTGCTGTAATGAGGAGCGATGCTAAAATTAAAACCAAAATAAAATTAACTATGTGCCTCATTTTCAGTTAAAAATTATTTAATCAAGTAATAACAAGGAATTTAAGTTAACTATGTGACTGTAAGCAAGTAACTGACGAATATTTTCCAAATTACGATTCAATTTATACTCTGTATCTCCGTTCTAACTCAGTGGGAAACCGTAAATCCAACAGAGACAATGTCAATCGCAACTGGCAAATATTTCATTTCCATGCAATAAAAATTGTGTACATAATAGTGTTCAATAACCACAATTTTACTTACATGTACAAACAAAGGTAATAAATCTAAAGGAAACATTCTATTTTAATAACAAAGCTATTTTGGAAAAGATATGATGGCCATCCAGAACAAATCGTTTTTCTTGTTATACAATAAAAATGTTATAGTATTTGTTTACGTTGTCTCATTGTGAATAAATGTTTACAATCAATAAAAATTCTGGTGACATATCATGGTATCATGGACGTTTATAGACACGGTTTGATTCAATGATTGAACTTTATTTATTTAACCATTGTGTCCTTTATGTTCCGTATTACATTTTATGAAATCTAAACAACTATATATGAAAACGATATTAAAAGATTCGAATTATGAAAAACTAAATGATCATAGTTTATAATAATTAATAACAGAATTTGGAGTCGTTTGTATTAAAAAAAATCCCTTTTCAATAAAAGTACTGGGATGGGAGACAGTAAACCTTTGCACTTGCACTTTTTTGGAATCTATGTGGTTTAAATTTGGTATTTAATCACGAATTGTTTAAACTTTAATTAATTATTATCCATACTCAGCCTTTAATAATTGGGTACTAAACCTAACCATAACAGAGGCCACTACAAGAAAATTTTTTTTAAGGCATCTGAAGGGAACACACTTTATTGTACTAAACAAACTAAGTACAAACTTCATATTCATCACGGCAATTAAAAGGAAATATGAATAATTGAAATAAATTAAAGGTGAATAAATTGGAGTAAGAGCACTTAAGTTCTGCTATAGATAAACTGTAACCTGAAATAGGAAAATTAATACGATCTTGTGAACAATACAAACTTTATAGAGGCATTGAAAAAGATGGTAGACATATTATATAAGGGCATTTCCACCAAGAGGTCTACCGTGAACAAAAAATTTAAAGTCCTTAAAAATACTTTGTTTTATGATACATACAAAGAGAAGCAATCAAATTGAAAATATTTACGTTTAGTTAATTTCTCTATGTTTCGTAAAATAAGGACATTGGAAAAAAGAACGCATCTTATTTTGCTTTAGGTTCTAGCATTTTTCGCTGTACCATGCGATATGTAAAACTACAATTGTCACGCATTTTTTAACTTTTAAACAAATTGTCAAAATGTTGGGTAATATATTATACTAATGCACTTAGAAGAAAGTAAATTTGACTTATTTTCAAAAACCTGTGTTTCACTGGGCTTTATTGTCCTATACTCACATATAAAAGTATATGTATCGTATACTCGGTCCTCTGCTGAATAAAAAAAAATTAACTCGGCTTGTTCTTATATAAATTTGTAAAAAAACAAACACAAACAATATAAATATCTTTAAGGAAAACATGTTCCGTGCGACAGTCACTAAAATTAATGTGAATGAAAAGCTTAGATCATTTTTGAGAAAAATCAACACCATTTCTATGAGATATAAATGTACATTATAAAATTAGTTATATTAAAATATCGCATAATATTTTGCTGTAATCGGCGTTTGAGTTATTATTGTCAAAAAGAACTTCCGCTCTTGAATGCCTTTGGTTTTTTAGCATCACACCCCACTCTTTTTTACACTGTAGATACGTTCCTAAGAAATCCGTGTAAAAAAGAGGCGTTTCCTATAGTAAAATGACGGATACGTTCCTTATCATCTGAAAACCGTCTAAGATAAAATAAGGAACTATATTTACTTCGAAAAACCTTGTAAAAAATGTTGAGAACTATGAAATTTCAGAAATGCATACAAATTGTATGTTCATGTGGCATTTTGTTGAGCATTAAAACTTAAAATTCATAATTCATACAGGTGAAAAATTGGTAGTGCAAGCAAAAAACAAAAGAAATCTGTTAATCCAAAATTAAGAACAGAAAAATTAGTATAAATATAAAGAAAAATCTCTACAAAGCTACATAATATTCATCGCTACTTGATAACAAGCGCAATTGTTAGCGACAAACTGGACTAAAGTCGGTATCATCACTGGAGATATCCATCAAATTATCCAATGGTGACTTTCGTCCGGTAATAAAGGTTTGAACTGTCGGACAGTGATTTTTTTTTTTTCAACCATGCAACTTCAAATCCGTGTAAAAACAAACCGTGTAAAAAAGATTTGGGTGTATTTTGAAAACGGAAACTCGTCTCAAAATCAATTAAAGCTACAATTTTCAAAATAAAAGCCTATTTAATTTTAACTGCTTTTTTATTTCAAGTGTGTAAGACTGTCCCATTCGACAAGAAAGAAATGCCCATATATTAATGATAGCTTCTATACTCAGTGAAGTTGTCTGCGTCTGTCTATTACAGAGAAAAAATTCTACAAATCATCATTTCATTATTGTGAAGAACAAGGGATCTCCCTGAGTATCTGGGAAAGCACTTCATAATGTCCGCCTAGCCTACCTCAACAGTATCGGTATCAACTTGTAGTCCGTCGAATGAATCCAAGTTAGTGGAGTGTTGACGCCAAGACCATCTGACCTGCTTCCCCACCCAAATACGAGTTCCCAGTTGGCTATGGTTAGAAAAGGATATCCTTGCTGCAATGAAAATAAACGTTTCAAAAATATGTCAATAAGGCCACCACAAAAGTCGTTCTGAAACGTGACGGAAGACCATCTCATTAAGACAATAATTAACCGCAAAGCGAGTGATGAAACATTTCTTTAAATAACTGGGAATTGGGTGTCATCTCCGCCTTTCTAGAAATGTTGATGAATATTGTTGGAAGCAATTCAATTTGCACTAAGGCCACATCCTACTGATTGCGCAGATGAGCTTTCAGCTATGAATTCAGGAATACGTTTCCTGAGACAGTTTCCCTCTCACTTGGTGCATTTAAAAATATTTTATAAACAGTGTTATAAGCACTAATTTAATTTTTGTTTTTTTCGTGCTCCAAATTTACTTACGATTTAGCATCTCTAATCGTTCATGTTGTATATGTCAGAAAACGGTTTGAATGCTATCATTCAGTTTTCTAGTGGGTGCTAATTTTATCCATAAGCGGCGGAGCCTACAGTTTAAAGTTTACTCTGAACCACTGTCGCCAATGAAATATTTTTTCATCGGGATTTTGACCCTATACCTACTTGACTACGGCTACTATCATTTTATACAGCCAACTAATAATTTGCTGCGTAATGTTGTACCATTCCCATAAACTTAGACTTAAAGCTATAAATACAGTCGAAACAAATACTAACGAATTATGGTGCTGAGCAAATAGTAGTTTTAGCGCTTGATGCAAGCCCAATTGGTGTAGGTGCTGTATTGTGACAAATTTTTGACAAATAATAAAGTGTTTTTTCTTCTAGGAGCTTTGCAATTTTATATACAATTAAAACAAATCACTACACAATAAACATGCAATGCTTTATACATAAATATCAAAGATGGGTGCCCTGGTAGTCTGGTAGTGGGTAGTGTGCTAGATTACTCAGCTCATAAATATTTAAATAAACTTTTATTCGATCTTTCAGCAAAGTGGTATATGTTATTCTTAGACCTGGCAAAGATTAATTAATTTAATTCAGATCAAGGTTTTAATGACGATAGAGAATAGCGGTGGCAGTATTGTCACTTGAAGACAATTTTCCTATTGTGGTGATAGGTCATAATATCGTTTACTAAGCATTTAAAAAGTAATTGGTTATGTTGAACTCCGTTCACATTGCATGCTAACGTCATTTTATTGCAGTTTAGTTCGAAGATAAAAACATGAATGTGGTCATTTGTAGTGACTTCTATGCGTACTCTACAATATATGGCGATGAAACAATATGTTCAATCTCATTGACTTTTCTACGGTGAACCCAATGGCTACTCGCCGGTTGAGTTTTTTTTAATGAAACCATCATCCAATGAAAGACAAAAATTTACACTCCTTTAACATTAAGACCAGCTACTTTATATTATACCTTGAAGCCAATATGGAAATCATTGAGAAATCTATAATTGAGGAGCGAAGGCGAAATTTGAGATGTGATAAAGCTAACCCGCCCTCCGGAGACGTGTTTGAAAGGAGCACCGTTGGATATTACCTCAGCATGAAACACGCTACGGTAATTCGTCTGTCGGAGAGAAATGTTTAGGTCCAGTTTCCTAGAGTAGACTCCATTTTTTGAGTTTAGAGCCGTCGGTGTGTATTTCCTGGAGTTCCGAGGGGACGATCGTATTAGGATCACAGTAGTCCTTACTTGGAATCACAAAGTGGAAACCCCTGTCAGGACAGTATTCCGCAGGGAGATAGTCGGTATCCAAAGGGCCCACAGGATCAACCTCCAAAATAGTAGAGTGACCAGAAGGTAAAATGTGCCAACAAGACAGAGCATTAAGCGTAGTCGCGGTAAACTTAGCTGCTGCTTAGCGAGAAGCACAGTAGCAAGCTATTTGAGCATTGCGAACAAGGCATTTGTGAGGGTGGTGTGCAGGAGCACCGGTTATATAAACGGCCGCAAACCTTCTGACCTTGTCAAGAAGTCTAACGATATGTTGTCTGTCCAGAGCAGCCTACCAGAAAGTAACACCGTAAAGGAGGTAAGGTTCGATAACCGTAGAATATATACAGCACATGATCCTTGGACGAAGACCCCATCTGGTTCCTACTGCTCTACTGCAGAAGTAAGCAGCATAAGCCGCATTACGTGCGCTAGCAGCCAGATTCGCCCTCCAGTCGAGCTTGGGATCGAGGATCAGGCCCAGATATTTAACATCGGAATTCAACGTGAGTCTGGTCTCCCATATGCTGGGAAGGGAGAAAGTCGGAATCTCGTATCTCTTAGTAAAAAGAATCGTATCGGTCGGGTTAATAGACAGTTCATTACAATTGTCGGCGTCAAGTTCAACTTATACGACAGTGTCTGGGGACAAATTCCCTACGCGGCAATGTCAGCGTCGTCAGCGTAAGCAATGGCCAGATTATTGCAGCCCTCTCAACATTAAGTTGAGTGCAAGGTTCCGGAGAAGTGGGGATAGAACACCGCCTTGCGGTGTACCTCTGCGGACCATTCTCTGAGTGTTGAATGTGACCTGGGATAATATCATTCGATCCTGGGGACTTGAATGGTTTAAAGGACACTTGGTCAGAGGGGAGTAATTTCTGGGCGGTGGTTCATTAATCTGATCACCAAGGGTGACACTGGAAAGTGAGTATGAAGGATAAGCTTAAGCGTCAGTTTATTGGATGCAGTCAAGAGATTAGTGTGTGGAACCAAGAATTTTACAAAGACGGCTGGTTTCGGCAGAGGATTCCTCCATGAAGCCCTCTGTGCCCGCCTAACAGCGTATTTAAGTTCCCTCATTTTCGCCTTGTATATTGACCATTCGCCTGTGGCCTTTGCCATATTAAAGATTTGCCACTGGATCGGTGCATATCATCCATCCATTGGCTACACCAGGGCCCATGTGAGTAATGGGTTTGACGGAGGATAAGGCCACTGAAAGTGTGTCCGCAGCTCTACCCACTTAGTAATGTATCTATGGCTCGAAAAGGAGCATTCCCGAGATACATACCAGTCCCTAAGGTTTGCAGAGAACTTAGAGCTGACCAGATTGATGTCCAACACTTCTGTTCTGTTCGAAGTAAGGAAGGTTGGTTCATTTCCCCTATAACTAGGCAATTACTAATAATAAAATCACTGCGTTCGTTGGTGCCAGAGCTGCCCCACATCGTATGGTGGGAGTCGGCATCGGCACCGATAATAACCGGAACCCCGCGCCGTTGTGCATCTGCCACCAGTCGACCAATGGTTTCCTGAGGGAGAAAGAGCCCATAGTCATGTGCAAGATACAATGATTTAATTCAAAGAGTCCTCGAGTTTATCTTGACGACCTTAGTGACGGGAACCTGTGGGGGATAGAAGTCTTGACTATTGGGGGATGTACGGCAGCACCGGAGTCTAACTTGTATACCCTCACCGTAAGGGTTTGCACTACGTATTTACAAGTGCTTGGTCCTGTTTATCGGCAAAAAAAATTGAAGAATAACTTATGTTTAGAAAAAAATTAACTTTGTAGTTAGACCTTCGGTCATTGACCTGTACGTTTGTCTTCGTACTTACATTTTCTATTTGTAAAAGGTACTAAATCGTGCTTGTTTGTTTTTGTTGATACTACTACGATTTTTTACTCGTACCTGTACATCACCATAACGAAAATATATCAAAGCCTAAAACAGAAAAAGAAGATAGTTTCATCTGCTTACAGTTATTTTGATATAACAAACGCAATTTTTTAGCATTTACTAGGAATAATTTTATAGAATTATTCATATACTATTAAGTCCTGATAAACCTTTCTATAGTTAAAAACCAACGGATTGACTTAGGTGTAAAAATTATTATCAAAATAGGGATAATAAAAATGAACTTATCACATTTTATGATTTAAACATGATTTAATTACATCAAAGAAATGCGGCAAAATTAGTTCAAATCAAAACTTACATAGCGTTACAATGTTTAGACATGGTTCGAGCAGACTGGAAAACAGTGTACTAAGAATTGTAAAGTCTCTTATGAAGAATAAGCGAATTGCAGCAGAAACTACAACACAACGTTTCCTAATTATTCCCGTAGAGAAGCGTATTTTAAAATAAATAATAAAAAATATCCGCCATTGAATAAGTCCTTATTCTTTGACCAAAATTCGAAATTCTACACAGGTAGCAATTAATTAAAATTCTATAAGAAACTGGTAACAATGGTAATTTGTGAAATTGAGAAAATTAAAAAATCTCGTCTTTAAGATAATTTCTGGTTTAAAAAGTTGAAAGAAACGTGAAAAACATCACATAAATAAACATCATGGCATATAATGCTATAAATTCATAGCAAATTAAAATGTTAGCATCTGTCTATATATATATATTCGATATCGTTAAGCTATTAAGGGCCATTATTAGAACTTCCCGTTAAAGTTGTCATTAGTTAAAGGAACCTTTAGCTAAAGTGAACGGCAAAGTTGCCTTTAACTTATTTTGGTTATTACAACTTACAACTTACAACTTACAAACACATAGTTGCATTCCAATTTTTACTAGATTTTGAGTAGATTTTGCCGAAATCTACTAAATAAGTAAGATTTTGTTTTGTATGGGAAATCTAGTTAAAATCAACTAGATTTGGCTCGAAATCTCAAAAGTACTAGATTTCGCTGTAGTGTAAATGGGCTATTACAGATAAAACAAAATTAAATTTTTCGAAAATATGGCAGTGCTGGAGCAAAGTCGATAAAACTGCTCAATTCGTTTTTTTGTTGTACAGAGAACAGAAAGAGACCTTTCACATTTGCGACTATTCGCAAATTAATTGCTTTTGCATTGCTTTTACTCGACAATAATAAAAATGTTCATTGTTGTTTGTTTAATCACTCCTTATTACTATTTACTATTTTACATTCCCTTTTTGTTATGACGTTATTCATCAAGCAACGAAATAATTCAATGCCACATGAAATAACTAAAAACATTCACACCATTCGTCCAGCATTCATTGCTTTGAGTGAATGAATTGATATACATAGTTTCATTTCTACAACAACAAAACACATGTTCTTACCCTTCAATAAAACAAACGGTAATATTTTTTTCCAAAGGCTATTTTGCGAAAACAAGACATCTTTCAGTTTGTTTATTATTTTATTTGGCAATGTATGTATACACACACGTGTACACGCTAGTATGTATATGCGATCAGCATTGAAACTATTCATACCAATCGTTAACCATTCGTACCAATCGTTAAGTATTCGTTGCTTTTGGGAGTATTCGTTTACATTAGTAGAAGGCATGTAATGCAAGCACCATTTTTCGCTACACTCCGTTTTGTGAATCATGGCATGTATTGCTTTACAGAATTGATGTGTACTGCCAACATGAGATTCGTTGTTTGTGATTGTATTCAAAATTTAAAATTAACCAATCAAACCGTTCTCTGATACATACTATAGACGTGCAAAGTTGTAACTTAAAGTATTGTCAAAACAGCTATACCAACAATTCATTCATTCATGGATCTAATCCTGGGCAATGATTAATATTGAAGAGATTAAGAAGAATATTTGTGGTCGCACCTCGGCATATAACACTATATTCGGATGGATGCTAAGTGGGCCTATGAAAACGCAGGCAGTTCAAACTTTCACAACTTCAGTTAGTCCCTCAGATATATCAGATCTCAATGATATTTTGAAAAAATTTTTGGAAGAGGAGGAAATTCCCGCAATACTCCCGTGTTCAAATAAGGATGAAGTTTGTGAAAGGTTTTACACTCAGACTACAACGCGTCATGAGAATGGTAGATATCTCGAACGATTACCTTTCAGGGAGGAATATCCAGAGAAAATCTTTCTAAGCTCGTCTAGATTTATTCTTTGGTCCAATATTCCAGAATGGAAAAAACATTGTCCAAGGATCCCGGACTTTACACCGAGTATAATAATGTTTTGCACGAATATTTGACCCTTGATCATATGGAAGAAACTTCCACCCTTGAAATTATATCTCAAGGCATATATAACTCATTTTATTTACCATTCCCTGCTGTAGTATGCCCCGACCATAGTCCTATATAAAGGTACGAGTTGAATTCAACGCATCGAAGAAAACAAAATCTAATTTTTCTCTCAATGATGCCTTGCGCACAGGCCCTACTCTGCAAAGTGGCTTGATTACTATTATTCTCAATTGGAGAAAATACAAATTTGTATTCAGTGGCGATATGCAGAAAATGTATCGACAAATTCTCGTACTTTCCGAAGATAGATCTTCTCAGAAGATTGCATTTCAACCCCAACAGAATGGATTATTAGTTGAAAACGGATTATTAGTTAAAAACGGTAACCTTTGGCTTAAATTGCGCTCCTTATCTCGCAATCCGCACCCTTCTCCAACTGGCAAATGAGTCTGAGTCCCAATATCCTTCATCCATTTACATTCATCCATTTTACATAAGGAGACTTATGTGGATGACATTCTGTCTGGAGGTTTTTCCATAGAGGATACACTATCCGCTCAAACTCAACTGATACAGGTCTTGAAATCCGCAGGACCGCCTCTGAAAAAGATTACTGCAAATAACTCTAAATTGCTTTCTCATTTACCAAAAGAGAATCTTTATTACTTAGATTTCCTCCGCTTCCATGAATCGAGCATAACTAAAACTCGAGGTGTAAAATGGAATGCTCTCACGGATACATTTCCCAACACTTTTACACCAATTGCTCAAACATCGAAAATAACTAAAAGAAAAATTCTCCCGTCTGTTGCAAAACCTTTCGATCCAGCTGGTTGGCTTACTCCTTTAATAATAAGGGCAAAGATACTCATGCAACAGCTGTGGTTGGAAGGCTTGGAATGTGATGAATAGATTTCACCTGAATCCCTTGAAATATGGAACAATCTCGTGCAGGGTCTCTCTCATATAGGGGAGATCTCAATTCCCCGTGGGATCAAATATATGCCTGAGGATATAATTCGGATTCACAGGTTTGCTGATACCTCCAAGTCAGCTTATTGTGCAACAGAATATGTTAGCTGTCAAACAAAGACACATGACACATTTTCGATTTCGTTATTGGCGAAATCCAAGATAGACCCAATTCAGACAGTCAGTCTTCCACGATTGGAACTTAATGGAGCCGTTTTATTGGCAAATCTTGTCCATTATGTTATAGCATCCGTAAATTTCTCGAAGTTGGAAATACATTTGTGGACTGACTCATTCCCCTTCATCTAGGGAAACCTATGTAGCTAATAGAAACGCTCGAATTCATCGCTTAATCCCGGATGGCAACATGTGCCTTCACACGATAATCCTGCAGATCTTGGAAGTCGTGGATGTAAACCACAAAATCTTGCTCCCAATTCTTTGTGGTGGCATCGACCACCATACTTAACCAAACCATCATCTGAATGTCCTAAACGGAACACGTTGTAAGCACCCGAAATCTGAGGTGAAGGTTCAATCACTGCACACAGAAGTTCGAAACGATGACATTTTAACTCGGTTTTTTTTCATACAATATAGATTTGCGGGTAATATGCTATATATTTCGATTCTTCAATGATTGCATTAGGAACCTCAGGCCGAACAAATCACACATGAATCAGAGTACCTTGACTCACGAGGAGATAAGATTCGTTAAATTCAGAATCTATTACTCGGATGAATGTGAATCTTTGTCTGAAAATCGTGACATATCTATCAAAAGTGCACATAAAACATTAAACCCATTGCTTGATGAGAACGCACTTCTTAGAATAAATGGCAGATTGGCTCTCTCTTCCTTACCGCAACTCCCGATTTTGCCAACTTTATTTACAACATTTATATTACTTCCTATCTCACGCTGAATGCAGTCAAATGTGTTGTATGGTGCAGACTGAGTTCTATATCTTCCACCTCAAACCCCGAGTGAAGAAGATAATACGACATTGCATTGTATTATTTACAGGCAGCGGCCTTGTTGTCAGATCATAGCACCACTTCCCCGAAATGGGAACGCAGGAAATGTCTCTTGTTAACAGACGGCAAAAGATGAAGGCAATTCACCACAAATTCTCGATTCGATGGAAGTAGGATTACTTGAGAACAGTCCAGAGGAGATACAAGTGGATCTCGTAGTTGTAATGGACGAATTTGGCTAGTGGTGAGTACACACTGTCGGCTTTCCTTGATATAGACGGGGCCTTCAATAACGTTACCACTTCTTCTATTGAGAATTCACTAAGAGACAGACTAATCCGATCAAATCTGGGTGGATGTTCTGTCGTCAAGCGTGCGACCTGGGGTACGCCACACGGGGTGTCCTATCTCCTTTTTTGTGGTTCTTGGTTGCTAATGTTGGTCTGAGGCTCCTAGAAAGTAGGGGCTTTAGGGTTGTGGCAAATGCCGACGATGTGGCTATTCTTGTGGATGGTAAATTTTTGCCAACGCTGGGGAACTGATGGAGTCTGCTTTTGGAATTTTATCCTCTTAGGCGACAAAATGTGGTCTGGGAATAAATTCAAATAAGACGGACCTTTTAAAATCGATATAATTCAACCACAACTATTCGCTATACTGCTCACAAAGGATAAATTCGAACCAATACTTCAGACGCAACTTGTCTTCACTCCGCGACTGATTAGTTAACTCGTAACTTCACGCAAGGCTGACTGAATTATAACCGACTGGTTTCCGGCCTTATCTTGCCCTTTTAAATGCGTACGTCTTCAGTCTGATGATGGTTCTCGAAGTCGAATGTTCAGGGTTTCGCATTCTCGAGAATTCTTTTGCTACTACATTGTTCGTTGTTGCGTTTGTTTACTTTCCTCTCCGATCAAGGCACAGACGGCCCCAAAGAGGCCAAGATCAATCGTGCTAAACCCTCCAACCTTCCAAACGCTCTAATGTAACCAACCCTGACATCCCCTACCCTGATTACCGCGAAGCGGTGATCATCCTGAATGAGAAGTCATTTCCGCTTAACAGTGGCCTGATATAATATGGTTTTAGCTCAATCGAGCAGGGTTCAACAAGTCAGCTTCCCGTTCTGCCGCACATCCCCCAACAGAACCTTTCCCCGTAAATCCCGTCCCATCGCAACCCATCCCACAGAACTCTACCCTATCTGACTCTACAGGGCGAATCTGCTGCTAGGGCACGCAAGGCGGCATGTGCTGCTTACTGCTGCAGTAGAGGAGTCGGAACCAAACGGCGTCTTCGCCCAAGGATCGTGCGTTTGATATATTCTACGGTCATCGAACCCAACCTCTTAAACGGTGTTGCTCTCTGGTGGACTGCTCTGGATAAACAACACAATATCGGACTTCTTGACAAGGTCAGAATATCCGCCGCCCCAGGCCAGACATCGAAACTAAATACAAGAAGTATTTCTTCAGCGATTTCCTCTCAGTAGATTTCTAGTAAAAACTCTGAGGGCAGATAAAATTGCTATGAAAAGTTTCTCTGAAAAATCTGTCGTTCGGAGTCGACTTTAAACTGTAGGTCCCACCGCTCACGTATTAAATTAACGCACACAACATGAGCGGTGTGAGAAGCTAGGCCGTAATTCTGACTGAAGGGTTGTAATGGGCGATTATGTATGTATGCTCTACGTACCACCCACACGAAAGCCTTGTTCGCAATACTCAACTTGCTCCCTATTGTGCTTCTCGCTAAGCAGGCGACCAAGTTCGCTGTGACTAGACTTAATGCTCTCTCATTGGCACATTGTACCTTCTGGTCACTCCACTATTCTAGAGGTTGGCCCCTGTGAACATGGACTACCCCCCTGCTGAATATTGTTTTGACAGATGTTTCCACTCTCTGATTCCGGAAGTCCTGAGTATATGCACCGACGGCTATAAACTTGATAATGGGGTTGGAAGCGGTGTTTACTCTGGGAAACTGGACCACAATATTTGTCTCCGTCAGCCGGATTACTGTAGCGTGTTTCAGGCGGAGGTGATGGCAATTTACCGGGCCGTTCAATGGATCCTTGTCAATGATGCTCCTTTCAGTCATCTCTCGGTCTTTTCTAATAATCAGGCCGCGATAAGATCTCTATCAGGTGTCGTAAATAACTCTAGAATCGTTAGGAAATGTCGCCGCTGTCTCGACCTTCTTTCGGGGCGCTTCACCAGTGTCTCACTGGTGTGGTTCCCCGGGCACAGTGAAATTCCAGGTAACTGTAGGGCCGAAGAACTCGCCAGAGCTGGTGCGCTCCCTCTGGAATCCTCTTCTGTTGAATTGGGTATGCTACTGGACGTCAACCTATACCGGGTCAATGAGGAGTCCTGCCCCACCGCTAGACTCACCTGGCCGTTGATGAATAGAAGGCGTACCAACCAATTTCTTGGTCTTGGTCGTGACGTCATCTTGACTACAGTGGCCGTGCTAACAGATCATTGCGTCATGGGTAGACATACGAAAAGAATGAAGCTCCCTTTTAACGACTCTGACGTAGATGTAGGTCCGCTGAGGAAGAGAAGACTGTTATTCACTTTCTTTCTCAGTGTCCGTCTCTTGCTATATATAGGTTATTTGGCTGCCCATTCCTTGTCAGCTTGACGGAGCTATCATCTATTAATATCAAGGATATAGCTTAGTTCATCAAACTTTCTGGCTGGTTTTCCAGTGCGGAGTAGTCGTGCTTTTACTGTGTAGCCCTGCGCTGACCAACTTCTTCCTTTTCCTTGATTTTGGTGGAACCTGGTTAGTACAGGGACTGCCTTCACCCGTGGCAACACAACGGGCCGCTTTGCGTGCTCAAGTGAGCTTTGTGATATCAGAGCTACCACTCCGACCTAACCTTACTTATCTATCCCTCATGTTTGTTGTTGCTGGTTTATTTACAAGATTTTCAATGCATTTATTAATGTGTATTGTGTACAGATTGTCTCTTGTTGCGTTCGCTTCCCTTGTGCTTGCATTTTCTTCCATACTCATGGTCTTTGTTTTTGTAGCTTGTGCTTATTGTTTTTATTGTTAAACGATATTAGGTCGGTTTCGATTGTTGTTGCGTAACAATAGCGCAGTTCACAATCTTGGGCATTTAGAGGGTAAATTTATAGCATTGTGAATATTTGCCATTAATTTTGAACCGTGGGTTTTTTTTTTGTTGAACTTTGGACTACTTATTGCAAACTTCTCAAATGAAATGACAAGCCATATATTCATTAATGTTTTTTAAATGTTGTCATTTTATATTTAAATAAAATAAACCGTGGCAAGGATATTTCTGTGTGTTTTGTTAGTGTATGGTAAAAAAAATTAAAAAAAAAAATTTACCCAAGATGCGATGTGAACTGCGTCTTTGAATGACAAAATACTTTACTCTGCTGAATATTCATGTGTTAGTTACAAGTGTGTTACAGCAAATAATTCAAAAAACCAGTTCATCAAGAAAATGCTATGTACTCCAATTTTGGTAATATGCAAAGCCGATGGTGAAGCCCTAACTAATTAAAAGTGCTTATAAATCCATAAAACTTTTCGAGGTCAATTGAAGCTAGACAAATCCGATCAACCGAAAAGGTTCAACCTTGAAAACTTACACCAAGTGAGGGTAAACTTTGCGCGTAAGTAGCCGCAATTTTCATTAAATCCCGTGGGTTAGTAGGGTGGCCCATATCAGAGACAATTAATATTGACTTCGTTATTCCACCCTCAAAGCAACTGTCGAAGTAAAATATCTTACAATCCCATTTAGTATGTCTGGAAAAAATAATAATAAATAAAAAGAATATCAAATATTAAATATTCTTTTAATATTAATTTTACTTTTCTTTAATTATTTTTTACTCTCAAAATCTTACAATTGCATTTCCACTTTCAAACTATAACGGGCACTATTTAAGTTTTTTCCTAATTTTACATTGGCAATACCTACTAGCATGTGTGACTTTCTTAAGATACAACCCTGTAACTAGTCTAATACAACACCGAAATAGAGAAGCGTTTTCGTTAGTAGTTGTAAATAAAAGAAACGTTATATTATTTTAAATTCTATTTTCGCTTCCGATTTATGTGCAATAAATGGTTTTTGAACTTTACTTGTGGGTAGTTATGTTTTTAATTATTTATCTTTCACATTCCTTACCGCAATATTTGAATCTCAATATTTTGGGGTGAAACAAACGAACCTTTTTGATTTTTTTAATTATCATTTGTCCTCGAGAGTTGGTGTTTTACGAGATCTTGCTTGACTGTGGTTTGTTTCAACTAAATACTTGATAACATTTTTTTTAAGATAACAAATAACTGATTTACCTATGTTGAATTTCAATCACTCGTTCTCAGCCGTACAGGAGACCTGTGGCACATGTTGAAAATAATATAAAGGGTGATTAGGGCCGAATACACCAATGCTGTCTTCTGGACAACATTTTAGATCAGCTACTGGATTGCAAAATGTAGGATATTCCACTAATTGTTAAGATATGTAAGAAAATAAAAAATATTTAAATGAGTTACTTTAGTTTTTTTCAACTAAATTCGAAACATTTTAGTCTTTCATTTCCTAAAATAATATGACCGAAAGATTCGAAATATCTATCATTCAAAATTGCTACGGAATTACTAAAATATTATTTACTTTCTTTGTGTCGCTAGTGTATAAGTGGCAGAATTATTTCCGTTTTTTTTTTTAACAAAAATTGATTATTGAAAATGGAACTATTTAAGGCAAAGTTCATATTAATTTTTGAATTCATTGGAGTCTTAACTATAACTGCCTAACTATAATCTGCTAATCCAGTTTTAGAAAACCTACCCAATCTCACTTAATTTATCCCGCCAAGTATCATATAATGGATTAAACTCGCCTTTTTGTTAACAGATTTCACCCTGCTGCAACACATTCCTCCAGGCGCTTCTGCTTCTTGCGCGCCTACGCTAGTTGGTCTCACCAATCCATGACAGGGCTTCCTCGATTTTGTTCTTCCAACGAATACAAGGTCGTACTCTTCGCCGACTTCCACAGATCTCCGCATCAAACACCTGCATACTCCTCCATTCAAACGACATGGCCGTGCCAACGTAGCAGCTGGATATTTATACAATGCACAGTATCCATGTTCTTGGGGAGCTCATACACTTCACTGTTGAGTCGGATGTGGAAATCATCGTCAACCCGCACTGGAGCGAAGATCTTACGTAGAACTTTTCTCTCGAATACTCTCAAGGCTGCTGCATCAGTTCTTAATAGGGTCCATGCCTCTGCGCCATAAAGAAGCACGGGGAGGATAAGCATCTTGTAGAGTCTTAGTTTTTTTGTACGAGAGAGGTCTCTGCTAGCACCTGTTGGCAAGCGTAATCCTACGTTTGATCTGCAGACTGATCATTTTTGGTGGTAACGGCCGAACCAGGATAAATAAATTCATTGACTGTATCAAAAGTATAGTTATCAGCCGTAATCTGATTATCTATACGCCGCACGCCTCTACTTGTCGATAACGCATACTTTGTTTTGCACTCATTTACTGGCAGACCCATCTTAGTAGACTACCGTTCAATAGCAATAAAGGCAGCAGTACGTCTAACTTGGTATGCCGTATGAATTTTTTTTAAAATTGATAATAGCCCATTTACACTACAGCGAAATCTAGTACTTTGGGGTTTCGAGCCAAATCTAGTTGATTTTAACTAGATTTCCCATACAAAACAAAATCTACTTATTTAGTAGATTTCGGCAAAATCTAGTAAAAATTGGAATGCAACTATGTGTTTTGCCAAATAGTACTTAAAAGTACAACGCTGCGCAGGAAAAAAATGACATTTCAATTCAAAATAAAAACAAATTAACCATTATCCTGTATTAATGGGTCAAAATTGCGCGAACAGTTTTTATTCCTCATTTATTCTTTAAATACTCAACTTTTGTACAATTATAATTTTACTGAATGCTTTTTACAATTTTAAACATAATCTTTGTAGAGCTTTTCACAAAGCTTATGCAAAAAAACTTACGCAAATGGTACTTTTGGATCAAAATAATCAATTTCCGCATGTGTTACGAGCTTAGTAACAATTTTGTGTGTCTTGACAACTTCATAACTAGCAACAAACCCAAAAAAGAAAATAAGTAGTGTAAATATATTATTCGTTGATGTGTTTTTGAAGTTGTTACTTTTGTCCAAATCGTTCTAAAAGCACCAAATATGCAAATAAATGTACCGAATGTCAAAAATGTATTTGCAGAAAGCTTTCTCAGACCAATGTTGTATGCAATGAATGTAAAAAAATAAAATGTGTTATATTTTTGAAGTACAGGATAAGGGTTAAAAATAAACAAAATAAGGAACATCTTCTTCCCAGAATGATTTGTGATGAACCTGCGGATTAATATTTTTATTATTACCTATATTGCATATGCTACCCATTACATTCTCCTATTTAACAATTATGTGTAGTAATACATTTGCAATATTTTTTGAAATCTATGTCCTATATTTTTAATTTTTTTTTTTTTTTTGGTATTAAACTAAATTTGGAAACATTATTGTTTTCTTTTAAATTTCAGTCAGCTGTTTTTGTTATTAAAATGAAACCTTGCTACTGTCAAATAAATCCAGTGTAAACGTACTAGATTTTGAGCAAGATTTGAAATCTAATCTACTAGATTTCGCTGTAGTGTAAATGGGCTATAAGTACTGAATTTAAGGTGATCAGCGTTGCCACAAAGAAAAATTTTTCCCTACCAATATTCTTTCTAAAACCTACCAAAATTTGTATTTAAATAATGATAGATTATTCAGTATGAAATTAACGTTTTATTGTTAAAATTAACAGAAGAATTTCATATATATCACATTATTCACATTAAGGTACGCTAAAAGAGGGTTTCCAACTATTTCCTTACTTTTTATTTTCGTTTTTAGATCTAAAAATAAATAATACTTCCAACTTTAAATCTGATAGATATTAATTGTATTTTCCTACCAAAAATAAATGAAATTTGAACAAACCAATCGTAGCAATCGTAGCATTTTTTAATAAAAACTACCAATTTTGGTCCAATTGGACCAAAACGGCAACGCTAAAAGTGATAGCAAAATTACACAAACATGTATTTGTTGCTATTTTCTGGAGTATGATAAAAATGATAGAGGCAATTTCGTATAATGTTATTAAATTATTATTTTGTGTTATTATATTCACTCTTGTTTCTTTTAAATTTGTTATTAATTTTTTTGGAATTCATGCGTGCTTGTGTTTGAATACTTCAAGACGACACTGGAGCCATAAGAGCATATACTCCAATAGAAACTGTGTCAGTAGATTAATAATATTTAAATAAATAAACAAATGTATATATACAGTCAGCACGAAAAAAATGTATATACTTATTACAAAAAACAAAAAAATATCGTTCCACAGGATTTTATTCATCACAATTCTTTAAATAATTCAGTCGCTGTAGTCAAAGAATCGCCACTTTATTTGCCTAGTTTTGGCCATTTCTTCTTATTTATTTTATATATAACCAATAGAGAAATATTTTAATTTATAATCAAAATATAATTTTTAAGCTTTTAATATATTTCGAGTTAATAAGTCTACAATTTTTTATGTTCACTGTATGGAACCTAAACAATTGACATTCACTCGCACATAAAAAAGAATCACCTGGGCTGACAATGCCATCTTGAATGAATTCGCCTTGCTCTTGACTTTGCTTTTTTACAAAAAAAAAAAATCGTTTTGCAGCTATCGAAAATAGTGCTTGAAATTTTTGATTTTGACGGCTGTCACTTATTACCACTCCGTAGATTATTCTGGTTTATTCCACTCATTACCCTTCTGTTCACCAAGTCATTTATGGCTAACGCTCCAGATTAAATAAAAATTAATTTAGTTCAAAAAATTCCTGATTTATTTAAATTAAAAATTTGCATTTTTTTTAAATCTGATTTTTTTTTTTCAAATAAAAAAAATTCGTAATCAGAGAACAACTTGTTTTCATTTTATTTTGTTTTGGTTTAGTAGAAGTAGTGTAAACGCAATAAGATTTGCGTTTTATGATTTCTACTACCATTTTTACGAATGGAATGCTACTCTTTAATAATGCAGAATTATTATTTTCAAAACATTTTTTAATAATCTTTGTTTCTGTCATCTCTGCAAACTCGTTTAAGTCACATCACTAATTTTAGTACAATTGACAGCTAGTGCTTTTATTCTATAAAAAAAATTTTAGCACGTCACTAATTGTAATTTTGTGAAAAGTGTTTTTGTGTGAAAAAAAGAAAAAGCAGGTTGTAGAAATAATTACGCCTTCTTCAATATATTAATATAATATGCGTAAGGGTAAATAAATAAGTCTTATATTGTAAAGGCTAACATTTAATAAATCGAAAATATTTTAAACTGAGTATGTGAAAACTGATGTAAATATAGTATTTTCCTTTGTTACAAGTGTCTGTCCAATGAACCTCTGCATACATAAACCAATAAAATCTGTGTGTTGATTGTTGTGTCGTATCTGTGTTTGTAAAACCAATGCAATTTTTCCACTTTTGTATTGCAAAAGAAAAAATTAAAAACGCCATTTCATCCTTTGTTTAGCAATAAAATTAACCAATTAGTATAAAGTGGTTTTGTTGTTGTATTCATAAAGAAATAACTATAGAAGAAACTTATGAGAAAGAAACTCTGCAGTCGATGTCGTTTTGCAATGGCCTATGAGCATACATAATGAGTCCACCCACTTTTTCTTCCTTGTAGATGTACAGTTCGCGTATGAATATCAAAAATTCTGACTTGATTTAAAATCGTAATGGAAAAGTTTCCTTTAAAAGGGGTTCGAGAAATAGTGGCGGAAGGAAATAATTATTTGACGGCATATCAGTCGGTTTTAAAAAAGGTAAGACAACACAACATTGTTCGCTCTAATTTATATGTGGGATTTGAATGTTAGGAGACCGAAATTTGTAATGCCCTAATACAATACACGAACAATAATTAACAAATCTTTGTTAATGCCGCAATTATAAATTTACGTAGACTGATAAAAAAAACGTTAATAAATGAATGTTAGGAGACCGACAATAATTAACAATTTGTTTTAATACCAAAATTATAAATTTACGTACTCTTTGACGCATAAAAAAACGCCAATGAATTTAAATTGAAAAATATTTGGATTAATACCTTTTTCAACCATAAAATAGAAATATATTAATTTCATAAAAAATAACTGATCGCGTTGCCGCCAATAGGGGAAAGTAGTTATATATAACGGTGTGGCTGAGAATTTGAATTGATCGAAATTTACCCTTCTCTAGTTCTCCAACAAGTTAAATGAAAACGAATTCAAAACAAATTCCGTCAATGTATGGGAAAACAAAATCTTGTTTAACAATAATCCAGTCAAATTTGGAAAGGAGCGCTTATTACAGTTTCTGTAATATCATTGGAAGAGTTAGTGTCTGATGAAAGTTCACGTGATAATTACTCAAGTCGTAGACAATTTTTTTATAAATTAGGTCATTAACAATTGTGGCTGAATAATGTTACAAGATCCCTCAGAATAGCTCTCTAAGGATCGCTGACAATTTTTCTCCTGTTTCTTCTAACCTATGCCACATTTACCTCTACTCTGTATAAATTGTAAACAGAATTGATTTGATTAAAAAGTTTCGTAATATAATAATAATACTTTATTAAGTATGACAGACTTTATTTAGTCCCTGTACCTGTTGTTACAAGAAAATACTAAGTTTTATAAAAGAAATATTTTATGTGTTATCTATTTATATAAGTAATATTTTAGTTTAAAATAGTTTTTATTAAATGAAATTACTTCGAAATAAATTATGTACATCTTTGTATTGCGATTAAACATTAATTAAAAAATTATTAAAGCCGTAAATCCATACCAACCGTTTCATGCGTGCTTGTGTTACATCGTATAGCGAAAAAGTGGAATCAGTGTAGTTGTTTGTGACAAGTTACAGAAGAAAACGCATAGAGTACGTAGATGCATAGAATGTATCAAAGAGGTTTACTTTCTACTTTTCCATGGGTGACATGCGATGGCGAAAAACGTCATGCACTGCTGGAAAAAGTCAACAGTTTTTTAAACTTGGCATGCCACGGATGGTATGGACTTTCGGCATAATTTAGTTTTATGAATTTTTTAAAAGCAATGCAATTTTTTGTTTCCTATTGTGTATTCACTTGCTTAAGTTTTTTATAATTTATTTATGTTTTCTTATTCGAACTTACTAATCTGCGATCATTTAATTTTGTAGTTCCCAGTTTGTTTATAAGCCCGAAGAGAAAAGAAAAATTCGAAACCAAAGTAAAGTAAAATTATGCATATTATCTATCCTCAAATTTAACAAATTATCAAGTCTACTTTATATTTTAAGCGACAGAAACGTAGACAAACGGACAACTATGATAGCAAGTTGCAATTGAACTGGTTTTAAGTAGTATTAAATTTCTTTTTAATTTATATACTTCACATTCCAAAATGTTGTTCGAGTTATGCTTTAGCATTTACTTAAAATATTTTGTCTTAATTTTATACCCGATTTCTGATTTCGATATTTTACATTTTTTAACAGTTTAGACACTAGTTTTTTCTTAAACGTTATTTATTTAGTTATTTTATTTGGTCACGTTATTTTAATCTCATTTGACAACAGATTAGTTAAATAATTGTTTAAATAAGAAATTATCTCATTAGATATAGATGAATGTTTATTACGGCTTATTAATTTATGTATATCTGCGTTTCCTGTGTTTACTTTTAGTCTAACGGCCATTCAGCTGGAAACGAAACAGATTATCAGGACCACCCTTTAGCGCCTCTATCTTCCACTGGAAGGACAGCAGTTACAACTACTCTAACAACACTAAATGATGAAGAAATGATAGACATAACGCCACACTCAAGTCCTGGAGATAATTCTCATAATTTGAGTTCATATAGTCGTAGTAAGACAGCAGATAATGCCGACATGGAAAGGGATCGTAGTGATTGTAATAGCCATACCAATCATAGTAATAGTCAGCAGCAACGTATGCATCAACATGTGCCAACTCACAGCGCTTTTGGGGATTCCATGGAAGGTATTAGTAACTTTATTTTGAACAATAATTTCTTTTAAGTCTTTGTTTAAATAATTGATTAGTTTGCAAACAGACGTTAATGTCAAACATAATTCTTTTCTATCACGTGATTTTAAATGCGAACTCATGGGCATGCTAACAAAATAATGAATCATTGTTTGTTAGCAATTCAATTTTTGTTAATTGGTGTTTTGGAAAAAAGTGTTTTGATTCAATTATTGGCATTAATCGAAAAAGAACAGCTTCTCTAAGAGTTTCGATAAAATTGGTCGCTACGACGGTACTTCATTTGGCGGTATTTCCGGCTTAGAAATCATTATGACCAGCTATTTTCGGCAATTCTAAAATTTTGTTAAAATAATTCTGAAGTTTGCAGCCCTGTCGTATATATAAGGAAATTGAACAAAGCTCTATAAAATTGTAGAAATATTTATAATAAACTAGCAGATTGTATCCGGCGTTGCGCGTGTCATAAAAATAACAATAAATAAAAATCCGGTTTCGAAACCGGCTTCTTAAAAAAGGCAATTTTTCAAATTATTCGGAAACCGGTTTATCAAACATCCCAGTTTTTTGAATACTCCAATTTGCCCGTTTTTCGACCCTTTCCCCCTTTTTGAACCCCTTTTGGTCCTACTTTATAAACGGAACACCTCCAATAGCTATTTGGTAAACTTAACCAAGCTAAATCCTAAAAAAAATACCTTTAAAACAAATAAAATACAGCATTTATGCATAAAGTACTAATTTTTGCCCTTTTTTTCTCCCTTTGTCCCATTTTTTTCCTTTGGTTCAAAATTTTTAATAGATTTATAGCCCATAACCTGCTCCGACAAAAGCTCGATCAATATCCCAAATTTCAAGAAAGTCGGTTCAACAGTTTAGGCGTGGTTTAGGCCCCTTTCCCCTTTTTGGACCCTTTTTGGTTCAGCTTTTGAAACGGAATACCTCCAATAGCTAACCTATTACTATTTTTTCCCCATTTGTCCCATTTTTTCCCCCCTTTTGGGCAAAATTTTGAAAAGATTTATAGATTTTCAGAAAATCGGTCCAGGCGTTCAGGCGTGATTGGCTAACAAACAAAAAACAGACTTACAGAAAGATTTATAATATATGTATATTAGGATTGCAAGGTAAATTCATATAGAGGTAACCTTATCTCAACAGCTGACGAGATTTGAAATGCCAAAATTTTGTTGTTTTTTTGTGTTTTCTTTCGATAATCATTTTCGGATTTATAAACCCTCATTTGTACCGGATGTATCCTTAACGATACGCACTTTAGAAATTCTTACGATTACTATTTCAAGGCCAATTTTATTAAAATTTTTGCAAGATGATTAATAATATTTAAGCCTTTAACAACCTAAATTTACTATATTTATATTATTTAGACGAGAGTGATGAATTGCCCTAGAAAAATTTCGGCCTCTCCAACTAGGTGCCTAACTGTGAGCAATAACAAATAACCTTTACATCTGCCATTTTTCCCGATGGCCATATAAAAACATGTTATTTACAATGTCATTGACTGCATGGAATATTTTTTTTTAATTTATTGGTGCACCACTTTTGCGTAATTAAGCATGACATCAAAATCAAAAGAAATTTCTATATATAAAATTTATTTAGTTTTTTTAATTGCTTTTATTAATTTCCTATGGAGGTTTGAGGGTTAATTTTTTTGACATTCCGCGTGCACTTTAACAAAAACAAAATGGCTGTTGTTTTTGCATTGTTGTATTTGTTGTAGAGACGCTCCTACCTATTATAAATATGCCTTGATAAATTGTATAAAAAAATAGATGGCCTATTTTAAAAACAAAATTGAAACAAAATTAAATGCACTAAATGAAGTCATCGATAAGAGGTAAAAGTGGCATTAGATGCAAAAAATGTGCCGGGATAGATCAGTATTCTGCAAAAATTTTGGGAGAGGACAATTTCGTGAGATTTATGGGTGATGACTGTTTGCAATACATTCAGATCTTGTTCTGAATGTTATTCAAGAGGGCGTCAAAAAGTCTAAACAAGCATTGCAGGAATATGAATTTGAAAGTTCACTAAAGAATAATGGAAACTAAATTAAATCGTTGTTGGAGGCAATTGAAAAGGTTTAAAAAAATAGATAAAATACGAAAGTTGTGTGAAAATATGGGCAAGAGGTTGAAGATATACATATATGGAACGGTAAATAATATTGAAAACAAAAATAAGACTATCTATGAAACGATTGAAAAAAACAACACGAAAATGTGTAATGAAATAAAGAAAATTGTCAAGGATACGAATGTCACACACACAAATAGCTGAATTAAATGAAAAAGTAGACCCAATTAATTTTAAAATAAACGTCGAAAATGGAAAAATTGGTACATTGGTAATAAAAAGTAAGAATGTTGAAGAAAGGGGAAACATTAAGAAAGCTATTGAAACCCAAATTAGTAAAAAGTATGAAGTTAAAGTGCCAAAGCAAGTAGGTATGTAAATTATAATAATGTACATGAATTTTTAAATGCAGGAGAAGGAAATAATAGAGAAATTGAAAAATCAAAATGAAATATTGAAGGACACTAAAATAGAATTTATTAAAATATATGAATCTAAGAAATTTAATAGAACAATATTTAATGCGAAACTGCGAATAGATAATAACTCATATCCAAAAGTTATATCATGATTAAAGCTTAATATGGGATGGGATAGATGCCGGGCTTTCGATGGTACTGCTGTCTTGCAGTGTTATAAGTGCCAAGGTTATAACCATAAATCATCGGAGTGCAGAAATGGAGATACCCGTTATAAGTGCAATGGAAATCATAGAAGAAAGGAACGTAATAAGGAAATAGTGAAAAAATGCATCAATTGTATGACGGAAAATAAAAGACTTAATATTTAATCCGGTTTATCAAAATAAACTTATGTTAAGAAAAAGAAGAATTGGATTGGCCATTTAACAATCAAAGAAAATTCATGGGATATATACAAGGGCTTTTAAATAATTTTACTCAGCTGGAAATAATTGCCGTAAACATTAAACCAAAGAAAATAAAATATAAACAATGTGCATTTTAACAAATTTTGAAATATTTGTCAAAAATATTTCATGACGCGGGGGAAAGATAGAAGGGAAGGAAACAGAAAGCAAGAGCATAACAACGTGCTGTTCTTATCGTCCGTTTTTGTTGTTTGACCACTTTTTATTTATTTTTCTGAAATCACTTATTCTGGTCAGTGTTGGCACGAAAAAGAAAAATATTGTAACCAACATTTGAAAAAAAAAAAATATACCCAAAATTAAATTCACATTTTTTTATTTTATTTTTTTTTTTTTCAAATATAAATAATAATTAATACAACATAGCAAGCAAAGAAACAAAAAATCATGGTATAAGAAATATAGAAGGTAGTTTCATTTTCTCTTTATTTTTTGAAATTCACCATCTGACATGCTTAAGGATTATGACGTTTTCGTTAAAATAATGCTACCATATAAATTTTAAATTTCCCATATTTTCTATGAAAATAATAAATTCAATTCAGTTGAAAAATATTTTGAAAAAATTGTATATTCAAGTATTTCTGCTTAAATTGGAATCAAAGGTAATTATACATATAAAAATTTATTGTCCGAGGGAGGTTTATAAAAGTCTAATGCCGATTTTTTAAACATTTGGAACATTTAAATTCTAAATTACACATTTGTCATAAATAATTTATTGGGAATATACAACAAAATTATAAATATGGCAACGCTACATACATAGTTTGTGAGAATATGAAACTTCAAAAAACCTTATTTTAAAAAATAAAGAGAGAATTAAACTACCTTCTATATTTCTTATACCATGCAAAAAATAACAAAATAAAATTTTAGTCTTACTAATTAATTCATTTCTACAAACAAAACAAAAGCTCTTTTTTAAGAAAAATAAATGACCAAATCCGAAAATTTTGGTTAGAAATAGTTAAAAAGGGCAACACTGGTTGTGATTAGCAAGTAAGAGAGCGAAAATAAGTTGACAGTCTACAGTCTTAGAAAAGTGTTGGTAATATACGCTATTTTGATTTTCATTTTATCAACATACCTAAAGTTATATCTTTGACTTGAAAATGGTATCTAATTTTGGTCTATAAATTTTCTATCCTACTAATAACCAACCTTTTAATTTTTCTAAAGTATAACTTAATACAGTACGAGCTCGATTTGCGCAACCACCGATAACTGCAACGCCCCGATTAGCGCAACAGGCAAATTTTTAACATTACAGTCTTTATAAATGCAACTTTCTCAAGAAAACAGTCTTGATAATTGCAACTTTTTGTGTTTTATAAAATGTAAAGTATTATTCTCTTTGAATTTGGGAGAAATAAAAAAAGTGGTTAAACTAACAATTAAACAAAAACTTGAAATTTTGAGCAAATTGCAACTTGGAGAATCTGGTAAAAAGATTTGTATTGATCACAAAATTAACAAGTCCACAGTAAGCAGAATTAAAAAAAATGATCATGAGATACAAAAATTTGCTAGAAACACTGAATCCGGTACAGGAAAACGAATAACACTTAAAGCAGCTCAGTACCCACGAATCGAGAGTAAATAACGTTCCGGTTTCTGAGGAAATTTTAAAATCGAAAGCCCTATTTTTCCACAACAAATTGAGAGAAAAACCGGGAACTTTTAATGCTAGCCTTGGATGGGTAAAGAATTTCAAAAAGCGACATAGTATACGCAGATTAAAAATATGCTGAGAAAAGCTGTCAAATAAGGTGGAGAGTGTAGAGCCTTTTTTAGAAGAATTTACTACTAAGATCAATGAACTAGGATTAGTTCCGGATCAGATTTACAACTGCGACGAGTCTGGTCTATCTTTCAGACTTCTACCAAATTCAACTCTAGTAAGTTTAGAGGAAAATGCAGCACCAGGACGCAAGGTTACTAAAGAAAGGATAACATTTTTGCGATGTGTCTGACGAAGACGATCTACCATTGATTTTGTTACGGTACCAGATAGCAGAAGAGGCTTCAATTAGACCATCCATTTCAAAATTGTTGTTGTTGTAGATAATGTCATCAAGTCCATTGACATTTGTATAGAATGGGCAACAGAAAATGACATTTCAAATGAAAAATTAATCGCTCTTCAAGAAATCAAGGAATCTGCGATTTTTCAAAAGGCTAAAAAGTCTTAAACTCAAACAAAAATCTCAACATTTTTCTCCTTAAATTAAAGGTTTAATTTTATGTATTTTCAAAAAGATAAAGAAAATAAGTACGAAAATAATTTTTTGTTTTGCTTTTTATTTATGAACAAAACTTTAATTTTATTACTTTTGCTTTATAAGTTATTTTCTCATGTTAAAAATAAAATTTAATGAATTTGAGTTCAAGAGTGGTGAGTTTTTATATAAGATTTTTCGTGGTCGGTTATGACAACTTTTCGGTAAAAGCAACAACTCCGGTTTCCTTTCGGTTGCGCAAATCGAGTTCGTACTGTACCTATAAAATAAATATTCCTCAATTCATAACATCTAAATTATTTACTTGACTATTAAAACAATTAAACCCTGAAAAAATTGTTATAGCATCCTCTAACATCTGCACTCGCCGCAGTCTAATCGACGACTAAATAAAAGAGCATAATCAATGTGTATGAATTATCTCTGCACAATTCTGCTGGTGTATGTGCATCTAGAAATGCATCTTAAAAAGATTATAGTGAGAGCGGGTTGTAATGTTAAAACGATTTTGGTGAGATCGGGTCGTAACGTTAAAAAGATTTTGGTCAGAACAGGTCGAAACGTTAAAAAGATTTAGGAGAGAGCGGGTCGTAACTTTAAAAATTTCCCCCAAATGCAAACATTGTTGACAACGTTAAAATGCAAGAAGCCGCTTTATCTATAGATGCCAATAACATCTGTGTGCATATAACTAAATGTACTGCAATAATTAAAAACGTTTTACAACCCCATACATTAAATATATGTACATAATTTAAAAAAAAAATTAATTTAAATCTATAGCAAGCATTTTTTCAGGTTTAAGCAATAAATCGTTTCCAAAAATTAGCCATATTTTAAATAAATTTTCTTAAAAACTTTTTAAAATTTATTGTTTTGGCAATTTGTCGCAAAATTTTAAAATTTTTTTAAAATTTAGCTATGGCTACGTTCGCATATGCAGTAGTTGCTTAACAGTGCAGCATAATAAAAATCAAATGTTAAAAAATGCAATACTTGTGAACACTACTTGCGTCGAACGTTTTTTTTTGCAGACAAATTGCAATGCTGTCGCAAATTTTTGCAAATATGGCACCAGATTGATTTCAGTTGCAATAGTTTGCGGTAAACTATTTCTTCGACAACATTGTAGTTTCGTGATATAAAAGCTATTAAACAGAAGCAATCAGTATTGTGGGGAAAAGTTTTATTAAAAATTAAAGAAATCAAATCGGACTTTGAAATGACAAAGGAACAAATAAGCCAGAAATTTTTGAATTTGCAAACCACATATAAAATAATTAAAGTTAGAAGAATAAAACAAGAACGCACCCTATTTTCTAGCTATTTTTTAGTCGACTTTAGCGATCAGTACATAACAATGGAATTGGAATTCAGCCAAAACAGGAGGAGTAAGATTATATTTTAAAAAACAATGGAAATTAAATAAAATTAAGAAAACCGTAAAGCACTCCAAACATTGGCGAAATTTGAAGAACCCGGTGTGAAAATTTGATGAACGAAGCTATAGCCTTGATATCAATAGATGTTAGCTCCGTTAAGCTAACAAGGAATGGGGAGCCAAATAACCTATATCTACACCTGGCAAAGAAAGTGAATAACGCTTTCCTCTTCCTCAGTGGACCTGCATCCACGGCAGAAGTCGTTAAAAGGGAGCCTCATTCTCTCGGCGTGCCTACCATGATGCAAAAATCCTGGGCCAGGTAAGTCTAGCGGTGGAGCAGGACTCCTCATTGACCCAGGATAGGTTGGCGTCTCGAAGGAACCTCCGCGCAATGGTCAACTTGACCGAGGCAAGTGGCATACCTAATTCAAGAGAAGAGGATTCCGGAAGGAGCGCACCAGCTCTGGCGAGCTCGTCGGCCCTACAGTTTCGGGTTGACGTTATTGAATGCGCCCTCAATGTCCAGAAAAATGGACAAAGTGTATTCCTTAACGTGCATGGAACTCTCCCCGAGAGATAAGCGAGTGAAGTGCTGTTTCCACTGATTTACCTCTCGTATACGCATGTTGCGAAGTGGATAGAAGCGGCCCTAATATGAATATCAAGCACTCTCTCCAGTGTCTTCAGAAGAAAGGAACACAGACTTATGGGTCTATAATCATTTGCCCCAGTATGGGACGGTTTCCTAGCCTTGGGAATGAAGATCACCCTAGATATTCTCCAGCTCCTAGGAATGTAGAGTAGCCTGAGACTAGCGTCCCCATGTTGAATGTCACCTGGAATAATACCATCCGGTCCTGGTGACTTGAATGGTTTGAAAGACCTAACAGCTCATTGCACTTGGCCAAGGGTAAGGGACAGGGAGGAATAGTTCCCAGACGGTGGTTCATTAACCTGATAAAAGGCATGGCCACCAAGTGTAACACTTCCTGGAAAGTGAGGATCAAGGAGGAGCTCAAGTGTCTCCAAACTGGACGTAGTCCAGCGTCCGTCAAGTCGTCGGATACAGTCAAGTGATTTATGAGTGGAACTTAGAATTTTACGAAGACGGCCCGTTTCGGCAGATGATTCTATGCTCGCGCAGTAGTTCCTCCACGAGGCCCTCTTCGCTCGCCTCACAGCGTATTTAAGTTCCCTCTTTGGTCTTGTAGGTAGACCATTCACCTGTCGTCTTCGCCCCGTTAAAGAGCCTACCACAAGATCGGTGTAGATCAACGATCTCTTGGTTCCACCAGGGCGGTTTACGCTCTAAAAACGGTTCAATTCGTGTTCTTCCTGTTAACCGAAGGGGTCACGAAAGGAGGACACGCGTTCTTGTCAATACTGAAGGTAATGTATCTATGGTCCGAAAAGGAGCATTCGTGAGATACAAACCAGTTCTAAAGGTTAGTAGAGAAATCGGAGCTAACCAGAGTGATGTCCAGCACCTCCTTTCTATTAGAAGTTAGGAAGGTTGGTTCATCACCCCGATTAGCTATAGCTAGGTTATTACTTATAATAAAATCAAAGAGGCACTCACCACGTTCATTGGTACCGAAACTGTCCCACATCGTGTGGTGGGAGTTGGCATCTGCTCCGATAATGACCGGAACTCCGCGCAGCCTAGCATCCGCTACCAGTCGACCAATGGGATGTTGAGGGGGAGAGAGCCCATAGTCATAGCTATATAGGATGATGTGATCAAGAGGGTCATCGAGTTAATTTCGACGACCATGGTAACGGTGTCCTTATCACTGAACCTGTGGAGGAGAAGAGCGTTAATACTATTCTTAACCATAACACGAGCCCAAGGCTGGATATATACGCTACGCGATATCCTTTGGTGTTGAGTCCGCAAACCCTGCCGTCTACGACCTAGGATTCTTGGGTCAGAATGAGCTCTACATCCTCGGTTGCTAGTCGGAGGAGCAGAGCGGCGGTATTAGAATCTTGTCGGTTAATTTGGGTGACTTTCAGCATTGACCCGAGAATCAATCATTGTCACATCAGCGTCCTCTTCGTCCGACAACGGAGAGGTTACGCCCGCGTCAATATCAATGCCGTCGAAGAAGTGCCCCACCAGCTCAAAATTGGACTTCTTGCTGGAAGAGGAGCGTCGCGAAGAGTGGCTGCACACACTTCTACATTCGACGTCTTCGGCGGGTTCGATGGGTCCAGGGGTAGGGTCGGATGGGATATTTAGGAACATATGTTTGTTCTTGGCATTATTGTAATGAATTTGTGAAAATAAACAAAGACAGCAAATAAAATGATTTATTTTTTAAGGGTCGTGGGGGTCTCTGTAGGGGATGGGTATTTTTCTACCCACTTCGGCATAATCTTGATAAGAATGATAAATTTGCCAAAATTACTCCATTAAACAATGCACTGAATAAAAAATTCATGCCGTTTGGCATATTTTCTCATAGTCTTTCTGTGGATGAACAGATGATCGCATATTATGGTCGCCATTCCTTAAAGGATATTGTTATTCCTCAATCCAATATGCTGGTGCATCTGCTAGCTGACTACGGCCTTGGAGAAAACGTGATACTATGACTACTTGAGAATATTTCGGATCCAAGCCAATATAATGTTACATTCGACAACTTTTGTATAAGCCATAATTTATTAAGTACATTATCTCAAAAAGATTATTTCCGGTACTGTTCGAGATAATCGGAGAAATCACGCATTGCTGGATGATATTAAATTTAGGGAAAAGGAACCTCGGGGTTCATCAGATTTTTGCTTTGGCAAAAATAACAATAATAAATATCGAACGATAATTCGGTAATTATCAGCACACATACCACATACTTATTATCATGTTATATCTATGTATATATTTTTAATCTTTCTGAAGGTTGTGACTGTTTTGTATAATTTTTTGGCTGTAGACCCGATGTACAAAACCAAAAGATATGACCGTAAACATCCCATGATGGCTGTCGTTGAACAACCATACATAATACATGCATATAATCAGCGAATGAGTGGAGTTGACTTATTCGATAATGGTGTCAACAAATATCGTATGTGAGTCCGCGAAAAAAGTGGTATTGCCCATTACTCACTAACGCTATTGATGCAGCTATGGTTAGCGTTGTTGAAGCGTTGGTAAAAATTCATGAAAATCGACGTCATAACGGAAAAGTTGTCACAAATGCGCAGCAAATAGCAAAACACACTGACAAATTTAACCACATGATTGATAAAATTGAAATACGAGGTCGTTGTGCGCACTGTGGGGGAAACCAGAGTACGGTTGTACAAAATACAGTTTGAATGTGCATCTAAGGGATTCTTTGGCACAGTTTCATGCCGAAACTCCCAAAAGTATAAAAAAAATTCAGAAAAATAAATGATTTGAAATTTCTATTAGGAATTAATTTTTAAAAGGTTTATGAAAAATATTTCATACCAATGCCTAAGTGGGTATTTTTATAACCATGTCATTTAATCGCACCTGTAGCTTAGGTAAGTAGACCAATTCAAGTAAAAGTATTTTCAACGGGTAGAAGATATATAATATTAAATGGCATCTAAAGGTTTTTCTGCGGATATCATCCATACATATTCCGCAAAAGTTTTTTCTACAAAATTTTAATTTTGAAAAATTCGTGATCTTTGACCATTTCGCTGTCATCCAAAATATATGAATAACATGCCTTACTAATTTTTTTTTAACCATTCTATGTCTTCTTTATTCGTTCTTTAACCCTTTGACGGACACTGACGTCTATAGACGTCATAACAAGGGTTTTTGGGGGGGGGGACATGACGTGTATACACGTCATAAATTGTATCTTGCCAAATACAGAGATACAGCAAGTGTCCCACGGGAAGGCCTCCTAAAATTTTGGTGTCCGTCAAAGGGTTAAGAAGATTTTGGGTTCTCGTTTAATTGGGGCAAGATAGAATTTAAAAAAAAACTTCTTTTTTGGGTGTCTTTCTACCCATTAGGGTTAAAAAGAAAACGTTTTGTGATTGTTCTACTTCAACAACCTATTCCAAGGACATTTACCAAAAAACAAGAATTTTTCTTCTGCTATTGAAGAAATGTTTTTATTAGTCACTTCAGAATGAATATTGCGACCTATCAGGTAAAGTGACATTTATTATTTGTCCCCCCTTCCCCCACAAAACTGTATGTTTTTTATTTTTGGAATAATATTCTGGCTCCATTGAAAGTCGGCAATCCATTAGTAGCTTCTTATGTTCATATGACCATTTAACACTGTAAAAATATATAATTAAATAATTTTATTGAAAATTTAATTTTTCAATTAAAATTATTTATTATAATAGTTGAAAAATAATTGAAAAATTAAATTTTTAATAAAATTATTTATTTACCTTTCTTTTTCCGCCATTGTTTATAAAGAACATAACCAATTTAATGGATGCACTAATTGCGCTTATTTGCTTTGCAGTTGAAAAATTTATGACTTTAGGAATTCAATGCATTTCAACATTTGCACAGTTGCGTTTAGGATATGTGACATTGTCGCACTACAAAGCAACCTGCTTTTAGGAAAGCAGCCAATCTTGCTGTTGTTCATCATGGGATTGACAACTCCGCTGTCAACGTACCAATACAAGAAGTCTTCATTTGTGTTGTAATATTCATTTGAATTCACAAGGACATTTATGCTCGATTTCAATGCTATAAGTGTAGATGAAATCTCTCTCTTCTCATTCTTTCTGTTCTGCTTAGTGTTGTTTCTGTTGTTACCATGGTTGGTGTTCGTATTGTTGTTACCACTTCTTTTATAGTGGCAATTTCTTGACGTGTGCCCATATTCCTTACGTTTGTAGTATTTAACTTTATTTTTCTTTTTACTATTGGAATTTTTTGAGTACAACACCGCTTCCTTTTCCATGCCTTGATTATCAAATTTTGCGTCTTGTGAAAGAAGACTCTTGACAACGCCAATTGCTAATTTTTCCTTTGAATTTTCGATTGTCATTACGAGCGGTTTAAAATCATCCGTCGACCAGCTTACATTAACGATGCAGTAAGTTTGTCGTATATGTTAAGGCCAGCATTTTTTACCTTCCGAGCAGTAATCACTACGTCATTTACGTACTCCTGATTCGAACTATAATTTCGCAGTTTCAAGTTTACCAACTGCTTTAGTACCTTAACTTTTTGTGTTAGACCGGTGTCCTCATAAATGTTATATCTCCATAATTACTTGGATCAAGGTTAGGTTAGGTTAGAGGACGTGCACCCGTCGGTCAACACAAGCACAGTACCCGGAGGTCGAAATTGACTCATTGTACATTGTTCTTAGGGGAGGAAGGAGAAGGAGGATATAGGAAAGTAGGGAAGGGGAGGGAGAATGGGAAACGGAGGAATGAAAAACAACAGACACAAAACAATAGAGGTTGAGAGTGTGACTACACTTACGAAGCCCAAGCACCTTTCAACCAGCCCAAACTGCTAATGAATCTGTGGAGAGCCTTAATGTCGGCTCTCGACACAGAACTCAAGTTCTCAAAGAAGGCCCTGCCAAGGGGCCTCAACCTACCAAGGGCTGGGAAGTTGCAGAGGAGATGTTCGACAGTCTCCAACTCCTCCTCATCGCAACATACCCTGCAATAGTCCGGCTGGGATCTGTTCCAGATCCCCGTCAGCGACCTAATCTCGCAGTGCCCCGTGATAAAACCGACAATCAACCTTAAGCTGGCCTTAACCAAGCCCAGCAGCCACTCTGTCCTCTTGCTGTCCACAGCAGACCATAGACGCCTAGAAACAGAACAACCCGATCCGTTCCCCCAACGTCTCTGCTCTTCCCTCCTGACCCATCCATCGATGAGGCCATAGAGGCGACAGACCGGGGGTCAGGACCAACCGTCAAATCGCCACCTGAAAACGGCATCCGCCGTCTCATTGCCCAGTATTCCGCTGTGACCCGGAACCCAGCATAGATGGATACGGTCCGGTCCAAAACTCCTCAACGACTCTTTGCACTCGCGAACGAGCCGTGATTTGCACCAGACCGACGCAATGGCCCTAAGGGCAGCCTGACTGTCAACGAAGATCGTGTAAGATTCCGAATCCGAAGATGGGCCACCAGCCTCAATAGCCTTCAGTATTGCGAAAACTTCCGCCTGAAAAACACTGCAATCATCATTCAACTTGAAGTGGAGTTCAAGACCAAGTTCTTTACAGAAAACCCCAGCACCTGTACATCCACCTAACTTAGACCCATCTGTGAAGATGGGTATACCACTCTGCCCCTGGAGTACCCCACCACTCCATTGTGCCCTATCCGGTATGAGTATACTCAAACCAGGTAGGAACATAGCCTCAGGCACAATATAATCAGTGGCTTTTTCCGAAAGTCCGTACCTTCCGTCAGGAAAGACGGTATTCAGAACTCTGGAGTGACCTATCGAGCGCTGTTTCCAACAACCCGATTCCCTCAGGCGTATGGCACTACGCGCTGCACACCGCTTGACTTATATGTCAGACAGAGCATAGTATCAAGAGCAGCCTGAGGGCAACTTTTCCCCACTCCAGTCAAAGAGGCAATCCGCTGAACCTTATCCAAGATTTTCCGTTGAAAACTCATATCTAAGGCACACCACCAGACAACACAGCCATAAGTAATAACCGGTCTAACAATCGTCAGATATATCCAGCGAATGGCTCCCGGCGGAAGACCCCAGTTCTCACCTATGGAGTTCCGACACTGGTAGAAAGCATTTTGTCCCTTCTTCATTCTTTCCTCGGTGTTTCGTTTCCAGTTCAGCTTGCTGTCCAGGATAACACCCAAGTACTTGACCTCAGAAGACAACGGAAGCTCCCTACCAGCTAATCTTGGCAACCTGAAGGTTTCAATCTTGTACCTACGCGAGAACAAAACGAGGTCCGTCTTATTTGGATTTATCCCCAGACCACACTTTGTCGCCCAAGAGGATAAAATTCCAAGAGCAGACTCCATCAGTTCCCCCAGCGTTGGCAAAAATTTACCACCCACAAGTATATCCACATCGTCGGCATATGCCACAACCCTAAAGCCCCTACTTTCGAGAAGCCTCAGACCAACATTTGCAACCCAGAGCCACAAAAGAGGGGATAGGACACCCCCCTGTGGTGTACCTCTGGTCGCACGCTTGACGACAGAACATCCACCCAGATTTGATCGGATTAGTCTGTTACCCAACATGTGGGTGATAAACCGCACCAGAAAATCTGGGGCATGTATATCCCTTAGTGAATTCCCAATAGAAGAAGTGGTAACGTTATTGAAGGCCCCCTCTATCAAGGAAGGCCGACAGTGTGTACTCACCCCTACCCAGATTCGCCTCAACAAAACCAGTCACTTCATGAATAGCGCTCTCAACAGACTTACCCTTAATGTAAGCATGTTGCGACCCACTCAACAGAGACCAGTCAATGTTTGACCTTAAATATAGATCGATAAGTCTCTCCAAAGCTTTCAAGAGAAAGGATGAGAGTGATATCGGTCTATAATCCTTAGGGCCGATGTGACTGGGTTTACCAGCTTTCGGTATAAACACCACGAGCACATCTTTCCAACCCTCAGGTATATCACACCATCGGAGACAGTCTCTATACACGTCCACCAGATATTCGTGTAATATATCACCAGCATGCTGAAGCAGAGCCGTAAAGACACCATCCGGACCAGGCGACTTGAACGGCTCAAAACTACTAATAGCCCATTTGACCTTATCCCTGGTAATGATATCTTCCAAAACCGGCGTGATTCCAGCATCATAGAAGGGATCAGCTACACCCAACGGATAGCTTCCTGGATCCTCACAATCGGGAAAATGAGTACTCAATAGAACCTCTAGGGTTTCTTTTCTCGAGGATGTCCACATGCCATCGTTCTTTTGGACGAAGCCTAGGACTTTGGGGTCCTTCGACAACATCCTACGGAAACGAGCCACATCAGCAACATCCTCGATACTAGTACAGAAACTCATCCAGGTGGTTCTCTTTGAGCGCTTTATTGCTCCCTTATATTCATTAAAACTGGATCTATATGCAGACCAGTCCACATCCCTGCCCGACCTCTTAGCCTTTTTAAAGAGTCTCCTGGTACAACTGCGGAGCCTGTGGAGTTCCGCATTCGACCAGGCAGGCTGGCTCCTCTTACCCGGGTAAGTGAGAGGGCAAGCATCTCTATAACAAGACAACAAAATATCCGTCAAAGATCCAACTCGATCATTGATGCCTGGAGTGGAGCGTCCCTTAAGGGCTCTAAGCTCCCACTCCACAGCCCTTTCATACCTAATCCAGTCGGTTCTTCTTGGATTTCTAAAAGGCCTGTTAAGGCCCCCAGATAGATTGATACTGAATGATATCAGTTGGTGATCAGAAAAAGAACACTCATCTGAAACCCTCCAGTCCCTAATCATAGACCTATCCATGTTAGTGAGCGTAATGTCAATTACCGTCTCTCTAACACGGTTTTTAAACGTTGGCTTGTTACCAGCGTTTCAAATGCTGAGCCTATTAAGAATAATAAAATTCAACATAGACTCACCCCTAGTATTTATGTCAGCACTGCCACATTGGGTGTGATGAGCATTGGCATCACAACCCAAGACAAGGTGACATCTTTTCCTCTTCGCATGTTCCACCAGTAGTTCAATTAAGTCACCAGGAGGGGATGCAGCCTCATACGGCATGTACACAGATGCCGGCATCAAATCGATCCCATGGTCATCTCTGTAGGCCATAGTTGTTACGTCACCTGTACAAAAGGAAGGAGTGATTAACAAGTCCAAACCACCTCTAGCTAAAATACAGGTCCTTACCTTATCACTTGTTCCAGGAACAAGTAACCTATAGTCAGGATCGCTCAAACCCAGAATCCTATCCCTAAGGATCCAAGGTTCCTGGATAAGAGCGATATCGGCTTCAAGGCGGCGCAGGGTGGTTAGCAGGTTGTGTGAGGCGGCTTCGCAGTGATGAAAATGAATCTGCACCACCTTTAGCCTCCTCTGGGTCACCTGACACCGACTATGTCCGGATAACGGAATTTCAGACGTGCCAACCCACATAACACTACACCACCTTGCCCTTAGCCACTGAAGGGAATCCTGATCAATAGCGATCTTAAGATCGCAGCCTTTCCTACCATTACCAGTCAGGGAGTTGACAACTACCCATGAGCTGGTGTTCAATCCATCATTCTGCTTTCCAATAAGTTTTGGTATGACGTTCACCCGCCTAAAGGTAGGCGGGACCCATACCTTCGCTATTGGACGTAGAGGGAGGTCGGATTGAGAGACCACCTCCAAGCGAGCACCTGGCCAGAGTTCACCAAGGCGCTTCACTGATTCCACAAGGAACTTTACAGTTCCCCCGTTTTCACAGTTCACTACCTTGATGCCCTTGGACCAACCTATAGAAGATATGCGGGCATTCATGCCATCATAACTCTCCTCCAACATAAATTCAATTAACCTTTCTTCAACTAGATTCCACCTTTCAGGAGAGATTTTGCCATTAAAATCCGACCTGTCGATGAAAGCCAGCTGAAGGGACGGGTTAGTTCCCAGGTCACCTAGTTTCTTAGGACGCTTGGAGCTGGAGGAAGGCTCATCATCGGATCTGCCTCTCTTCATGCGATTCCTCTTGCGAGAAACCTGTAAAGAAGACATATCCACCGAAAAGTGCCCCTCCACCTCCTTCGCCTTACTACCCCCTTTCCTTTATCCATTGTAGAAGGAACACCATCACCCTTTCTCTTCTCCGGAGGTTTGAAAACCCTGGTGTTTTCCTTTGCTCCAGTTGGGAGTAAGGGTGTAGAACCTTCATGCCCCTTGCTTGCGGCTTGAGAGGTAGATGCAATTGGCATTACGCTCCCATCGGCACTCAAGGGACCATCCTTCTTTCCAGAGTCAGCGCCTCGTGAGAGGCCACTGCCCGGGTATTTGGACTCATACCGCGAAACAGTGCCTCTGTGACTAGTCAGCATCCTCTGCTCCTTGACAGAGAGGGAATCAATACCACAGCTTGCGAATCTCCTCAAGACCGTGCAAGCCCTGCGATAGGACTTCCTCTCAGTGTACATAGCGGAACGTTTCCGCCCCGTCTTTCTCCCCTTGTGAGACGAATCACCTCCGCCCACGCAATGCAAATCCGATGCATTCGGTGGGATCCGAAGCATCCCGTCCGACAAGAGGGTTCCTTAAAGGGAAAAGCCCCACCTCATTGCTCCCAGTAGCAAATTGGACCCGAGTGAAGGGGAGCCTTTCGATGACTGCATTGTCACCATCTTCATCCGGTAGTGGGGAGACAGGGTCTGACTCCACGCACATATCTTCCGTCGAAGTGTGGATTGCCAAAGGATTCGCCTCACTAAAGATCTCCTCTACAGTCATGATCCTCATGCCAGCTGGAGCGAAATTCCTGACGATTTCGTTGTTGTTATCAACGATACTCCAGTCCGTAGTCAAAAGACAATTCGTGAAATCCATAGTCCATACAGGTCCCACGAGTGAGGGGGAAAGGAGGTGAATCATGCCATAGCCCCCGATAGCATGACAAGGACTTGGTAGAAAACCTAATACTCACTGAGGCGCCCAGGTATCAGTGAGGCTCCGTTATAATACAGTCAGATTAGACCCCCGACTGCAAACCATCCGATAAGCACGGGTCGCTTTACACTTCGGATTAGGGGTATAAGAAATATACGTAATCCGACGGTCCGAAAAGAGCAAATACGACGTCAATCCGGAGCAAAGTCTTCGCACGATATTAGGGTAACCTTTAGTCATGCACTCCAATCCACTCTGGGTCACAGAGTGGATCGAAGTACACTTAAGCCCCCACATCGCGACAAGATTGTTACCCAGGTGGAGGTAAATGCTTGTATCAAGCATCAAAGTAATTTCTGCTAAAGCACGTTCGTTTGGAATTGAATCATTGTCAGCAGCTAAGCCGGTTTACACAAATTTCCTGCATCTCTTCATGGTCAGACAAGATTATGCTTGTCTCTTCCATACATCAAAATTCTGGCGTCTGCTTAATAAACGCTTCAACGAAAATCCTACAGGAGAACTTGCTGTCGTGTATTGTATCGCACAAAAAATTTTTTTTATTAAACTAAAATAAATGTATACCATATTTTATTAATGATAATTATGTAGAGTGCTATGATTAAAAACTACATTAAAGTGTTGAAGTACATAGTAGTTTTTCATTCTTCTCAACATTTATAAGAACAATTTTCTTGTCTTGCTCTTTTGGTAAATGTTGGTTTCGTACGCTGCGTATTGAAAGTTACTTCTATATCGCATCGGCGGAATTATTCCAAATCGGTATATTTGTTAATAAGCTAAGGTGCGTGATTTTTAATTTTAACAAAATCTTAGGTAAATGGATGAGTGGTCAGGTTTATTTCATAACCTTCCTCTATTTTTAAAAACTATATCGAAGTTTTTTCATAACAAAGAAGTCAATAAGATCGGCAATTTTTAACGTCATTTGGCCTGTTCGTGTTGATATAATTGTGCAATTTGGGAACTTGAATTGCTTGCTGAAGTTTTTGTCCCTTTGTAGTGGTAAGACGTGGTCTCCAAGAGGTGTGTTTTGCATTAAAGTCACATCTAACATTGAAACGTAATAAGTTTTGTCTGTAGTTTGTTCCCTATAGTATTCTTATTTATTAAAGAACCTTAGAAGAGTAGACGGCTCTATCTCATGGCAAAGTTAATTGCCGAAGTTTGTGAGAAAGAAAAATAAACTCAAGATTTGGAGTAAGATATATTTCTAATTTTATTTTCAAATTTCTTTAGCTTATATACTATTTCTTATTCTATGTTTCTGACAATAATCTTAAACTATTTCCCCAACTTATTCTATGTTTTCTTTTCTTCTTAATTCATTATTTGATAATAGTTTAGTGACCTACAATAGTATTAATAGTAGTATCGAATTAATCAACACAGGCTACTTGAAATTGCATACACTGCATATTACGATCATATTTTTGTGAAGTCACTTTGTATTTGTTAATTTTTATTTTTGTTTTTAATTCTATATACATATGTGAATGCATACATTACACCCCTACTGTTTAAAAGAAAAAAGATATTATTTAATAAAAATATTTTTTTTTGTATAAGTATTAAATTACAATAATTAAAGTTTTAAAGTGGAAGGAGATCACTTTAACAGATACGTAATAGCTTAAACTAATTTTAATCTATTTTTATGTATATTATCTTTTAATATTGTGATATTACATCTTGTGTGTTTATTACATCAAAGATACCAATATTTTGACATTCGCTTTTCTGCGCGTTTTCTTTTCCTAAAAATACTTTAACTCCTAATTTTATTTAAATATCATTAGTATTCTTATCTTTAATATGTTTTTGTTTTATTTTGTTTTCCAGTAATTTATTGTTTGCCATTTCATGGGCGTGTTTTAATTTTATTTTTAATTCTGTAACTTAATCTTCATAGTTATAAAATTTTTCATTTGGCGGGGGTTCGGTTGGCATTAAAGCTAATCTTCCATATACAAGTACAAATGGAGAAAAACCTGTGGATGTGTGTGGTGTTGTGTTATACGCGAATGTATAGTATGGAATCCATTCATCCCAATTGTATTGTTCCGTGAAAGAACGCAAATATTCATTTAATACTTTATGATTTCTTTCAATACTACCTAAAGTCTCATGGCGGTATGCTGTGGAAGTTACATGTTTAATTTTCATAAGAGTACATATTCTATTACATAGTTCGTTTACAAATTCAGTTCCTCTATCTGTTTCCACCGTGACAAAACATTCATATTTTAATATAAATTTTTCTAATAATGTTTTTCCAATTTTCTATTGGGAATGCGTCAATGTATTTTGTTAGTTACATTGTGCCGTTAGTATGTATCTATATCCGTTTGATACTCTTAAAGGACCTACAGTGTCTAACTGTATAAATTGAAATGGTCTTGTAGGTGTGTTAGTAATTTGCATTGGTGCCTTAGTATGTCTAATAATTTTATTCTTCTTACAACTTTCACAATGACTGATAAAATCTTTAATCATTTTATACATATTTTTCCATATATATTTCTGTTTTAATCGAATGGCTGTTCTACGTACTACCGCGTGACCGCCATATGAAGTTTCATGATATTTTTTTACAATTTCTTCTTGTTACCAGTATCCTCTCTGGTTGTTTAAATAATATAATTTCTATAGGTTTCTGCCTACATTTATCTCTATTTTGCATGCTATTATATATTTTAATTAATTTTTCTTCACGTATGAGTTTGAAAATCGTATCATCTTTTGCTAGCGTTATTGTAAATATTTGGTTATCCCGTAAAATCTTAGTTAACTTCTGCAAGACTGAACCTAAATTCGAATATGCATTTTCATTGCCAGATAATATTACGCGATTTCTAAAAATTTCAACTTTTGGCATGCTTTTACCATTTTGGTTTATAACAAATTTTATTCTTTCATTTGTGAAAATTAAATACTATTCCACATAAATATTCTTTCTTTATTATTTTCATCTTCTTTCGTATTGTCTTGATTAAGTAACTTGGTTATATTACTTTTATTTGTCATTTAATTTTTCAGTCATTATTCTAGTATTATGTATTAAGCCATCAATTCAATCATTGTCGAATGCTTTTTCCATGTCTATGAAGCATGCTCATGTATAAAACTTTGTCAATTCCAATTAATATCGGAGTTTATTTTATATATTCCGTTAATGGTAGTGTTGGAATTTAAAGCTATTAATATTATTATAATTACAAAATTTACATAGTATATTATTTACGAATATTTCAAATATTTTTGCTGATGTTAGACGCCTTTTGAACGTTGAAATTAGTTTCGAAACAAATGTGGGAAACTTTTTTGTATTTTCTTTTAAACTTTCTTTCGCTTTTGGACGTAAAAAATTAATTTCAGAAATTTTGTTTTCTTTTATCGAGTCTTACTGGTGCTTTTGACCACAATGTAACCAGTGACGTCAATTATGACGTTTGAAAAACGCTAAAATCAGCAGTTTTAACCCTCCCCGTAGAGGGAGAAAAAAGATGTTAAAAGTTTTAGCGAAACAAATGTGTTAGAAGCAACAGATATACAGAGTGAAAACTGGCGGATAAAGTGAAAAATTTAAATGTAAACAAACATTTATTTTGAGTTAAAAAAGGGCAAATTTGGAGTATTTTGTAATTTCTTCAATGAAAATGTTAAAAATATGTAAATTGTTAATTATTAATCGATTTGTATGTTGTTTTTGGTCACAATGGATATAGTTTCTTGTGCAAAAGGAAAGTAAGAAGCTAAATATATCAAGATCAAATAAGACATACTGCTTATAAAAATTTTTTCTTGTAGAACTTTATGTATATTACCAGTATTTATTAATTTCTTGAATGAAAAAGTTAAAATTCCGTAATTTTTTCATTATTAATCGAACTCTTAGCAATTTCCCTTCACATTGAGAAAAGTTCCGTGTGCAGAAAGTTTGTAAAAATAAAATTATAACAAAATATATACTCATAACTTTTTGTGTTAGGAATTTGTGAATATACCTCTAAATTGGTTAAATACTAATTTAGTGACGACCGATGAAAGGTGTCATAAAAAATACATTAATTCCGAATTACGTTTTCCTAATAAAACGGTTCATCTCCTTCCAAAATTATTCTAATATTCTACAAAAATATCATAAATTTCTACCAAAATAGAATAATAAAAATCCACCCCGAAATCTAAAAAACATAAACAAAACAGTCAGGCAGCCAGAGAAGGACAGAAATACTTTTTGATTATATCTGCTGTCTCTTTCTAAGTGGAGGGTTAAACGTCAAAAGCCCCGTGACGTATCTGTATACCTGTGCTTTTGACACTTGTAACTTTGTTTGGCATTGTGATTTAGGTTCAAACACAAGACATGAATATTATATGTATATTATATTTGTTATTATATTATAATATATTATAAATTTATGTATTATTATTTTTTAATATATTTACCTTATTTAAATTATATTCTTTTTGATATTTTTCACCTTTTTTTAATTAATTGTTTGGCGCTAAAATTTTTCTTTTGCTAATGTTTTGATTTCAAACACAAAATAAAAAAGTCTAATGATATTTTAAATAAGGAAACTTTATATTAACACCGTTGACTAACTACGAGTCATCTCTTACCCCCTTTTTCTTCTAAAAACATAATTTTTGCCTTTTGATTATTTCTACGATCTTAAATTTCAATTTTTCTCTTAGGACTTCATTTACAATCAGTTTATATAGAACAATAAGTAAATTTAATAGTACAATATTTAATAACAGTTTCTATTGCCCCACAGTGCAATAACTTAAAATTATTTATTTATATAAATTTGATTGATACAGAAAAATAAATTAATGCATATTTACAATATAATACATCAGAATTTAATAAATATATATTTTAAAATAATAAAAGTAAATATGTATATGTATGTATATCGGAATATAAGAAATGTGTATCTTAATTAGTTACGTTAGCTATGTAAAGCTAAATGGTAAATCAAGAACATGTAATCTATTAAGTCTACGCACTTCATCTGTTTCATCTAACAAGCAAATAGCCAATGTAATAATATGGGTACTAAGTCTCTCAAGTTATCTTGAGCTAAATTTTCTTATAACTTCCTCAACTAAAGGAATTTCAAGATCATTATGTATCGCCGCATTTATCATAAACCATGGAGCTTGTGTAATAAGACGAAGAGTTTTGGACTGATATCGCTTTAAAATTACCAGATTGGAATTTTTAGCTGTGCCCCAAAGTTGTATTCCGATGCTATAAGCGCAGTCTCGTGTACATAAGTAGCAAATGTGATATTTTGTGAGCATGGCATATCACTAGTATATATTGAATACATTGTCGGTCCTAAAACACTACCCTGGGGAACCCCAGAATTGATTGGCCTTATATCTGAAAACTATTAACTTTACTATTAACATAAAAATGTCGCTCATGTATGTATGATTTCAGAACTAAAAATAATGGTGCCGGTAGTAGTGTTTTAAGTTTAAATAGTAGGCCAGAGTGCCAAACTTTATCAAATGCTTGATTTACATCTAGGAATACAGCAGAACAATATTTTTTTGTTTCAAAAGCATCAGTTGTCACATTTACAACTCGATGACACTGCTCTGGGGTACCATGTTTGTTGTGAAATCCAAATTGAAAATCAGGAATTATATTACTCCGTTCTATAATGGGTTTCAGTCTAAGCAAAAACAGCCGCTCAAATATTTTTGAAAAGGTTGATAATAGACATATTGGTCTGTAAGATGAAAGCTCATTCTCATTTTTATTAGGCTTTAATATCATAATAATTTCAGCGTATTTCCATTGGGTTGGAAAATGATGTAAGCGCAATATTGAATTAAATAACAATGTTAAAAGTAGAACGCCTTTTTAGGCAATAGTTTGATTGTTTTAGAATGGATGGACAAAAAAAGTTAGACTGGAAAGAGCCAAGGAGTTACTTCGCTTGCACTAAAGTGACCAGTTACCGAATTTGGTATTCTCCGATGAGAAGCCATTCCAAAGTGAGCAGTTTGTGAATACACAAAATGATCGGGTTTACTTGCCAAAGAGGTCAGCTGAAAATTTTCACCTGCGATTGGCCACCAGAACTCAAGCGCCACCGATGGTAATGGTGTGGGCCGCGTAACGGCCGATGGTCGTTCTCCGCTCGTATTCCTCGAATGTGGGGTCAAAATAAATGCCGAATATTATCGGGAAAATGTCTTAAAAAAGGATTGAAGCCCTGGGCAGACAAATATTTCGGCCGCAGACCATGGACATTCCAACAGGACTCAGCACGCGTCAACCAAGAATGGCTTAAAAACGAGGTTCCTCGCTTCATTTCTACCTCACAAGGGCCACCAAAATCTCCGGATCTCAATCCGTTGGACTTTTGCGCCTGGGGCATTTTGGAGGGTAAGGTTCCCACTAAAAATATCAAAGTTTTGAACATCTCAAGACGGCGTTTCACCGGGAATGGGCCAAAATACCGCAGAGCCACTTTCGTGCAGCCTGTGATGGCTTTGGCGGCCGTTTGAAGGCTATAATTAGTACCAAAGGTGGCCAATTCGAATAAATTTAAACTGATTCTAAAAGTTGATGATATTTCCAACATTTTTTGCTTTTGAACAATAAAATTAAAAAATATAGCGCTTTACTTTGTTGCATTATATATATAATGTAACAATGGGAAAAGTTAATTCGATAAAATACTTGGGTTTCATAATAGACAAAGAATTAAAATTTAACGATTATATTGCCTTTATTTGTAAGAAAATTGGGAAAAAATCGGATTTTTCAAACGCATAAGAAATAAAATGTCAATTATAACATCAATAAATATTTACAATACAATATGTAAACCTCATTTCGAATTTGGATCAACAATACTATATTCATGCTGTTCAGATCAATAAATAATAAAACTACAGAGGTTACAAAATAAGGCAATGCGTGCAATACTTAAAGTAAATAAATTAACATCAACAACTTGGATGTTAGATACATTGAAATGGTTAAATGTAAACGAAAGACTTCAAGTTCACACCATATATTTTATTCGAAAAATGAAAAAAGGCGATGCACCAGAATATCTAACAGAACAACTACGTTATGTTGGGAATGTTCAACCATCCAGTTTGAGGAACGTTATGGACTTCAGGATTTAACAAGCTAACACCACTACAAAGCAAAAATCGTTATTTTATGAAGGACTAAATCTGTACAATATGTTGCCATTTGATGTTAAACATTAAAGAAAAGTGTAATTATTGTAAGGAACATTAATTAGAGCATATATATGCATGGTATAGCTTATAATTTTAAATGTAATCTAAAAGTATTACTAATACTACTTAATATCAATAAGAAAAAAATTGGCTCTTTATCCTTTTTAGGCAGTAACACAACTTTAGGTGTTTTCCATTTATCAGAAAAGTATGAATTATTCAGCATATTGTTGAACAATACGCAAAAATCAAAAATCATTCTTTGTGGAATATTCTTTAATATTATATTTGGTATATTATCAATTCCGAACGACAACTTATTTTTTAATTTAGAGAACATATAAAGAATACTACTTCTTGTTACAAAAAAGTCAATAGAATCATTTTCATCAATGTTGTCAAATAGAATGTCTTAACTGAAATTTATAAGTATAGCTTTGTTATTCTCATATTCCCTTTTCAGTTCCATAAACCTATTTAAAGTGGATTGGACTTGCTGATGAACAACATTATTTGAAATAGTTTCTTTGCACTCATGTATGGTCTCTAAATAGGATCATATAGTATTTAACATTTGAACCTGATCTTCAACAATATAATTATTTTGGCTATCTTTTCTCAAATTTTGAAGGTTTATCCCCACTTTGTTCTGAATGAGTTTATCACTTGTAGGAATTTTAATTTCCTTTAAGTTTAAGGGTTTAAATATTTTGAAGGTTTTCGAATTTGGTTGTACATGTCTTTTGAATCTTTAGAGTCTACATTCGTTAATTTTTCTTTAATCTGTTCATTGATGTAATAAAGTAATAAAGCATGAAGTCACTGTCCAAATTAGTATTATTATTACCTGATGGGTAGTACGGGGAAATAATATATACAGCCCAATTATGAATAAGAATTCTCCAGGAGAATTTTCCCTTTTCCTATTAATCTATTATGAAGTAAAATTTCCCAATAATTTTTTTCCCTTTTCTCTTTCCTCATATTCTGGTTATTTTTAAAAAAGAGAAAAAAATATGTAAGGAAAAATACGGATTACGAATATTTAAAAACTGTCAAAATTTGTTGGGAGTTTTTTCTTCAAATATTCGAAAGGGAGTTATTGTAAAAATGTACGTAATAAATTTAAAAACATATAACTCAATAATTTAAAAGTTGTTTTTTAGGTCAAAAACCACAAATAAACACCAGATGCAACATTTGTTGGGTCTAATGCAAAAAAATCCTGAAATAGCTAGAGGATTTTTTAAGAGTGAGAGACAGGAACTCCAAAGATTCTGGCAAAGTGCTGAAATAGGGCTAACATCAAATAGCTTTCTGGTCGGTTGAGAGTGCGATGTAACAACATTTAGCAAATATAAAAATGCTAATTTGTTGACACGGTAGTATTTTTCAAACCTAAGCAATTAAAATAGATTATACCTTAAAGCATATGAATATACTTAGCACTTACAAAGTTTTGGGCAGATCCAAAGGATTTGAAGCATCGCGTATCTGTTTTCTTGCAATCTTCTGGCGGATTTTTCGCAGTTCGTGTTATTCCGAAAGAATATGAAAAGTTATACTGCGCGTTATTTTATTCAAAAAATTTATTTTCCACACAAATTTAATTTATTTTCATTAATATTAAATGAAAAAACCAATCAGCTGATTATAATTTTCTCTCTCTCTTTTTTTCTTATTCCCAGGGAAATTAGAATAAAGGGAATTTTTTTCTCGGGAAAAACTGTTTTGGAGTATTCCCTTCCATATTATTCACCGGGAATATTAGTAATTGGGCTGATAATATTTCATTTGCAGGGAGAGGAGGATGAATAATACAAGTTTCTAACGTGTTAAAAGAATTGATAACAATATTTGTATAATTAAAGAATTTTAAGTTACCTCTAATTGATATCATTGTTCTACCTGTTCTATCGCTCCTTATAACATGGAAGTTGTCAAACTAAATTTTATATTTATGATTTAATTTTGTATCGTTTATAAGTACAATATCGGGTATATTTTTCTTTATGAATTCGTGAAGCTCATATCTTCTATCCGTTAGTATAAAGGAATCAACATTAATACATATCTATTAACTTAAGTTTTTTGAAATAAAGGTTTGGTTGTTTTGAGTCATTACTCAATCATTGAAAAAATTGCATCAATTCTTGATACATGCAATTCCAGTTGTTTTTGAAAGTTTAAAATTTGATTATTTATATTTATCATACAGTTTTTCATTTCTTGAATAAAGGAATTATTGATTGTGTTAGAAGTGGTTTCATTTTAGTCGAGTTATTTCCCTTAACTACATTTACAAAGGAAGAAACTGTACTAGTATATATATTAGCATTATTTACAAAAAATCCTTTCTTTTTAAATTAATTTTTTGTTTTAACTGCTTATATTTTTCGCATCCCTTGTAGGATGCTGGTTGACCATATTTGTTGCACAGAACACAAAATAGTTTGCCTTTTTCTTTACCTTTTCAACAAAACACTTTCCTCTTTCGGGGAAAGATGTTACACATCTCCTAGGGAGATGACAATTAGCAGCACTGTGGAAAAAACCTTGACAGTTGCGGCATTGGGGTATTTCGAGTCTTCTAACTTATTTCCATCTAATTACGCTGTGCAATTGTTTTTATATTTTTAAGTTTACTGATACTGCTATCTGGTGATATTTGAACTATAAATATTGGGAGTTTTATTCCTCTTTCAATGGTTAATTTGGTGGAAAACTGACAAACTTTTATGAATTTTAGATTTCCACTTTCTAATTTTAATACATAGTTCGCACATGATATTGTCAGTATCAATATTAGCGTTGATACCTTTAAGTAAGTATGTTTTGATTTTAAATTCTTTAATATTGAATTCACTAATTTTTAGTCAATTTTTAATAAATTCAACAAGGTTGTTGCTGTTTATGTCTATAATATTAATTGGGGGGAGTTTTTGTTCTTAATTTTTTCTGTATTAAAAACTGTGTTATCTCTGTTTTCTCTACTGTGGGGTATTGTTGATTACAGCTGATGCTGATTGAGATTTTTTTGGGATATTGTTTTTAACATTGACATGATATTTTTTATTTATCTCATTAATATGATTTCCGAATTTTTTTAATATATTTTGATTACACTGAGAATCGTTCTCACAGTCAAGAACTGAGTAGTAGTTAGTTTTAAAATGTTTATTTACACTCTCGTTATTCATGTTTTCGGTTTTTCTTTTTCTTGCATTAACCATATTTTTTACATTGTAATGCACTGCATTGTCTTTTAATTTAAAATTAACCTTGTTGTTGTTATATGAGTTTGGAGCATTAGCTCACTCATAACCGGTTTTTAGATTTATTTATGTTTTTATTTTTGCTCTTATTTACACGCTCAAGAGAATGAACAAAGATTATTAACCCTTTGACGGACACCAAAATTTTAGGAGGCCTTCCCGTGGGACACTTGCTGGTTCTCCGTTATTTGGCAAGATACAATTTATGACGTCTAAACACGTCATGTCCCCCCAGAAACCCTTGTTATGACGTCTATAGACGTCAGTGTCCGTCAAAGGGTTAAAGAGACAAACTTTTTAGAAGCGCCTGTAACACGTCTTTCATACATCACGTTCAAGATCGAACTCATACTAACTTAATTAATATAATGTAAAAGGTGCCATATTAACGAATAAAAACTACTCATTTTTTTATTATATTTTATTAAGCAAAGTATCCTAATACTGAAGTTCTTATTTTAACTTCAAATTTCAAAAGGGAATTATTATAATAATTACACGCCACTAGCATAACTCATATTCATTTATGTGTCTAATTGTTTTAGGCGGATTGTCATTCTATGGATCATCGGGTATGTACATTTTTGAAAAGAAAAATATAATTTTATATACATACATACATATGTACATACATATAAAATATCTATAACTAACATTCATTTTGTGAATTTTAGAACCTCATGATGAAATACCTGGAATTGGACAGTATGAAGATTTTCATACGATAGACTGGCAACGTGATATTGCAAGAGATCGAATGCGCCATAGGTATATTGTTAAAAAACGTCAGGATTCTTTGTGGGATTTAGTTAAGGGAGCACATGATGCTTGGTCGGGGTGGTTGTGTGTATTGTTGGTCGGTATAGCGGCGGGTTGTGTGGCTGGTATGGTTGACATTGGAGCAACTTGGATGTCTGATTTGAAACATGGTATATGCCCACAAGCGTTTTGGTTTAATAGGGAACAATGTTGTTGGCCAACAAAACAATCTGTTTTTGAAGAAGGAAACTGTTCAACGGTAATGTAGTTGTTTTAAGAGATTGTGATTTTGTTTAATTTGACTGATTTCAGTGGAAGACTTGGCCAGAAGTATTCGGTTTGAGTCGAGATGGCACAGGAGCGTATATTATTTCTTATATTTGGTACATACTTTGGGCGTTAGTGTTTGCTGCATTGAGTGCTTCTTTAGTTCGCATGTTTGCGCCATATGCTTGTGGATCTGGTATTCCTGAAATTAAAACGATACTTTCGGGTTTTATTATTAGAGGCTATTTGGGTAAATGGACGTTACTAATCAAATCAGTTGGCTTAATGCTTTCAGTCTCTGCCGGCTTAACTTTGGGCAAGGAAGGTCCAATGGTACACATAGCAAGTTGTATCGGCAATATATTTTCACATCTATTTCCAAAATATGGGCGTAATGAAGCCAAGAAACGCGAAATACTTTCAGCAGCTGCGGCAGCGGGGGTATCAGTAGCTTTCGGAGCTCCAATTGGTGGCGTATTGTTTTCGCTTGAAGAGGTTTCATACTATTTTCCATTAAAAACCTTATGGAGATCTTTTTTTTGCGCTTTAATAGCAGCATTCGTTCTCCGTTCCTTAACCCCATTTGGCAATGAACATTCCGTGCTCTTTTTTGTGGAATATAACCAGCCGTGGATATTTTTTGAATTGATTCCATTTGTATTTTTAGGCATAATGGGAGTAAGTCTATCAAAAAGTAAAATTACGTACTTTAAGTAAATAATTTACTTCTGTATTACAGGGTATAATAGGGACACTATTTATAAAAGCAAATTTGTGGTGGTGTCGTTTTAGAAAGTTCAGCAAGTTGGGTCAATATCCAGTTGTTGAAGTTTTGGTTGTAACATTAATTACAGGTGTAATTTGCTACCCCAATCCTTTTACCCGTATGAACATGAATGAATTGATCTATCTTTTGTTCAGTCAATGCTCTCCAGGAGATGTTTCTAATCCTTTATGGTAATGAAAAATAGATATTTGTTTCACAATTATAATAATGGTATTTTATTTAGTGATTATACTCGCATGAACATAACAAACGCGTCATCGTCTATCGAAGTTACTCAGCTTGGTCCTGGAGTATACAGGGCTATTGGGTTATTAATATTGACCTTCTTTTTAAAACTTGCTTTAACAGTATTTACCTTTGGAATGAAAGTTCCGGCTGGTCTCTTCATACCATCTCTTTTATTAGGAGCAATTATGGGAAGAATTGTCGGCATTGGTGTGTAATGAAATTGTATTTATCTGTACATAAAATAAAATCAATTTTCTATTATAATTCGCTCAGCTGTCGAACAATTCGCTTACAGTTATCCGAACGTATGGTTCTTTAGTAACGAATGTGTAACTGGTAATAATATAATAACTCCTGGTCTTTATGCAATGGTAGGCGCAGCGGCCTGTTTAGGTGGAGTTACCCGTATGACGGTATCATTAGTAGTAATTATGTTCGAGTTAACTGGCGGTGTTAATTACATTGTACCGTTAATGGCAGCCGCTATGGCATCCAAATGGGTAGGAGATGCTTTAGGTCGACAGGTTAGCAAAATATGAAAATTGTACCCTTAAAATCATAAAGAAAACTAATTTTTTACAGGGTATTTATGACGCTCACATTGCCCTAAATGGTTACCCCTTCCTCGATAGTAAAGAAGAATTTGCACATACAACTCTTGCGGCTGATGTTATGCAACCAAAGTAAGTAAAATTTCAAACATTTAGATTGCATCTGTCAATTGTGATATCTTACAGTATTGTCAAATGTAGAAATATATTTGCAATTTTTTAACAAGAAAAATTTTGTCAGAATGGATTCTCTTCCTTTGGTAGACGATTGTCGTTTGATTATAAGGTCATTTTACAACGAAAATTTCAGATTGGCCATTCAACATACTCTAAATATTTTATATTTGCTTTGGGAAAAAAAACAAGAATAAGAATACGATGTTTGAAATAGCAACGATTTTTATTATTTGTACATTTTTACTTTATATTTTCATAAAAAAATTTATGACAATAGAAAGAATATCTCATAACCATATTATTCTCAGTTGAACTAATTTTGCGTATCTGAAAATAAAATATAGATTACGATCTCGGAGAATGATAGCGAAGGCTGTTTACACGATTGCAAAATGAGAAGTTTACGAAGTATTTTACTGACGTTAGTGTAAGTGCGTAACTTTATACATACATACATATATATAATTGGTCATTAGAACCCATCAGTCAGGATTATTGACCTAGTTTCTCAGACCACTTATATTGTGTGTGTTAATTTTATACATGAGTAGCGGGACCTACAGTTTAAAGTCGACTCCGAATTTTATTTACTCTCCGAGAAAAAATACTTTTTGTATTTTGTTTTGATGTCTGGCCTGGAACTCGAACCCTGGCCTTTACGTCTAATAAGCCAACACACTACCTACTAGACCACGGCGACTTCGTGCGTAACTTCTCCAGGTTTTAAACGATTTTGTCTTATAAGGCTGTTATAAAACTTCTTATTAATTAAGATACATGCTGTTTATTTAACCTTTCCAGACCCAGAGTTTTTTAAGGTCATTAAAGGCTGAAAACGAGCGTTATTAAAAAAAATTTAATTAGTCTATAATTTATATGTCCAGAATCAGGACAATGCACAATTGTGCTATTCAGAACATAAGTGTCAAAATGACCAACGAAGAATTCAGGTAATTTTTTATTATGAATTGTATAATAACCTTGAATTAATAAACACTGTTTATATTTTTTAAAGTTTATTAATGTAAAAAATGCAGTTACTTATCAAAAACAATAACTTAAAAATAAGAATACTTCACTGCTTAAAAATTTAATAATTATAAGATTATTTGTTCCGTGGAAATCATCAGGAAGCTCAAATAGCAATCCTAATTCTATTTTAAAAGTTAAAAATGACATTTCTGAGCTTGGTATTTCAAAAAGTTTACAGTCAGACTATATTCCATCCAAGAATTAAATATTACCAAGTCAAATAAGTGAAAAAATAATAATTTAAAGGTTCATTCTTTAGTTTTCATTCTGATCCTATAGTACTCCGGCCATGTACATAAGGCTGCTTTTGGAATATTTTTTATTAGTCTAATGACTATAGATGGCCCGTGGCCAAGACCACAATCTTTAAATGTACCAGTCCACAAACACGCCATTGGAAGTGGTTTTGATCGAATTACCTGACGTGCGGGGCATATACTCGTAAAAGGTATCATTTGTTCACCAATTGAATAGTTCGTGATATCTGTGGCCAAATCATTGCATCGCTTTCTTACAATGTATATAACTGGTTGAACTCTCCAAAACTTATCGCGTGACATGGAATTATAAATAGCAGAAATTTTTGTTTTCCTTGCCCAATACATTCTTATAGCACATCTATAAAATCTTTTTTTATCTACTATCACTTATCGCACTTCTTCTAAAACATACATTTGCGTAAATTTTTCAATGTCCTCGTAGTGAAGTAGTTTTTAAAATGTTCTGATGGAGTTTTAATATTTATTTCATTTTGACCTCCAGATGTTATTGAAAGATCTCTTTTCAGAAATGATACACTTTTCCATATGACATGCCTGTTTAGTACGTTTGATCTTGTTACTGGTGGTTGTTGTACAATATTTGACAGGATCGATGATTTTATCTGTTCTTCAGTTGTATTAGTGTTATAAAAATTGCTTTCATCACAAGAGCTTTCATCGCTTTCTTCTTTCTTCGTTAAGTATGTTTAAAACTGCTTCGTCATCATCATTGTTGTTCAAATCAAAAAATTTCCTTATGGAATAATGAGATAGCACAAACGTGAGTGTAAACAAAAATGTCTAGTTATGCCTAAATGAAACAATTGTGCTATGTGTATTTCTAAGACCGCTAGCTAATTATTGCTAAACACAACTCCACCATGTGATGAGTTGAATCGTTAAAACAACTGTTTTTACATCTATTTCTAAGAAGTTTAAGAAGCATTCGCAAACTATTTTTACAAAACCCTCACCTTTTGGACGTATGCCTACACTTGCAAAATCCAACTGAAGCTGTTTTTATCTGTTGTGTGTTTGCTTTTAATTATAATTTTTTGGCAACAGTATGATCATTGCTTGTCGGTTTATGGAAAAAAAATATTTTTTAATGCTATTTGAGGGCAAAAAAGGGTTAAATTGGCAATACAAGCTTTAGTCTTGTCTCTTCAATAAGATTAATCAATCAATACAAGTGCATATATATATATATATATGTACATATACAAATAAATTTAATTAATTTTAGAAAAGTTCCTTTCGCTTACATACATACGTGCATACATAATCAGTCATTACAACCTTTCAGTTAGAGTTACGATCTAGGTTCACGCACCAATTAAGTTATGTGTGTTAATTTTATACACGAGTGGCGATACGACTCCAAACGAGAGATTTTTAACAAGCTTTTCGTGACAATTTCATTTACTCTCAGAGTTTTTACCAGAAATCTGCTGAGAGGAAGTCACTGAAAAAGTATTTTTTCATGTCTCGTTTTGTTTGGAGATGTTTGCCTTGGGGTTTCAACCGCTGTTCGCGTCTAATAAGCCAACAAAATACGTACCATATGTAGGGTTAGAGGATATTTGGTTGTCAATTAAGGGAAGTACAGTACCCGGAGGTCGAATTGATCCATTGTACAAAGTCCTTAAAGAGAGAAGGATAATAAAAATACAAAAATATAATTTGTCCCTGATCTCCGTCAGCGACCTAATCTCGCAGTGCCCCGTGATAAAACCGGCAAACAACCTTAAGCTGGCCTTATCCAAGCCTTAAACACTTAGAAACAAAACAACCCGATCCGTTCCCCCAACGCCTCTGCTCTTCCTCCCTGATCCATCCAGTGATGAGGCCGTAGAGGTGGCTAACTGGGGGATCAGGATCCCCCAGGATGAAAGCGAACCTAACCTAGCGAGGGCATCCGCCCAGTATTCCGCTATGACCTGGAACCCATCATAGACGGATGCGGTCTAGTCCAAAAGTTCACAATGACTTTGCACTCGCGAACGAGCCGTGATTTGCACCAGAACGACGCAATGGACCTAAGGGCAGTCTGACTGTCAACGAAGATCATTTAAGATTCCGAATCCGAAGACCCATCTCTGAAAATGAGTATACATCTTTGCCCCTGGAGTACCCTACCATTCCATCGTGCCCTATCCGATATAAGTATCCTTAAATCAGGCAGGAACATAGGCACATATGCATAGTACCTCCAGTCTGGAAAGACTATATTCAGAACTCGAAACCTGAAGGTTTCAATTTTGTACCCACGCGAGAACAAAACGAGGTCTGTCTTATTTGGATTTATACCCAGACCACAGTTCGTAGCCCAAGGGGATAAAATTCCAAGAGAAGACTCCCTCAGTTCCCCCAGCGTCGACAAAAATTTTTCACCCACCAAAATAGCTACATCGTTGGTATATGCCATAATCCTAAAGCCCCTACTTTCTAGAAGTCTCAAAACGAAAGCAATCAAGAGCCACAAGGGAGGGGATTGAACACACTGTACCCCTGCTCGTTTGACGATAGAACATCCACTCAGATTCGATCGGATTAGTCTATTACCCAACATGTGGGTGAAAACCCCACTAAAAAATTTGGGGCATGTATATCCTATAATATGAAGTCGCCGTGGTCTAGTAGGTAGTGTGCTGGCTTATTAGATGTAAAGCCAGGGTTTGAGTCCCAGGCCAGACATCAAAATAAAAAATACAGAAAGTATTTTTTCGGCGATTTCCTTGCAGCAGATTTCTGGCAAAAACTCTGAGAGTAAATAAAATTGCCATGAAAAGTTTCTCATAAATCTGTCGTTCGGCGTCGACTTTAAACTGTAGGTCCCGCCATTTATGTATAAAATTAACACACACAACGTAAGTAGTGTGAGAAACTAGGTCAAAAATCCTGACTTGAAGAGTTGTAATGACCAATTATGTATGTATATCCCTTAATAAATTCTCAATAGAAGATGTGGTAATATTATTGATGGCCCCCTCTATATCAAGCAAAGCCGACGGTGTGTACTCACGAGCCAAATTTTCCTCAACAAAACCTGTCACATCATGAGGAGCGCTTTGAACTGACTCAAAACGAACAGCATGTTGTGACCCACTCAACAGAGACCGGTCCATGTTTGACCTCAAAAATCGATAAGTCTCTCCAAAGCTTTTAAAAGAATGAGAGCGATATCGGTCTATAAGCCTTAAGGCCGATGTGACTGGTTTTACCAGCTTTTGATATAAACACCACAAGCACATCTTTCCAACCATCTGGTATATTACACATTCCCTATACACGTCCAGCAGATATTCGTGTATATATAACCAGCATGCTGAAGCAGAGCCGGAAACATACCATCCGGACTAGGCGACTTAAAGAGCTCAAAGCTACTTATAGCCCTTGACCTTATCTCTGGTAATGTTATCCTCCAAAACGGGCATCATGCCAGCGTCTCAGAAGGGATCAGCTACACCCAACGGATAGCTTCCATGATCCACACAATTGGGGAAATGATTGCTCAATAGAAGCTCTAGGGTTTCTTTTCCTGAGGATGTCCACGTGCCATCGTTCGTTTGGACAAAGCCTGAGAATTTGGGGTCCTTCGACAGCATCCTACGGAAACGAGCCACAACGGCAAAATCCACAGTACTCGTGCAGAAACTCTTCCAGGTGGTTCTCTTTGAGCGCTTTATTGCCGCTTTATAACCATTAAAACTGGGTCTATACGGAGACCAGTCAACATCCTTTCCCGATCTCTTAGCCTTATTAAAGAGTCTCTTAGTACAACAGCGGAGTCTCTGAAGTTTCGCTTTCCTCCAGGCAGGCTCTTACCCGGGTAAGTCAGAGGACAAGGATCTTAAACAAGACAACAAAAGATCCAACTCGAGAATTGATGCCGGGAGTGGAGCAGCACCGAAAGGCCCTAAGTTCCACAGCCTTCTCATATCTGATCCAGTCGGTTTTTTTTTGCATTCCTAAAAGGCTTGCTAATGCCATCAGGTAGATTAACACTGAAGGATACCAGTTGGTGATCAGAGATAGAGCATCATCTAAAACCCTCCAGTCCCTAATCATAGACCTGTCCATGTTAGAGAGCGTAATGTCAATTACCGCCTACCTAACGGTTCCTAAACGTTGGCATGTTACCAACGTCACAAATGTTAAGCCCCTTTGGGTCCCAATCCGTCCCAAGTTCATCTCTGTACGCTACAGTTGTTAATTCACCTGTACAAAAGGAAGGAGTGATTAACAAGTCTAAATTACCCCTAGCTAATATACAGGTTCTTACCTTCTCACTTGTTCTAGCAAGGTCAATCAGGTATAATCAGTTATTGCAACTATAATGAAATAAAAACTACCCTCAAAAATTACGTCAACGTCGCATAAACAAAAGGGCAACGGAGCCTCCAATGACAAAATCAAGTGTTATAATTGTTCCAATTAGCGGTCATAACACGATAAAGTGTCCGAAATCTCAGAAAAAGTTTCGTTGTGAAATTTGCCACCGAACTAGAGTATTTAAAAACTAAATCCAGGAATCGGTTGACCTTTTTTTACTGTTAAAAACCGACCGGTTTCGAATATTTCATATTTTAGAAGTATTTTACAAAGTGGTTTTTCGGTTAAATAACCGGTTTTTTAGTTTTCTCCTTTTTTTGTAAATATACAAATGAAATTATTTATATTTATAAATTTTCAATAAATCAAACGAAAAGCAAAAACGACTTCAGTATTTTGTAAAAAACTAAGAAGTTAAAAAATTTAGATTGGTATGTGACCTAAAACACAGATGGAATTCGTTATCGAAAATGATTGAACCTATTTTAAGGCTGTGGAAATGTGTGAGCCATGCTTTGATGGACTTTTCTTCAATACCATTCAGACCTATCGAAATTGAAGCTTTAGAAAACTCTGCAATCAATACAAATAGCAATTAAAGAATTATCTAAGGATTCTGTAACACTTATAGAAGGAGAACCAATGCATAAATGTTTATTTAATAATTTAAACAGAATGAACGCACAATAGCGTAAGAATTATGCAACGGACTAATGCTAAGACTTACTGAATGTAGTGTTAAAGTAATTAGCACCCTTATTGTGTACCTAAGTTCAGATAAGTATCCAACTAACAACCATATTTTGAAACATTTGACCAAAGCGAAGTTCAAGGAATTTGCTGTCGATTTGTATAACCACTTATTTCCTTCCAATTATACAGATGATGAAGTGGTAGATTCTGACCAAGATTTTAGTTTTGATACGGATAATGACAGAAACTTAATTTTTGATTTAAATAACACAATAAACAGTATACAAAATCAAAATGATTATTTCATAACCTCGACAAACGCATCAAAAGAACAGAAAAAATGGAAAATTTATATAACTGTCTTTTGACTATCTGCCCAACTTCAAGTTTAAGGGAGCTGGTATTTTCAACTTCCAATTTTATTAAAACTAAACAAAAAAATAACTGTATACTATTTTTGAAGTATTATTTTAGGAAAAACGATGTTTTCTAATTATATTTCCAGTTGCAACCGATCTCATTTTATTTTTTGTTTGATAATAACAAAAAATTAATTTTAATTTTATAAATAAATAAATTTTTGTGAAATATTTAACAATGTGTTTCTGCTATTATTAATAAAATACATATGTATTACATTCATTTATTATAATTGTTATTTGTTAACTTAAAAAAATTACATAAAATAAATAAACAAATAAAAACCGGTTAACCGGTTTTTTTAAGTGTCAAAATTTCGAATTATTCGGCTTTTTGAATACTCTACACCGAACTTTTCAGAAAACGGCGTCCGTAAACGTAAACAAAATTACAAACGAAACATCAGAGTGCATGGAGATTCTTTCAAAGGACGTCAATATAAATAATGTCGCCAGTGAAACTTTTATAGATTCTGGTATTAATTGTTATGTAATGAGAAAACGTTTTCAACCCAATCTGGCCCGGCCGTAGAGTAAAATGAATGTCGCCACCAAAGCTTTTATAGATTCTAGTAGTGATTGTTGTCTAATGAGAAAAATATTTTCAACCCAATTTTGTCCGGGCGAAGAGTGTGAAATTAATTTAAAAGGGATTTGTTGGAGGTGCATATATCTGTAAATCGAAGGTCATTAAAAATGTTGTAATGGATGACACTACAAATAATATAGAGTTTTTAGTGCGGAGGATGAAATCATACCAGCAAATGCACTAATTGGTCGAGATCTGCTGTGTAGCAAGGGAAACCGAACAATTATGAAGGTTACAAATGTTGGATACTAAATATTAATGTGATAGAATCTCAGTGTATCTCTACACCTACCGAAAGCGACCAGTTGAAAATCGTCCTAGACAAACATAATAAAAATTTCACCAAAGGTGTAAATGAATTAGGAAAATGTAATATAATGCAGATAGATACCATTTGCGAAACGTCCCATAGTGGAAAATTTAGTAAAGTAACTTCCCGAAAATCTTATTCACAAGTCTGACTTGGAATAGTACTTGTGTAAAAGAAAAATAGTTTATGTGCGGACTATCGTCATTTAAATAAAATAACTATCAAGACGCAAAACCTTATGGGTATGGTATTGGTGTATTTGGATGACGTTGTCATCCCCAGCGAAACGGCGAGAGGGGACATACAACAGTATCTCTTATTTCGGTCACTCTTACGCCTGGAGTCGAGAAGAACAACGCTATTAGAAATCTCAAAACTACAACGAATGTGACGGAGGAGAAATGTGAATTCAGTCTCGATTTTTGTCGAAAATTCGTGAAACGCTACTCTATTAGCTCAGGTTCTCTTATGTAGCTTTTACGTAAAAGTGAATTCGATAAGTTCGATCCTTTGGATAATTGAAATCCTTTGCAAGTTGCAACCCGTATATTATTTTAGCAGACTTTGCTCTGACGCGGTATCAAAGCTATAAACTAGAAGTGTTGGTTGTTGTGGAAACTTTGGTGTGTTTTCGTATTTCGCTATTGGGAAAACATTTTTGGGTAGTTCAGATTGCGCAGCAGTAACGAGAAGGAGCTTCAACCGAGAGTTGGTCGATGGTTGCTGAAGTTGCTAATTCCGAAATACTGCCACGATGATGTCGACCATTGAAGACGATAACCAAGCAATCGGTGTATCCAAATATGAAGTCGCTGTAGTCTAGTAGATAGTGTGTAGACTGAAGGCTCGAGCTCAAACCCCAGGTCAGACATCAAAACGAAAATATGAAAATATTTTCTCGGCGACTTCCTCTCAGCAGATTTCTGGCAAAATCTCTGAAAGTAAATAAAATTGTCATGAAAAGCTTCTTAAAAATCTGTCGTTCGCGCACAACATAAATGATCTGAGAAACTCGGTCGTAATCCTGACTGAAGAGTTGTAACGGTCCCTTTATTGTAGGTTACGTTAGGAAAACTCTGTTAAAAGAATACAACTCTATTAATAATACAACTCTGTCTGTGATTGACATCGTCGGGGATTCCTATGAATTCATTCTCCGACGATCAAGCGCCGTTACTGCACCCAATTCTTCTAAGAAGAACGTACAACGTATGTTTTCCTTATTCGAAAAATAATTTTGTAATTTTTTCTTTGTGAAATAACGTTTATTTAAATTTGGCTATCCTTTTGTGATACATTTGTAGTAATTTCATTTTTATTTTCCTACAATTTCAACATTTACAGTGGGAGTTTTTCTGCCATGAAGTACAAATGGCTAGATGAGAGAAAAAAACTGTCACTAAATCTGATAAAAAAATTAATTATTTTTATTTATTATAATTTACATAGCACAAGAAGATATGAATCTTATAAGTAACAGGCTGTTTGGAATTATTAAGATATAAATATTATGTGATACACCCAACTCTTTTTTATACGGATTTGAATTTTTAATCTAGTATGGTTTCAAAATCACGGTCTTGTAATTATGATTGTTTTTATCATATTTGGCACCATTGCTGAGATGAACTTACATAGCAGTAACTGGAAAATCCCAAAAACCAAAAGTTCAACTTTCTATAAAAGATTTTTTAATAAAAAAGTCGACGGTGGAAGACTTTTCGGAAAGTAGTCCGAGAGTTCAAAACTATAATATATATATAATTTATTGGATATCTCTAGTGATGATACCGACTTTAGTCCAGTTCGTCACAAACAATAGCGCTTGTTATCAAGTATCGACGAATAATTATGTAGCTATTTAAATATTTTTTTTTACTTCTATTCTAATTTTTCTGTTCTTAATTCTGGATTTTGCTTGCTCTTTTGTTTTTTGCTTGCTCTACCAATTTTTCACCTGTATGAATTATATATTTTAAGTTTTAATGCTCAATAAAATGCCATATGAATTGCATTTCTGCAATTTTATAGTTTTCAAAATTATTTACACGGTTTTTCAAAGTAAATATAGTTCTTTATTTCATCTTACACGGTTTTCAGATGACATGGAACGTATCCCCCATTTTACCATAGGAAAATCTCTTTTTTACACGTTTTTTTTTACACGGATTTCTGAGGAACGTATCTACCGTGTTAGAAAAGATGTACAAAAAATATGTATAAAATTAGGTGAAAAATACAAAATTAATATATAAATACTAAATTTAGAAAATAAAAATATAATATAGATATAAACCTAAACCTAAAGATATAAATCTATAATTTATAAATATGATATAATATATATATATATGAATAATAATATATATATAAATAATATATATATGAGTCATAAAAATTATAATTATGATAATTTAAATAACTCTTTTTGGAACGCATTTGCGTTGCCTATATTCCGGATATAATTTGGTAGAGAATTCCAAAGACTTGTGGTATGCATTAAAACCTGTCTCTGAGACAAAAGAGTCTTGAAACGTTTCTGAATAATGTTCCTACCCCGGTAGGATATAGCAAACTTATTTCGACAAAATAAATATTCTGGCTGTTCCGCGTAAATTATTTCATGAAGTAAAAAAGGCATTTAATTTCAAGAGATTATCAAATTTAATACTAAGAATTTGGTAAGCTAAATGAGAAATGCGATCACGACGCCCTTTATGAAAGACATATCTAGCTATGTTATTAAATACCAAGTTAAGTTTACGGTTGTCATCATAATCGCAGTTTTGCGAAGATTTCACACCCATACAAAAGTACCGCAATTAAGTACGTTCTTGCAAGTTGCATACGAATGGCAAAAGGAGTCGAATCAATAACAGTTCACAAGGTCTTAAGCTACTATTAATTCTACCAACAACGACATCTATATGGTTAAACCACGGTAAACTGCCATTAAAGACAATACCCAGATTTATTCCCCCTGATGCACAATTCGGGCATGACAAATGATCTGTCGGTCCTCGAAAGTACATTTACATTTACACACATTTACATACATTTAATCTTAGAGGGATTGATGCAAAGTCCATTGGCCGAGGCCCAGTTGTCAATCCTTACCAAATCACGATTAATGTCATCTAAACACGAATCAACATTCTCCCTAGGAGTACTAGTATAAAGCTGCACATCATCCGCATACATATGAACATTATAGTGAACCAAGACATCCGGTAGATTATTTATATACATACAAAACAATAGAGGCCCAAGTATTGACCTCTGGGAAACACCTCTACTAATGCTAAGTGGATCTGAGATGTTGCCATTAAGATGAACTTTTTGAAATCTATTTAGCAAATAAGAATAAATTAGATTACAGGCAGAATTTGAGAAATAAAACAGTTTCCGGAATTTTTTCAATAGAACTTCGTGATCGACTGTGTCAAAAGCCTTGGTGTGATCAAGCAGAACCAAAAACGCTACACTATTTGTATCTAGTTTCGACCTAAGATCCTCAACAACATTTATTAGAGCAGTAGTAGAACTTCTATCTTTCATGAGTCCCGACTGACTAAGAGTAAATTAATTGTGACTCTCCAGATAATTAGTGATTCTGACCATTATATTCTCCATCTCGTTGTTCGTTTTGGGAATGGGAATGATTTTAGCCAGTTTCCAATGTTCAGGAAAAATCGATTTAGTCAGAACTGTATTGAGCAAGTGAGTATAGTATGGCAAAAGTTTAGGAGACAGAGCTTTAAAGCATGAAGGATCCAAATCATCAGAACCAACCGCATTCGATTTTACCGCTGAAATACATTCCAAAAGCTCAAATTGATTTACGCTACGAAAACTAAGGGAATGTTGGGGTGAAACACAACAAAGATCATCAAAGTAGTTACCAATAGAAGTTGGAATCTTAGAATTCACGAACTGGTCACGTCTACATCAATATCCGTCCCAGTATTCTTTCGGCCAATTCCTACTTCACGAATGACATTACATTATGGGAAAACTTTTCACCATAATACACTGCCTTGGTAATTTTTATGCGCTTGGTAACTTCCGTCCGTGCGAATTTATGTAAAGCTTTCAAATCATTAGTCCTAAACCTCTTCCACCGTCTGTAAGCACTGTCCCTCCCCCTAATGAGTGCCTTTATCTCCGTATTAAACCACGGCTGTTGTTTCAGCTTGATACACTTGGTTCTGACATAAACAAATCTGTCATAGATCAAACCTATCTTCACTTGAATAAACGACAATTGGTCATTCGCATTACCCAGTGTAGGATTACGACCTAGCCGTGGCCTACTCGTAAGTGGGTTTATTAGACGCTAGCCCGTGGTTCGATTATCTGCTCAAACATCTCAAACAAACTGAAGCATGAAAAGATATCTTTCGGCGACTTTCTACCAGCAGTCGTCTGGCAAAAATTCTGATAGTAAATATAATTGCCATGAAGGTTTCTCAAAAATCTATTGCTCGGAGTAGTATCCGCCACTCATGAATGCAAAAACAAACACACGGTGGGTTGTGTGAAAAGATCGAACTAGCAAAAGCAATGAAGCATACATTTTTAAATATAACTATAAAGAAAAATAAATTGTACTTTGTATTTTTACAATGTACTTTTTTCTTAAGCTTTAATAATCAATGCGCTTTAATTTTACAAAAAAAGGTGGGAATCCTAGTTGCAACAGGGTTCATATTACTATTTATTCTCTTCGTTAATATTTGAACCAGGGTTGTTTTGTTTTTGTTCAACAAATATCTGTTCTTTGAGTATAATCTTCGCATTTTAACTGTATTTCGACATTTACGCTCATATCGAGCGGTACTTCGTCGATAATATAACAAATGTTAGTGTTTAAATTGTTTAAAGTTAGACCATTATTCGCTTAGACAAGCTCTCCTTGACCAATTTCTATCGGCATCAAATCTCATGATTTTTGTGGCCTTCGGTCATGTATGGCCTTATGATGTTGTTGTGAAGAATAACACTGTTTCAATATATTCATCGCTGACAGCAGAAGGATTAACAATTGTAGTCCCCGGTAATAATTTAAGTCCTCTTAAACTAATAGACCCTGCTCGAACTTTCAATTATGGAGGGTAGAAGCTTGTCCAAATCCCTAGGAACACGCTTTGTGACCACTGTTGCCTACAACTCCAAGCATACCTGAGGATCTTGTCACACATAGAAGTCATTCTGTTTCGTATACCATGTATTGGTTGGATTTCATATCGAGGGGGTAATCAACAACGATCATTGCCCGGAAAGTTTACGGTTGAGGTTACCACAGGATAGAGATGCATCTGCTTCCAACTTCAATTAAAATCTCTGGATGCAATTTCCATCCAGTTACTGGTTGGTTGTTTGACAGTTTTCTTTCCAGACGCGGAAAGAATGGTGTATGAAAATAGAATATTTAAAACAGTAAGAATGAACGAATTTGTTCACCGACGTAATCTATTAGCCACCTATTGTTGCTTTGTCTCTAATACCCTTAAATCCGCCTTCAATTAGACATAACTTTCTGAATTGAGGTACTCCATACAGTTAGGAGTACTCTCCTTACTATTTTAAATGCAATTTTGCAAATTAAATTTTAAATTTCCCGCTTTAACTTCTCCATAGTCGCTGCAGTGTTTAAATTTTTCGTCATTCGAATGTGGTGTACAAACTTTATTTCCTTCTTCATCTTCAAACTCATAAATATTGACGTCGAATTTCACAATTGCCGCGACTGTATGCAAGTTCGACTTTAAATCAGTACTAACATATTTGTTTTTTTTTTTTGCACAAAACTAAAAATTTCCAAAAATTACTGGTTTTGTGATGTAAAAATTGTGCCTTAAGGAAATGATAAAACTATTTGTGTATTTTTAGTTTATAAGAAAAGATTTAGTTTATAAAAAAACAATTTTTTACTATATTTAGTTATATTATAGAGTATTGTTTTAATATACTACCCTAACCACTCATTGAAATATCAAAATTTGAGTTTTAAATCGTTCAAACTTCCACAAAAATTGTCCAAATTGGATCAAACAACATTTATTTTAAAGATAATTTGTTATGTTTTAAAACTAACCAAAAAGTTTATTTTCAAATTCATTGGTGTTGAAAAAAATAGAAAAGAATTCAGGTACTTAAAAGTAAATATTTTAAATATTGACCGTAATAGTTTCGTACGGCATTAATAGCATAATTAATAGACATCACATTTTGCATTAATAACTGCCTTTATTCATTAAATTTATTAATGTTTTACATTCATTTGGTTCTTCAATCCGCCAACAGTTGTTTGGGGTTCAATTCTTAACCGCCTTTTCTTTATAGCCCATACACTTTCAATCGGATTTAGGTCTGGCCAATCTAGGACATTAATATTGTTATCAGAAAGCTATTTCTTTGTTGCTTTTGCTGTATGTGCTGGAGCTCCATCTTGTTGGAAGGTATATTCATCGAAAGTTGTGATATTAGGTATGGAATGTATTAAATTCTCCTCCAGAATATTAATATACCGCGCAGTATTAACGGTATTTTGTATAAAGCACATTTTTCCCATACCATTTGCAGACATAGAGTCGCATAGTTTTGAAACATAATAAAATTGTCTTTAAAATAAATGTTGTTTGATCCAATTTGGACAATTTTTGTGGAACCTAGAGCGATTTCAAGCTCAAATTTTGATATTTCAATACGTGGTACGAACTTTAATGGTTAGGGTTGTATAATGTTGTTAACACATTAAACAATTGAAGTAATAACAAAATAAGGAAATCGATGTCTTATTATAGGTAGGTCGTATCTCTTTTTTGTTGGGTTTTTACATGTTCCGGTAGACAAAAATCAAATACATCTTCCTTAGAAATTAAATTACGTTGACGGATAACATATTTACAGTATTTAAGACGTCGTAACTCAATAAAAAAGGTTTTGAAAGAAAAAGTTAAGTTTAAGTTGAAATAATTTTCTTCGAAACTTTTCTTAAAATATACGCCCATGTTCTGGAAAACGATTAATGTTCGTGTTTTCGATTTGATAACGCCAAATAGGTGTTCTGACAAACGAAATCGCTAGAAGTTTGGTGCTTTCAAAACACTAGGGTGTACTGAAGCGTTCTGGTCTTATTTATTTAAACAATAAAATTATGCACAATTTAAATTTAATATGTTTTCTTTTTATTTCAATGATTAAATATATAAAAAAATTAATAAATAAGAATTGAAATTGTTACTATATCGGTAAAAAAAATGCGAAATTTTCTTTCTGGGAAGTGGTTAAAAGTTAAGATACGACCACTCTATATTAAGCAATCGATCTTTTTTAATTAATTGCACATAGAGTTCGTAATAATAACTATATTCTAAAATTAAATTATTATACTTTTTCTTTCGTTTGTCGTTCATAACCATTTACACCGCAAATTTCTGTCAACTACTTAGTTTTTCTGCTTGATTGTGAATACAAGAATGAAGAATGAATGATAATTCGGCTTAGTGAAATTGGGAATAATTATAAAGGCATATTTGGTTGTTAATCATATTGTTATTTAATGCTTCTTTGAATTGGAAAAAACTGCCACGATTTGTAATAACTGTTTTTTTAATAAAAATCTGAAAGACTCTTTCACACTTTCCAAGACTGCAAAAAATTCTGCACGTTTGGTAACACTGCTTAAAGGGTAAATCAACGAATGTTAATCATCTCAAAAAGTTGGCTAAGTTACGACTTTAATTTGCCACATTTATACATTGTACTTTAAAAAATAAAATTACCACCGTTTCTGACCAAAATCACCGAGTACACAGAGTAGACACGGGATTTTGACAGATAACCCTTTACTGAGAAAGGAACAGCAAATATTAGCAAAAAATATTTCTCTCCCTCTCTGACTGTCTGTCTGGTTTATTAGTATTCGGGGTGGGTTTTCATTATTCTATTTTGGTAGAAATTGATGATATTTTTATAGAATAATAGAATAATTTTGAATGGAGATTGTAATACTTCTAAATAAATGAATGTTTTCATTCAATTAAAATATATTTTTTTTCTAACAGACATATAGTTCACAGACTATATTTCCGAAACTACATTTTTGTTCAAGTACTACAGCCAGTAAATCAGTGTTGCCACATCCTTCCTATCTTTTTAAGCTTCAATTTCATTAAGGGATCATCTTGCTGCTTTAAGTCTTCTGGTGATTCCCTTAGGATATACGTTTCCGCTGTGTTACTTGGCATTGGAGAAGGTTGCTGTAAGTAAGTTAGATTTCTTGTGGCTGCATCTGTAGAAGAGGTTGATGTTGGTGGCGATTTCAGTGAAGGGGTTAAATGTCCTTGAGGCGTGCTTGCGGAAGTGGCTGATGTTGAAATCCTTTTCACATGACTGGCGTTCCTTTTAATTTTTTTCCATTACTGGTAATTTGTGTCTTTTACTTCGTATTCCGTTACATCGAAGTTTGTTAGGAAAAACTATATTCTTAAGAAGCAATTTATCTCCGACAGCTATTTCGGGCTCTTAAGCTTTTCTTCTCTTGTCACCTCCTTCCTTTCCTTTTTGTTTATTAATGCAATCTGAATCCCTTGCTGTTGAATCAATCATGTCTTCTGTTATGTCGGGAATACTTGGTATTTTATCTCGTATGATTCGAGTAAACATTAGCTCCTGTTGTGCCATGGAGAGTTTATATTTGGCCTTGTTGGCAGTTTTCAATCGCTTGACGAGAGACTTCTTCATATTGTGATATTCAGCCATGTCACAGAACGCAATTCCGATTGAAAATGGTTTCAATTCCGAATGTCGAGTGTTTAGAAAACGAAAAATTTATTCGGAATGAAACTACTTCAAATTTTCAAAGTGCTTTTGATATTTTTGATGATTTGTTAAAGAAAAATATTAATATAACTTAGTATTGCAACGTTATTTTTTTGAGCAAACCACTTATTTTTTCGAACAAAAATTTATTAAGTAGAACAAATTTAAGCGGTGGCAACACAAACGATGGACGCAGCCAAATACAAAAAATATTTATACGTTGCATTTAAGTCAGTTTTACAAAAATGCATTTCGGCGTACCTTTTCAATACCTAACAACAGCAATAATTGAAATCGCTGGCATTTTTCATACACAATTTTTAATTTTTTGAATTTCAATTGAAATTTTTGTATCAGCGTCTTTTTTTCTTTTGTTTTGGTTTTGCTTTTTATTCACCAATTATGTTTTTTCTCTTTTGTTTTGCACTACGTTGCCATACTTTATTTGAAACGCAGCAATTTTATAATTTTTAGGAATTAACAAAATCGTTCGGAATTTGAAGAACCGAAAACAAAATCGATCGGAATTGCAAACACGGAATCAAAACCATTCCGATCGGAATTTGTGACATGCCTGATTGCTCATTTTGCAGAAGTTTTCAAATTCAGAACTCACATACTGTCTCCCATTATCCGTTCGTAGCGACTTGGGCAAACCAAGTCTACAAAATATTTCCTCCATCGCTTTAATTATCTTCGCTGAGGATGTGTTTTTTAAAAACACGACTTCTTGGCATCGTGAGTAGTAGTGTAGGAGGTACTCATTATTTGGAATTGGTCCAAGTAAATCCGTTACCACACATTGCCATGGACCGTTTGGAAACGAATGCCTCTGCATAGGAGGTGGATTAGATACTTGCGAAACAAGCAAGCAGTCAAGACAATTCTTCACAAAATTTTCGGCGTCCTTTTCTATAAATGGCTACTTGACTTTAGCCCTTAGCCTACGTTTCATGGCTGACTCTCCTGGGTGTCCCTCATGAGACAGCTGAAGTAGGTATGACTATACGAGTTCCTCGCAAAAGGATGCCACCAATAGACGAAAGTTCTGATCGAAAAGGATAATAATTACTTGTTTTGTCCATACCCCAGGACTCATTTTGGGTATGTCTTATAGCATTTCTAATTTCTTCATCTTCAGCACATTCTTTGATATAATAGAGATTCCAAGAGAAAATGAGGTAGTGTTTGATACAAAATGAAATATGTTATCTTCACATATTCCATCAAATGAACTCGTGTAAGAAATTTTGCACAGCCTAGATACGGAATCCCCAGTGTTCTCCTTTCCGGCTTGGTAAATACTTTAAATTTAAATGCTTGTAAACACAGCAACCACCTTTCTAATCTGGCTGGAGGCTTAGATGTTGGTTTGAAAATAGCCTCTAGTGGTTTATGGTCTGGGACCAATTTAAATACCAAACCAGCTTGATAGTAGTATATTTTTTCCACTGACAAGACCAAAGCCAAACTTTCCTTCTCAGTTTGTGAATATCTTTTCTCAACCTCCGACAAACTCTTGCTGATAAAACATATTACTTTTGGATCATTATTACAATCAAACTGTATAAGGACTCCGCCTAACGGAACCGGGCTAGCATCAGCTACTACCCGGGTTCTCTTCTACAATAAATTTGGAATTTTCGATAGCTGTGTTTTAAGACGTTGAAAAGCGGTTTCCTGATTTGGGCCTCATACAAATTTCGTCTGCCAAATCAGGTATAAATTTGCCAACATATGTAATCAGCCCCAAACTACTTCTGACTTCTTCTCTTGTATTTGGTGCTCGAAAATCTGCAATGACTTTAATTTTTTCTGGATCTGCTGTAAAACTCTTATTAAAAACAATGTGTCCCAAACACTTTAATTTTTGAGTTTTCCGAACGCATTTGTCTTCGTTAAGAACAATGTTATTTTCCTGGAATACTTGGAGGACTTTCTTAAGAGCCTTATCATGTTCTTCTTCTGTGCTGCCAAAAACGATAACATCATCAATATAGTTAAGGCAATTATCACAGTTTGCCAATATCCCCTGTAGTGTCTTTTGAAAAATTTCCGGGTCAGAATTTACACCAAACATCAATCTTTCATATCTAAATAATCCTTTGAGTGTAATGAATGTGGTAATTTCACGACTACTTTCATGTAGTTCGAGTTGATGGACGCACTTTTAAGATCTAACCTTGAAAAGAAATTTGCGCCTCTTAATTTTGTCATAAATGAATCAAATGTAGGCTAAGGATAATTTTCCCGCAAAACGGCTTTAATAGTTCGACGCATATCAATGCATAACCTCATCTCACCATTCCCCTTGAACACGATAAACACTGGTCCGTTAACAGGTTCAATTATGTCTAGATTAATTGCTTCTTCTAGCTTATCCGCCACTTTTTCCTCAAGAGCAATTGGTATTTGTAATATATTTGAATTAACATTTTAATTTTAGAACATAATAAATATTGCAACCCTTTACTACATTATATTACAACTATATTATTAGCTTTAAGTAATTCACAATAGCTTTAAGAGAACATTCAATAAAAAGTCAGTTCAATCCTAACCGTTCACGCGTGCGTTTGAATATAACATTGGCGACGAGTGATAAATGGTCAAAAAGAAAAAACAAGAATAACGGTGCAGTTTATATTTTTTTTTAACTTTGTGTGTGTGTGAACAAGAAAACAATGGCAACCAATTTAAGTGGTTTCGAATTGTTGTTAAAGCAACAACAAGAATTTACGCAAAATTTGCTGATCCAACAACAACAGTGGATGCAATCAATTCTCGAAAAAAAGGACGGAACTCCCTTAACTGTCACCAATGACCATTCGATGGTACCAGCGTTCCATAAATTTTTTAAGGAAAATCAGCAGTGGGACTCATATTTGCAGCAGCTGGAGCAGCACTTCATCGCCTATTCCGTTACGTCCCCAGAAAAACAAAAATCATTTTTTCTATCCTGGTGCGGTGCCGAAGTTTTTGATTTATTAAAAAATTTATTTGGTGTACAAAGTCTTGAGAGTCAAACATACGTACAGCTAACAGAAAAATTGTCACAGCATTATACAGTTAGCCAACACATCGTAGCAGCACGATATGAATTCTTCAAAAGGCAAATGAAAAGTACACAGGCATATAAAGAATGGGTAGCAGACCTTCGTGGTTTAGCCAGAGCCTGCAAATTTGTTTGCAGTTCGACCACATGTGCCAACAGCTTCGTTGATGATATGATACGAGATCATATAATAGTAAACACCCCTCACGACTCAGTTCGCTCTGCTGCGTTACAAAAGCAGAACGCAACACTTGCAGATGTCTTGCTAATAGCAGAGTCGTACGAAGCAACAACAAGAACCGTTAGTACTATTAAAGAAATTGCCAGTGAAAAAACAATAGACATAAACTTTGTGAAGAAAAAGCCGTTATTTGTAAAAGAGAAAAAACAGAAATATGTAAAAGAAAACGAAAAATACAAATCGTGTTCGGGATGTTTTATTTCACACAAAAGAGAGGACTGTAAATTTAAAAACGCAATTTGCAATAAATGTGATAAAAAGGGACACATAGCGCCCGTATGTATGTCGAAGCTAAAACAAAAAAATAAGAAAGTGTTTAAAAATAATAAGCAAAATAATAACATTGATATTATAGAAACAATATATGATGTTACGGGAAAAGTCAAAACAGAAAATTCAAAGAGTGTAATTTATACTGAAATAAGAAATGAAAAAATTAAATTTCAAATGGACTCGGGTGCATCAATTTCAATAATTAATTTAAAAACATATGAACGGTTAAATAAACCTAAATTAATTAAAACAAAAAGAATATTATACGGTTTTGGCAGAAAAATAATACCAGTGCTTGGTGAATTACATACAAATATGAAATGTGGTAATTGTGAGGAAAAAGTCGCATTAATCGTGGTAAATACCAGTAAAGGTGAAAATTTATTTGGTTACGACCTTTTTAAAACGTTTGGTTTTCAAATAAAACAAATAAATTCGGTTTCGGAAAATCACAAAAATTATGTTAACGAGCTGCGTGAGAAATATCGCGACGTATTTAAACCATCACTCGGTACGGTCAAGAACTTTAAAGCAAGTGTACATTTAAAAGCAGATGCTCAGCCAAAATTTTTTCGATCCAGGCCAATACCGTTCGCACAAATGTCTCAGTTTAAAGCGGAAATAGAAAGACTTATCGAACAAAGAATTATTATTCCGGTGAAATTTAGTGATTGGGCTTCACCCATAGTTATAGCTAAGAAACCAAATAACTGTATACGTATTTGCGGTGATTTTAAAGTAGCTGTCAATTCCCAGATTGACATAGAGCAATATCCGCTGCCAACGCGTGAAAATTTATTCCATACAATTCGTGACGGGAAATATTTTTCGAAAATTGATTTGAAGGACGCATACCTTCAAATGGAGTTGGACGACAACTCAAAACAAATAATGGTAATTAATACACCTCTCGGACTTTTCCAATATCAACGGTTAGCCTACGGTATCGCCAGCGCGCCAGCAATATTTCAAAAATACATCGAGCAACTTCTACATGGCATAAAAGGATGTGCAAATTTTTTGGATGATATCATAATATCAGCACCAACTTTAGAACAGCATTTTCAACGCCTTGAACAGGTATTTTTAATATTATTATCTAACGGCATACACTGTAAGGAAGAAAAGTGTATGTTTTTGCAAGAGGAAATTACATATTTAGGCCGTAGAATTAGTGCTCGCGGAATATCACCAGACGAATCCGGTGTCCTTGCCGTCAAAAATCTTAAACCGCCCGGAGACTTGAAGGAGCTTGAAACCTTTATGGGGAAGGTTAATTATTACCACAATTTTGTCCCAAATTTTTCAACTATTGCAGCACCATTAAACATATTACGCAGAAGAAACATTAAATTTCGCTGGGGGAAAGATCAACAACATTCCTTTGATCAGCTCAAATCGCACATTGTTAATGCAACGCAACTTGCTCATTTTCAAGATAATTTACCATTAGTTCTTGCTACCGATGCATCACCGTTCGGTGTAGGTGCTGTCATTTCCCACATTTATGAGGACGGTTCTGAAAGGCCGATTGCCTTTGCATCAAAAACACTTGACAGACATCAACAAAATTACAGCCAAATTGAAAAAGAAGGCCTTGCTATAGTCTTCGGTGTTAAACGCTTTCATCAATTTTTATATGGTCGCAAATTTATATTGCTAACCGATCATAAACCTTTGGTAAGCATTTTTAATCCAAATAAGCAATTACCTACAATGGCTGCACAACGTATTCAACGTTGGGCTATCACGCTCATGGCATACAATTTTGAGATAAAATACAGAAAAACTTCTGATCACGCTAATGCAGATACATTATCACGCCTGCCAACTGGAACGGACGAAAACTTTGATAAAGAAGAATCATGCTATTTCAAATCTTTTGATAATTTTCCTATGAGAGGGGATATTTTTAAATATTCCAAACTTGATAAAACCCTACGTTCAGTTTTTTATTTTGTTAAAAATGGTTGGCCAAATAAGCTTGGTTTAGATCAACAGTGTCTGAAACCTTTTTTCGATCAAAGAGACAACTTGACAATTTATAACGACTTACTTTGTTTGGAAACGGAATATATTCGAGTCATCATTCCCGATGCGCTTAAACAACAAATGCTAAATCTTTTACATAATGGACATTGGGGAGTTGTCAAAATGAAACAACTCGCAAGGCAGAAAATATGGTGGCATAATATAGATAAGGACATCGAAAGATTAGCATCAATGTGTGAAGTATGTAAGATTCATAATCAGTCTCCTCCTAGATCATATGAAAGTTGGCCAAAGTCGGCAAAACCATGGGATAGAGTGCATATAGATTTTGCGGGACCGTTTTTTAATTCTATGTGGCTCGTTTGTGTTGATGCATATTCCCAATTCCCCTACATTACATCAATGAAAAATACGACAACAGGAGACACTATATCAGCGCTAACTACAATTTTTTCCATTGAGGGAATACCCAATACTATTGTCAGTGATAATGGCACTCAAATCACGTCTGAAGAATTTGAAAAATTTTGTTCAAAACTTGGCATTAAGCACATCACTACAACGCCATTTCACCCTGCTTCTAATGGGTTAGCTGAACGTTTCGTTCGTACATTTAAGACTGCCGTACGAAAAAACGTAGAAGACAATATGCCAGTTAAAGATGCCGTTCGGAAATTTCTTACTACGTATCGTTTTATGCCAAACGCCGAAGGTAAACCTCCCGCAGAACTTTTAAGAGTTAGACCTGTTAGAACTATTTGGTCACAGTTATTAGAACCTACAAGTAAACCTGTTCAACGGAATTCTTCAAACTCAACAAAATATCAGATCAACGATACCGTTTATGTTAAAAATTTTGGCAAGGGGAAAAAGTGGTTAAAAGGCATTATTCGCAGTAAAATCGGCAAGGTTATTTTTGTAATAAGCACAGAAAAAGGCACATGTAGGCGACATATCAACCAAATTAAACCTTTCTACAAGTCTACCATAGAACTGATCCCTCCAGACAACTATAGAGATTCACAATCGAGTACATCTTTGAAAAAACATCCTTCAACAACAGCATATCAATCAACAGAGCAACAAACTTCAACATCACAACAACCGACAGCATCGCAGTCTTTTATAAAACAACAATCATTAGACACAGCAACCAGTACAACAATAGAATTGCAGCAATCAACAAATCCAACAACAAGTGAAGCAGCATGCTTGGAACCAAATTCATCCCTGCAGGAAGCAAAAAGCAATCAGCAACAGAGTGTTCATGTTCGCAAATCAGCTAGGAATCGTAGAGAAGTATCCCGTTTTATGTCAGATGATTTTCGGAAATAATAATGGAATTTTTTAATATTTATTTATAATCTTAATTTTAGTATTCCTTCAACCTCGAGGTAACTGTAAATGAATTTATGAAATCTATAATTTTAATTTTATTATCTTTTAAATTTTGGGGTGGAGTAATGTAATATATTTGAATTAACATTTTAATTTTAGAACATAATAAATATTGCAACCCTTTACTACATTATATTACAACTATATTATTAGCTTTAAGTAATTCACAATAGCTTTAAGAGAACATTCAATAAAAAGTCAGTTCAATCCTAACCGTTCACGCGTGCGTTTGAATATAACAGTATTCTTCTAAGTGGTTGTTGCACAGCTTTAGCAGACCTGTCGATGGACAATTTAACCTGAATGTTCTTCATTTTTGGAAATGGTTTTGTAACTTCAATGTGATTCACGTTTAACCCAAGGCGTAGTACTTTAAGTTTGATTGCTGCCTCGCGACCTATTAGTGACTAACTTCCATTTTCTATAACATAAAATGTAGCAATTATCTCCGAATTGTTCTTTACTGTGATTGGAGAGTCAAAAACGCAAATAACTTCAGGATATGATTAGATGCATAGGTCTTAAACTGGTTGGATGAATTAGATCTGGTATTCCACATAACCGCTTTTTTATTTTTCAACATAATCCAATCGTTTTCACTTAGGAGGTTGAATCGTGACCCAAAGTCGATTACCAATAACAACGGTTGTCCCCCGACACGGCATTCCATTATTTCGTCACTTTGGCAGCTGTCATCGATTTTGAAGCAGCCAAATTCGTGAAATACGTCTTCGTCACCCGAATCAAACCCTTCTTCGTTCTGTATACAATGTACTTTTGTCTGTCTAACGTTGTGTTTTTTTTACCACCAATATCTTCATACTCTGAAAATCTTTTCTTCAATTGTTTAGTTTGCACTTGACCGCAAAATGTTCCACAAGGGAGCATTTGTTGCACCTTGCATTTCGAACTGGGCAACTTACTGACTTACCAACGTGACCACTTCGACCACATCTAAAACTTCTTGTAGCTGTGGACCTCCTAAATGAAGCAACTTATGTTTCTTTTTAACTGGATCGTTTATTTCCTCTGACGCAGGATACAGCTTAAGAGATCTGAACCACTTTTCCCATTTTAACCGCACCAACGATTTGTCAATAGCATCCCACATAAATGGCTTTATATCGGACATTGTTGTTATTTACAATAACCAATGCTTCCTAAATTATGCCTGAAAACAACCAGAAGAAAGAAAAATAAAACATTTTATAGCTAGGTGCTACCCAATTTAATGCAATCAATTTACATACCAGTGTATAATTTAATGTACCATCAACTTTAAATTTTTTATTTTATTTTAATGCGTTTCAGTTCCACAATTGAATATGCGCCCAATTTCACAATTTAATGTGATTCCAGTTCCACAATTTAATGTAGCCTCGGTTTGATGATCAATTTACTGATCCTTTTTGCACTCCAATTGTTTTTTTTTACCTCCTAGACACAATTTAATGTGATTTCTCTCTTTTTTTCGATTACTGTTTTTTTTTTTTTATTATTTCTTTACCAAGCTATTCAAATTCAAACAAGCAAAAGGAAACACAAATAATGTATAACGGCTGTATTTCTTTAAAAAAAAATTTATACGTAATATTTACCACTCGTCGCCATTGTAATACTTCTAAATAATGGGTGAACACCGATTTGCTATTTTATCAGAATATGTTTTTGTTCAATTAAAATATATTTTTTTTCTAACAGACATATATACATTTCATAGGCCACAGTAAACCAGTGGCGACAATTATGACGTTTGAAAAACGCTAAAATCAGCAGTTTTTGCGAAGCAAATGTGTTAGAAGCAACAGATATACAGAGTGAAAACTGGCGTATGAAGTGGAAAAATTAAATGTATTCAAAAATTTATTTTGAGTTAAAAAAGGGCAAATTTGGAGTATTTTTTAATTTCTTCAATGAAAATTTTAAAAATTTGTTAATATTTAATTATTAATCGATTTGTATGTTGTTTTTGGTCGCAATGAATATAGTTTCTTGTGCAAAACGAAAGTAGGAAGCTAGATATATCAAGATCAAATAAGACATTTTGCTTATAAAAATTTTTTTTAAGGAACTTTGTATATATTACCAGTATTTATTAATTTCTTGAATGAAAATTCGGTTATTTTTTCATTACTAATCGAACTTTTAGCAATTTCTCGTCACAATGAAGCAACTTCCGTGTATAAAAGATATATAATCATAACTTTTTGTTTCAGTTCGGTTTCAGTTTGGGAATATACCTCAGAATTGGTTAAACACTAAGTTAGTGACAATCGATGAAAGGTGTCACCAAATACATTAGTTCCCTATTACGTTTCTCAATAAAACAGTTCATTTCCTTTCAGAACTATTCTATTATTCTAAATTTCTAATTTAATAGAATAATAAAAATCCACCCCGAAATCTAAAAAAAAAACATAAACAAAACAGACAGGCAGTCAGAGAGGGACAGAAGTACTTTTTGGTAATATTTTCTGCTCCTTTCTAAGTGAGGAGTTAAACGTCAAAAGCCCGTGACGTATCTGTTTATATGTGTGTCACAGACTATATTTCACAAACTATATTTTTGTTAGTTCAAGTACTACAGTTAGTAAATCAGTGTTGCCACAGAGATGAAGCGTTTTATTGGGGAAACGTAATGACACCTTTCATCAACGTCACTAACATAGTATTTAACAAATTTACAGATATATTCACAAATTCCTATTATATTCTTAAATTTACTTCTTACCTACCTTTTGCACAAGAAACTATATTCATTCTGACCAAAAAACAGTCACATTTCGATTAATATTTAAATATTTAAGATTTTTTGAGATTTTCATTGAAGAAAAAATATTTCAAATTTTCCCTTTTTAACACAAAATAAATGTTTATTTATATTTAATTTTTCTACTTTATCCGCCAGTTTCTACTCTGTAACACATTTGCTTCGCAAAGCTTATAACATTTTTTCCTCCCTCTACAAAAAGGGTTACGACTGCTGATTTTATCGTTTTTCAAACGTCATAATTGTCGTCAAAAAGTCGGTATGGGGGGTTTTTGAGGTTGCAGATTTCTATGAAAAGATGTACATAGTGATTTTTAAAGGTTGCTAATTATACATCCAAGGTAAAATTTTTCAAATACAAAATGGGAGGTTCTAATTCAGTTTAAAAATTCCTTCTGATTTGAGCGGATACAATTTCTAAAATTCAAACTTCTTTTTCCGAAACCTCCAAAACAAATAAGTGAATCTTCTGTAGAAAAAATAAAATTATTAAATTTTTTTTCAAAAAATTATTTCTCTAAAATCGCATGAAATGGTGCAATGAAATTAACAAAAATTAACTTAAAATTCTTCATTTAATTTATTTACAATTTTCATCTACATACATACATACATAATTGGCCATTACAACCCTTCAGTCAGGATTACGACCTAGCTTCTCACACCACTTATGGTGTGTGCGTTAATTTTATACATAAGTGGCGGGACCTACAGTTTAAAGTCGACTCCGAACGACAGATTTTTGAGAAGCTTTTCATGGCAATTTTTACTCTCAGAGTCTTTGCCAGAAATCTGCTGAGAGGAAGTCGCCGAAGAAATATTTTTTCGTTTTGATGTCTGACCTGGGATTCGAACCCGGGCCTTTTGTCTAATAAGCCAACACACTACCCACTAGACCACGGCGACTTCAATTTTCATCTATTTATGTTAAATCTTAACTAAAAATCATTTTTTGAAAAAATAAAATAAAAAAATGTTACAGATTATGTTAGAAGTAAAAAAAGATTTTGTAAAAATCCCTGTTTCCCATATTTAATTTAAATTTGTTCGTTTTTTAACTATTTAAAGTAACTTAAAAATTAGCTCAAACCGCGCTGTATATACAGTATTCAACATTTTGCTCACAACCAATGTTCTTTATGAAATGTCAACAAAAAAAGTATTCTTCAAAGTGTGAACAATTACCTATGAATTACCTATAGTGCATTGTTTTAACTAATTGAATTAATTTATTGATGAAGTATAGTTGACCTAAATAGAATAATTTTAATAAGAATAAAAAAGCATTTCATTTCATACAAAAAGTCAATATTGACATAAGTTAGATTATGGATGGCAACCAAAAATTTAAAGTTGGTGGAATCCAGATACCCATAAAAAATGAAATAAAGCTTTCCAATATTTCAATATTGATTTACGGTTAAGTTAGTCGATAATAGATACGAATTTAATCTATATAATATAATACAATATTTATAATTTTTTAGACGCAATGAGACATTAAATGTTATCACTCAGGACTCCATGACAGTTGATGATATTGAAACATTATTAAAGGAAACAGAACATAATGGATATCCCGTGGTTGTTTCCAGAGAAAATCAATATCTTGTTGGCTTCGTACTACGTAGAGATCTGAACTTAGCTTTAGGTACGCTAATCTTCCAAATATAAATAAACCAAAATAATCTTTCTTAAAAAATATATGTTCCTTTTGTAGGTAATGCAAAACGTTTTATTGAAGGTATCAATGGTCAATCAATAGTATTATTTACATCCACTGCACCCGTGCAAAATCTTGGTCCTCCACCGCTAAAATTAAAGAAGATTTTAGATATGGCTCCCATTACAGTAACAGATCAAACGCCGATGGAAACTGTAGTAGATATGTTCCGTAAGTTGGGGTTGAGACAAACACTTGTGACACATAACGGGTAAGTCTAATTCTTTTCCTTCTACTGTCTATTGAAATATGAAATTGGGTCGTTTCTCTTTTCTAAAGGCGTCTGTTAGGTGTTATAACAAAAAAGGATGTTCTGAGGCATGTGAAACAAATGGATAACGAAGATCCAAACACAGTTTTGTTCAACTAAAGATATATATCGAAATACATAGAAAACTTATATACTATCATACAAAATCAGTCATATCTTTATTTAAATTAATTTTATAGCATTATGACACGGTGTGTATGATTAATGTAAGATATTAAAAAACTTACTGATAGTTGTATATTTAGCTTTGTTTTTTTTGATAATATCTTTGTTTTATTTATGTTCATTTTTTACTACTTTGGCGGAAAAATGTGGTTAAGGAATGTTAAACACTATAATAATTTATAAACAAGAATGTAATTAATCATAATTAAATAATATATTTAAAATGAAAATAATACATATTTAGAAAAAAGATAGGAAATGCCAATCAAATTGTATTCATTATCAAATATTTTACATTAAAACAAAATTGTATATTTATTATAAATTTAATTTATCCAATGGCTTTTATTTTCTATTATACTATGTTTTAAGCCTGTTATTAATTCAAATATGTCGTATGAAGTTTGTATTTAAATTCATAAAGGTTTTTGAAACAGCGGCTTTTATTTTATAACTAAACCTTAAATGATCTATTAACGGTAATATTTATTCCGCAGTTAACTTATTTTGATATGTTTAGTTTTTCTGTGCTACATAATTTTGTTTTCATATGTCGAACACGTTTATATAATAACATTGTTTATAAACCATTTTATTTAAAGTTTATGAACCACCAAAAACGTGTTATATTTATGTATTCCCAAACCAAACACCATAAAAATCGAAAATAAAATATAAAATTTAGATTTGAGCCTATGAAAATAATTTGTTACGTAATTAATGACAAATGCAGTAATATTAAAATTTTTGAAATTATCGTGGAATACACCATATGATCATTTGCACCATGAGATCAACAGGTAACAAAAAATTGGATGGATTTACCGATTGTACAACTTGTTCAAGATCAATGGCTGGTTGGCCAACGGTTGGTCGTCGGTTGAATGAAAGCTAAAAAATTTTATTTTGTACTGACGATTAAAATGGTAAGTGTGAGGACGATTTTCTATTTCGTTCGCAAGTTTCAAGTGCGGAAAAGCAGGTAGACAACATTTCAAACAAAAAATTAGTTAAAATGATAAATAAATGTGTACAAAATCATGCCTGAAATAAGGAATACTAAAACCAAATTTTATAAAAATAAACTTCCGAGTCCATTTTGAATGTTACAGCCACAAAAAAAATTTATAATTATTGGATAAACAATTGGCTGAAACATTGAAACATGTGAAGAAAAATACCAATTTATTTATTGAACTTTTTCAACAAATAGCAACGAGTGTAGGCCGCATTAAAACTGTGGTCCTCCCCAACAACAATCATATATATATATATATATATATATATTTTCTTATGTATATTTTGATGTACATCGCGTTGATCCGACGTTTCATCAGTTCTTGATGATTGGGATCGTTTTCTTCTAAGACGTGCATTACGTTGATCAGGTGTCTCAGGAGCTGTAGATATTGATGCTCGTATCATTACTCTCCTTCTACACGTGCATCACGTTGATCCGGTGTTTCCGCAGCTCTAGATGTTGATGCTCGTAGTCTTTCTCCTTCTAGGAGATCCATTGTCTCATCAGTTGAACTAGACTCTCAACAGCTCTATTTGTGGAGGCTATAGACCTTTCATCACTCAGTACTATTAAGTACTTCCTTTCAATCATTATTAGGCAAATATACCACAACAGGTCAAATTTTTTTATTTCCAAGATAGAAAAATTTGGTCAATAGAAAATATTTAATAATTCTTATTAGGGTTATCATAATTGACCTGACCATTAAGGTTTGATCTGTATTATATAACCACAGGTAACAATTGGTTCTTTACAAAATTATGTCTGCGGTAGGTAGTTAATACATTAAAGCAGTATAGTGTCATCAATGGTCTGTGTCTAGTAGAGGTGTGTGCAAGACAAATAAAATTGCGATCTATTGCATTTTTCTCAAGACCAAATACTGATTGTAGCTGCAAATATAAATAAGTGTGAAGCAAAGCTAGTGTAGAAAAAAACAACTGCGCATGTAAACCATTGTACAACAGTATAAAAGAGAGTTTTGTGAAGCGTGTAACAAAAATTTTGTACTCTTCATAGAGTCACAACGTGCATTTCTTTTTCGCTCTCGGCAACCGAACATCTTCGTCGACGCCAGTAACTTTTTTAAACTTATTATTTCTGGGGAAATTTTTATTTGAGTTTATGGCGAAAACAAAGGATGTGTACTACAATGCTATTGTTTTTAACGCAATTTTATTTTAATTTTCCAAAAATAAAGTAGTGAAATTATAAAAAAGTAATAAAAATAATAAAACCAAAAACAATTTATTCAAAACAGACTAATTTTGTAATTACTAATCTTTTCTTATATTTGATTAAGAAATTGTTGATCAATATTTGAATGACGCCAGCATTGCCAGTAACTTTTTTAAACTTATTATTTCTGGGGAAAATTTTTTTTGAGTTTATGGCGAAAGTAAAGGATGTATACTATAATGTTTTTGTTTTGCCACTGCAAAATTGTTTTAAATTATTACATTTAAATCACCCGTCCATGTAAAATCGTAACCTACTAACAACAATGAATAAGAAAGGTCCGAATGTTTTGTTCTTTGTTTGCTCGCCAGCATTGCCATTTAAACTTTTTATTTCTTGGGAAAAACTTTTTTTAAACTACTACTTTTTTTTACACTACTGATATTCGCCGTGGTCTGAAGGTAGTGTGTTGGCTTATTAGACAAAAGGCCCGGGTTCGAATCCCAGGTCAGACATCAAAACGAAAAAATATTTCTTCGGCGACTTCCTCTCAGCAGATTTCTGGCAAAGACTCTTAGAGTAAAAATTGCCATGAAAAGCTTCTCAAAAATCTATCGTTCGGAGTCGACTTTAAACTGTTGGTCCCGCCGCTCATGTATAAAATTAACGCACACAACATAAGTGGTGTGAGAAGCTAGGTCGTAATCCTGACTGAAGGGTTGTAATGGCCAATTATGTATGTATGTATGTGATATTCGTATGGAAATACTGAAAATGTAGCTTCAGTAATAAAATATGCTCTTACAACACAAAGCATAGTTCCGTTACTTCACAGGCAAACGAGTGCTGTTGTATACATTGAATAAATGAGAAATACACATTTCAGTGCACTCGTAAAATCATGATCAACAGAAAAAAGTACACTACAGGATTGCATTCGGTGAAGAGTAACCTAGTCGAATCTCTAGTGTATACTGTTAATGGTACGGAAGTTACTCATGTCCCTCTATGCGTGTTTTTACAAACATATATTAAAACAGGTAACACGCATGATTTTAGCTGCAATACTTTATCAGATATATGATATTTAATATTTACTTTCTGTCTAAGAATTCATATAAAAATAGAGTCGATTTATTTCCCTAACCCGAAATGTTCATATGTGTGCCAATGTACACGAACTTTTGTATTATATTTATATGGGAGGGTCCCCTCTTTTCAGAAATTCATAAGGATTTCAGTTTTTGCCATTCATTCATGTTTATTCAGTAGTATTTGAAATACTTTTTCAACAACAAAACGTTACAAATATTATATAGATTATAACTATTTGAGTTTAACTATTATTTTTAACAAAGTTTACAACATTTTTTAATTTTTTTCTTTCATTCTTTAAATAATTTGGCATTTTATTGTATAAATTCAGTCCTTCATAGAATAACGATTTCTGCATTGCACTTGTATCCGCTCGCTGTAGCCTAAAATCGTTTGCATTTCTCAGTCTGTACAGTAGCTCTTCTTCAACATATTTCAACTGTTCAGTTAGGTACTCTGGTGCTTCTCCACTTTTAATTTTTTGAATAAAACTCAGTGTGTTTAATACCAATCTTTTACGCACATTAAGTCAACTCAGTGCCTCTAACATTAAAGCAGTTGGTGTGAATCTGTTTAGTTTTAATATAGAACGCATCGCCTTATTCTGTAATCTCTACAGTCTTGTTATTTGATGTTATGTATTGTGGATCCATATTCAAAATATGGCTTCAGCATTGTATAATATATATTAATCGATGTTAACATTGAGACCTTATTTCTCAGCCGTTCAGAGAAACCTATCTTTTTTTCCTACATATATTCTCTAAATGTTCCCTCAGTTTTATATACATAATACTGTCGACCTTTTTAATTATTACATTATTTATTTCGAATGACCTATTAGTGTGCATATTAATCTCCATCAACTTTGTTTTACCTTCATTCAATTTTAACTTGTTCATCCTCAGCCATTTACTCATATTATACATATCTTTTTCAATCCTTTCATAACACTCCTCACATGTTGTACACTCGGTAAAAATTAGAGTATCATCCGCTTATAGAACTATCTCGCATTTCATCATTACATTCCCAATTCCCATTCTCTTAATATAGAACCTTGTGGAATACCAAAATCATTCTCCCTCATGCTCGACTCAACATCATTTACTTTTGTTATCTGTCTACGTCCCGTGAGATATGAACTAAACCACTTTAATTCATTGTCCCTAATGCCATAACATGAAAGTTTCCTAATCAAAATATACCTATATATTGTTTCGAACGCTCTTTTGAAATCCAAAAAAATTGCCAGAACTTTGCGATCATTTCCTATAAATTTGCACTATTTATCACATAGGTAATTGCCGACTCATAATTCCTTGCCTAATTCCTGACTGATAGGTCGATAGTAGGTTATGCTCCTCAAAATATTCCTCCAATTGGTTCTTAACTATTTTCTCAATAATCTCCTCACATGTTCCCAGAGTATTTATTGGGCGATGTTTCTCACATTTAATAGTATTTCTAATCTTCTCAACAGGCGTAATCATCGATTCCTTCCAGTCCTCTGGGAATATTTCAGTTTCTAAAGATCTTTTTATTATTCTGAGCAAAATACTACAATCTCCTCATCTTTCTACAACTATTCTCCAATTCCACTAAAGATATTGCTAGAAACTTAAATCTATAGTTTGAAATTCGTACATTATTCTCATAATGTATATACTCAATTGAATTACGTATATCCCTAATGCTATTAATGAAATATTCATTGAACCTATCTCATTCCCCACATATTCTATGCCGTCAAATATCACATTCCTCAGTTTCCGTAATACCAAATTCTTAATCCTAGTCCACATCTCCTTCTGATCCTTTGCCGTGTTTATTTTTCCATTTACATACTGGTTCCGTGCATTCACTACTTTAACCTTATATAAGTTCCTCGCTGCTCTATAACTGCACCATGCATCAATGCTATTCTCCATAATGGCCCTTTTGTATTTCATAATTTTATCCCTCTTCAAAACCCTGAGTTCTTTATTAAACCGTTTATTCCTCTTCTCATTGTTTATTCTCAATCTAACAGTAAAATGTTCCACTGTATTATCTAAACACAAGTCAAGTTTGCTCACATACTCATTCAAATCATCCATTTCCCCAAAATCTAACATCGATACCAGTTTGCTTCTAAACTTATTCCTGTTATATCTGAAAACGCAACATTCCCTATTTTCATGCTTATGACCTCCATTTCCTACTTCTATTAATATATCAATCGACTCATGATCCGCTATTTTATTATCCATAATAGTCCTTGCCGTAATATTCCCATTATTGGTAATATAATCTATTAACGTTCAGGAGTTCCATGTAATCCTAGTAAATTCACTCATTATCTGTTTCAAGCCATTATCATTAAGTATGCTGACTAATTTAGTTCTATAATAGTCAGTGTTGAAATCTCCTGCAATAACAATCTCATCATTCCCTTCGCCCACTATATCTAGAAACTCATTTAACGCCTCACAAAATTCCGCTTTCCGGCCACTTGGTTATCTGTAAACTGCTATTAAAACTATCGAAATTTTCACATACTTACCCATAAATGCACCAATCCAAAATTCATGTTCCTTTATAGATTCTCGTATTCTACTTACCCGCCAGTATTTTCTAAAATACAATATGAGCCCCCCGGTTCTAGACGAACCCGATAGTAAATAGTAATGGTCATAATCCACTATTTCCTTATCACTTATTGCCTCCGTTTTTTGTGTTTTGAAATCCGGTCTAACTGCATGCATCACTATCTCTAACTGATTAAAATTATTCAACAATCCCTGAATATTAGTATATATACCCCTTATGTATCTTGGTTGCTAAACATGTACAATTTGATGACTTTATCTATAATGATTTCCTAGATATAAGTAGTTTTAAACTTAATTCATGTGAGACGTACCATGTCTCCTTTTCTCAGTAAGGCCACTTTTGACTAAAATATTCTTATTAAAGTGGATTCAACAAAATTTTAAGACTCTAGATGTTTTTTATATAAGTATATTAATTTAATATTTTTATAGGAGGTGACAGGCCTATTAGAGCAAGTCTGTCCATTTTGTTCATATAGATGTCTATTTGAGGAACCTAGCTGTTGCAGTTTATGAGATATGCGACATTAAATACTAATTGTGTATATAAGCGTGGCACTGCACATACTTGAAATTTTATAATAAAAAGTAGCCTATAGTTCCTTCCAGACGCCCCCTTTTGTTACTCAAACTATTTTTTTTTCTAAAATATTAATATTGATACCAAATTGGCTTCGACAAAATTTTAATAGTCTACCTGTTACATGTTCTTAGATATACTAATTTAATAATTTGTACATGGGAGTTGATACGTCCACTAGGTGGCTTCTTGGCTAGTTCTCTTGCTAATAAATTTGCCTCTTTTAATCGGTTTCTGGCTGAGTGGACGCCAATAGAAACCCATTAATTGATCGTTTGCATAATTAGAAAGATTTGCTGTTATTTTTAGCATTCCTGTTTTTTTTTCACGTTATTTATTTGATGATGTCGCTATAAAACCGACAAATCGTTGATTTGTTGATATTAAATTGATGTACAACTTCATTCATTGATTTGCCATCTTCCCAAGCCTTTATAATGCCAAATTTGCTATCTGCTGACAGCTGTTTCTATTTTTAATTTACATTTTGCAAATTTTTTCATTAAACTTTTATTCTTGTACCTACTTTTACCTTTAACACATTGCGTTGCATTTTTTCTCGTTAAATTTGTTCACTTTTTTATAAATCTAAAAAAATTAAGTAGAAAGAGAAGCAAACAACGTTTACTTTTTAATAAAATTTAAAAATCAACGATTGAAACAAAAGTGGTGTGAAATTCGATACCGATAAAGTTTCGAGTCTAAGTTGAATATCATATGACATAGAGTTGCATTTTTCCTCACTACTGTATATACATAAAGAGGCAATCAAATTTCGTTCAAAAAAATACTTTGTTTTAACATATCAAGCCATAACCTCAAAGAAGCTCAAGCGACATATTATAAATAAATAAATTCATTTGCATTAGTTACATATACAAATTTCAGGGTCACTCTTTGTATACCGTTACGAATTTATAACAAAAAATTTAACTTTACTACATTTTGCTTCTAACTTGATTTGAACAAGAAATAAATAATAGAAACCGTCCCCGGTAAAGTTTCGTTTTTGACCCTTGAGCTTTTTTAGCGGTTATGCCTCGATATGATAGGAAATAATAATATTTAATGATGTCACGAAAATTTACATTCATTCAGTACCCATTTCGAGATATTAGGGTGCAAAAAAATCACAGTTTCTCATTTAGCAAGTTTTATTTTAACAAAAATGCTTGAAGAAACTGCCTTTGAGTTTCGAAAATCTTCGAGAGGTTAGAAACAGTAAAAAACAGGGTTCAGAAAAATTCATGTATGAACACATAAATTTAAACATTTAGGATAAACAGACAAGAGTGTACTTTTCAAACTTTTTGTTTTATGCTCACATTCGCAAATGAGTAGATCAGAATTGTTTTCATTTTAAGCATTCTTAAATGTAAACATTTATGTTTTGATTTATGTAGATATTCGCGTATATGAATTGTGAGAAATAAGAAATGTAAAATGTACAAATTTGAGAGACCTTCTCATCGCTCTCAACATTAATGGTGTTGTTTCTAATTTTCATATGTGCTTTGTTTGTTTTATTAGCTACTTTTCAAAAATGAATGAAAATAAAAATTTTTCATTTCAATTTTTTTACTAACAAAAGATGTTTTCACATACTTTTGCATTCAATAGAAAAATGTAGAAAATATACATATATACAACTTGTGCCTGTTTTGTTTTCATAACGGTTTACTTTAACAACTTCGCTGTCCAATGAGTCATATATGACACAAGAGGGTCACATGTGAACTCATTTCTTTATACAATTTATGTGAAGTTTTTGTAACACAGGCTATTTCACTTGCCTGGCTGTTTATATTGGAAATACAAACACGGTCTTTGCACATATTTTTGTTTTATTTGAGCATGCAAAAATACGAACACTCTCAACATTTACAGTGCGTGGAAAAAATAAGTTGTCAAAGCAAAAATTAAGTTTTTAGATGATCTTACGATCGTTCTCTGTTTTTTTGTGTGTTGTTTTTATATATTTTTGAAGTACCGTTATAAAAAAAGCACATGCATTTTGGTACGATTTGCTTCAACAATGTGTATTTGGTGCTGTTATAAATTGGTATAGTTGGTGGTGTGACGTTGTAAAAATAAGTTGTCATCTGAAGCGTCTATCGGTTTTTATATAAAAAACTAAAAGCAAGTAAGCAAAATTTTGTGGCTAGCTACAACTAAATTGAAAGTATTTAATTGTAAGTATAATTGGTTAGTTCTATTATAAAAGGTCTCTTTAAATTTTTTAATAAATAATATGTATTTTTTCCCAGGATACCTATAAATAAGTTTAAATATACGAAAATTTAGGTAATTAAAGAATGAAGAGCGATCTGCTATAATTAACACGTTCCCTGCCAAGCCGTTTATGAGAAGGTGTCATTTCTAGGCCACGTGTACCATTTTCGGTACACGACAACTACTTTTATAAATCTATAAAAATACATGTTCTTTTTTTATTTTTGAAAAAATGTATTTTATTTTCAAAATTATTACTATTCAAAAGGCAAAATGCACAAAATAACAATAAAAAATTAAATTTATTTCATATAAAATAAGGTACATATGGGCATTGTACCAAAAAAAATATATATTTTACTCAAGTTTGAGTGCATTATTATAATTTTTCATACTTTCTGCATACCATGGAATGGCTGCATCTTTTTACTGGTCTACCATTACAGTTTTGCAACTCATGGTGTACTTCTAGAAGGTAGGACATGGTCATCTTCTTCAGAAAATACGTCATTGTTTGTATTACATAAATGTGAAATTCGTAACTTACTATAATTCAAAAGATGAAATTAAACTATTGTTTCTTGTACTATATAAAATCGATGCATTTACAACTGTCGTATTCAATAAAAGTTCAAAAGTGGTCCGATATCTAATTACCACGCCACATGTACCATTATCGGTACATCACACTTAAATTGCTTTAAACATCATTACGTTACATAAAATAGTCCTACTAATAATCAAATTTTGGATATAAATATTTTAAATTAAAAAGTTCAGCTTGGCGTAGAATGAGGTTCAGCGTGCACCGAAAACGGTACACGTGGCAGGGAACGTGTTAATTTATATAAAGACGGTCACACACAGAGATATATAGCAAACAAATTTAATAAAAGTCAAACTTCAATCTGGAAAGTAATCCCGAAGTGTAAGAAAGAACACCGAGTTTGCAGGAAAATCCGACCTGGGCGTCCTAAAACAACCACTGAAAGAATAAGCAGGCGAATTTTGGAAATTTCCGATGCTGATCCATTCAAATCTGCACCGAAAATTCGGGCGCAACTATTAAATGAAGGCAAAGAGGCACCGTCGGTCCATACAGTACGTAACTGATTGCGTGAAAGTAATAAACATGGTGGAGTTGCTCGTAGAATTCCGTTTATAAGCAAGAAAAACAAACAAAAGAGACAACAATTATATGAAGAACGCATATTAAAGCCTTCAAATGTTTGGCATACGGTGCTTTGCACAGATGACTCCATTAGCCTTAAATATTCGCGCGGCGTGGTGTATGTATGGCGCAACCCCAAAGAACAAATTGCATACAAGTGTACTCTACTCACCTTGAGAAAGAGGTTTCATGATTTGGGGATGCTTATCGGCATAAGGTGGACGACTAATAGGGCAAAATTTCATTATACAACAGCACAATGCGCCAATTCATACAGCGAAATTAATAAAGGATTGTTTTAGAAGGGAAAATATAAACGTTCTAAACTGGCCTCCACAGAGTCCAGATCTGTCTGCAATAGAAAATGCATGGCAAAGTTTGAAAATGCGTATTTCGGAGGATAAGCCCAAAAATTAGAAGATTTGAGAGAGTGTATCATTAGACACTGGGCGAATTTTCCTAGGGATTAATATTTGAAACTAGTGGACTCGATGACAGTAGTATGTTTATGGGGTTTCGCGGCCAATCTTTCCATATTATTTTTCTTGCTTCTTCTTCTACTTGATTCTTTTTATTTTTATAATAACTGCAATGACAGGTGTCTGGACCGCATGTTGCGTCTTCATTAGACCAGACGCAATCTTCGAAATGTTCTCCATGTCTGGTTTGTTTTGTTTTTAAATTATCAATATGTTCAACAAGTGATTGTATATCAATCAGTTTTTTCCTATCTTCATCGGAAATAATGTGTGTAAATGTTTTTAAAAAATTAAACAATTCTGTGAGGAACATTTTATATATCTAGTTACTGTACGTTCATATGCAATGTTTGCAAATAATGTTTAACATTAATTGTTCTCATATTTATACTATTCCATCATCATAACGCCTAATCAATTTCTTTGTTTGTTATTTAGTTAACAAAGATTGAAGATGAGATAATTAAAACACTATTAATTTTTCTATTTATATAATTTTATTTATTATTAAAAAATTTATATATTTTATATTTATATATTTACAAAAGTTTTTTTATTTCATTGGTAAGAGGAATATATTCAAACATTCTATCGTGTATAATTGTACAATATGCAGATGTACTTGCAGGTATATTTGTTAAGGTTTTTATTTCTATACGGATATCTATTGGTCCAGATTTAATTGTTTCCTTCTGGTGGCTAACATCTATTACAATTATTGGCGCTGTTGTCTTGAATTTTTCCCTTGTTAATAATGGTTGTGAGTCACGTAAATAATAGCTTTGTTGGAATTTTGAATACATATCATACAATACAGCAAAACGATTTCGATCGAATTTTAGATTTAAGTCATCATATGGGTATACATCAGAATTCAAATGAACTTTTACATCAGCTAAATCGCAATGAACAAATTTATTTTGATTATTGCGCAATGCTAAAAGAAGGAATCGTGGTCTCTCATTTTCATTCGCTAGCTTAACATTCCATAGAACAGCTGTGCTTTGTGGAAGTGAAGGATAGTAATATGTATCCCAGCTTCTGAAGGCAATATTTAACGGTCGGCTGCTATTAATTGTTTTAAATATTTCCAACTTGTAAGCATCAGCCAATTGAATATGTGGTACTTTCCATGTAATGTTCAGAATAGATAACTTAAATTTTTCACTAGGAATAACAGCTTTGACTACTTGAGAATCATCTTTAGAGCGTAGGAGAATTAGTTCATGTTTAGAGTTGAGTATTACTTTATTAAAATCTTCAGCAAATCCAAGAATCATTTTTAATGGAACACAAAAATTGAAATAACCGGAAGCTAGTGAAAGTTCGTCAGCATGATTTGGTGCCCAACCTGCATTCATTAACGAATTGCTTTCAAGTTCATTTAGTGATACATAGTTTTTCATTTCTGTAGTTATTCCCAAATGTCGTGTACGATCAATTTCTATACCGTTAAGTTCATATCGGATTTCCTCAAAGAGATAACCCATACAGTTGTTAAAAAGTTTTAGCGAGATGGCGGCTGTTGAATCTTCCTTTGTTGCTTGCCCTTCAATATAGAGAAAGCTTTCACTTGGTAAAACATATAAATCCTGGTTTTGAATTGATATTCGAATTTCATCATTATTTTTATAGGATTGTAGATATGATATATAACTATGATATTCCTTTTTAATAATTGAAATATCAAATTGTGGTTTTTGTAATACGTTTATTATATTACTCATTTTTTTCTTCTTCAATTAACTTTAATTGAAATCCTAAACTTTGTAAAAACTTTTGATTACTTTTACTTAGATTTTTAGGTTCGGTTTCCTCTTGTCTTTTTTTCAATTTTATGTGTTCTTTAAAAGAAGAAGATAATTTATCCCTTGTTTGCTGCGTAGTGAGTGTTGATGGCGGAATGAATGTTGTATCTGCATTCGAGATCCTTTTATCGAAAATAATCATTACTGTGCTGGTTTCAAATGTAAACGTATTGATATCTTCTCACCTCGAAAATTTATTAAATTTCCGTCCTGATCGACGATTTTCAAAACTAATGTATTTATTGTTGTTGTATTAAGTGGTAAATATATAACATTAGCTGGTGCTTCTGTTATTTTATAGCCTGGACTAACGTTCAATGAAAACTGATGTAGAGTATGCGCAGATGTGCTGTTTATATATGATCCACTTACAGTATTACAATCAATGGATATTATATTTATTTTTGTAATATCTATGGGTTTATCCGAATGGTGCTCTTCACCATTTTTAAGTACTTTATTGCTAAAGCCAAGCAATGATCCAATTGACCGTTCTCTATCGAAATAAATCGTATCTAATGAACTTTTTATGAATGTCTGTAAAGTATTGTAATTAGCTTCAATTCTCAGTTGCCCTTTAGGATTCAGACTATAATATTTACTAGTAATCAAATCTGAAATGTCAGATATTTCATATGATCCAATAGGAACTTCAATTTTATAATCACCAATATGAAATATATTATTATCAACATCAACATTTGGAATAGAGTGATATGTATCGAAACTTATTAATCCACAAAGATAAGGTTCCTTAAGTTGAATTGGTGGAAAATAGTTTGCAACGAGTACAGAAGTGTTTCCATTTAATGTTAACGTTATTGACATCTTAGCGTATAGTTGTTGAATAATACGATTTTAAATTAATTAACCATCTTTTATAGTAGATCATTAGCATTAATCCAAGAATTGTGTTCTGATGAAAATACTGACCATTTAACATATAACATATTCCTCTTTTCCTTTAAAACCTTTTCAACTAGATATGTTTCCGGATATTTAGTTTTCGTTAATTCGAATTCATAAAAACCACCCTTTATATCATGACCTTGAAGACTAAAATGTATGTTTTTGGATTAGAATTTCTTACACGTTTAATTTTAAAAATTTCAGTTGTCCAATTTGGCGTATAACCTATTTAAAATATATGTTTATATTTGCTAATACAATGTACGTATCGCCGACTTTGAATTTAGGTTTTCTAAAAATCTTTAAATTGCTAAAGACAGTATCGAGTAAATATTTTTCCTTTATAGAATTCACTTCGTTTGGTGTCATTTTTATTGTTCTGTGAAGTGTGTTGTTGTATCCATCAACTAGATCTTGATATTTATTAATCCATTTGTATGTGCCTTGATAACTAAACTCTTTCCACATCATTCCCCTTAATGTTCTTTTAAATCATTCAACTATTGATGCTTTCAAAACACTATATGTGGAATAATGATTAATTTGATGAGATTGCATTAGTTGACTAAAATGTGTATTAAATAATTCTTTTCCATCGTCTGTTTGTAAATTTTTCGGTATTCGTTTGCTTTTATTAAAAATATTTTTCATTGCTTCTGTTACACTTAAAGCAGTTTTATTTTTTACTGCTGCGGCCCAAGCTTTTTTAGAAAATGTGTGTATAACAGTTAATAGATATCGATAACCTCTATTATACGATTCATATGCAATCATTTCAACTAAATCCGCTTGCCATAAATCATCAATTCCTTTAACTATAACTCGTCTTCTCTCAAAATTCTTCCGTACTTGTTTATGTAGTTCATTTACTATATCTTTTTTATTCACATTTATATTCCTTTTCAAATGCAAAATTCTATACGACAATTAATTAATGTTAACATTTCTATTTTATTATTTTTTTTTAACAATTTCAATCCTGTTTTCTAATATCATTTGTTAGACTCATTAAACTGTAGGTGCCCGCCATTCATGTATAAAATTAACGTACACAACATAAGTGGTGTGAGAAGCTAGGTCGTAATCCTGACTGAACATTTCGAATAACAATTTTTTCAGCTTGTTTAATTAAACGCATGTTGATTACTAATAAAGTCTAATTATTCAACGTATCTTATATACATAGATAAACATTTTTACTTATATCTTAATCGAATAACATATATGGAGGAAGAATGGTCGTAAATTACTATAAAAACAAAAATAGTTATCAGTTTACGACTGGAAGTGGTTTGGTAAACACATTAATTAACAAATTGCCTTTTGAATTACATTTACCTGGATATAAATTTTGCGGACCTGCTACAAAACTTAAAGAACGTCTAGCAAGAGGAGATAAGGGTATAAACTGTAAAATTATTAAAATTGTAAATTGTTTTTGTTGTTTCTAGTCGAGTGCACTTTTAATGTGCACAGTTCGACTGGACTTTATTAATTGATTCTTTGAGGGAAAATGTCCCTTCTTTTATACAAAAATTTTGGCTGATTTGACAATTCCAAATCAGCCCCTTACTTCTAATACAATATTGTTTGGCTTAATACTAGAACACATGTTTGTGTGTGTACAATTAATACTTAACTATATATTAAATGGTTTGTGTGTGTTTATCGTGGAACAAGTGGATGTCATACGATACGCGTCTGCTGTCCATAATAATTCCCACGGTAAAGTGTGAAAAGAGACACACACAAGCACTAGCTATGCAATACAACAACAACACACATAGTTCATACTATGTGCATATCAATACTGCCGGCGATCACTCAACAAACTGTCAAATGACCGTCGCGTGTGTGCGTTACTATTGTGGCGTCATACGCTGCAGCGACGGTCAGCAACATTGGGTCAAGTGGTCGCTGCTCATATGCAATTGGATATTCTTTTGTTTATGCACATGAAATGTTGTGTTGGTATTGACGACTGTAAAATCATTCTACAAAACTTATTAGATGCTGCTTGTAAAGAACACGATATTGCATATTCACAATCACACGACATAAATAAAAGCCATCAAGCAGATCAAATATTAGCTGAAAAAGCTTGGCAAAAAGTTCGTGATATTAAAGAACGGGCAAATGCTTGGCTTGTTACGAATGCAATGAAGGCAAAAGTTAAATTTGGATTAGGTATGAAACGAACATTAAAAACTAGAAAACGTAAATCAAAGAAGAATAATGGAAAAAGAAACAGACGAAAGGTGTGTAATAAGAAATCATTTCTAAACACTGTTAAGAATACACTTAACCTTTTGAAAAAGGTGAATCCCGATAATATAAATGATGCTATTAAAATTGCAAAGAAAGCTGTTCATACCAATTACAAAGGCAAAAGGAGATCAAATATAAGTATACCAAGAGTTATTCCATTGCCAAAAATTGGTTGCTTTCTTCCGCTTATTCCCGTACTGACAGCATTGTCAGCGCTTGGCGGTTTAGCGAGTGGAGGATCTGCTATTGTTAAAGCAGTAAATGATATCAAAAATGGAAAAGAATAATTGACGGAAGCTAACCGTCACAATAGATATATGGAATCAATTGCTGTGGGAAAAGGTCTTTTTCTAAAACCATATAAAACTGGATATGGTCTCTACTATCGTCCAGCTCCAAAAAACTACTAGATAATCTACCTAAGCGCCCATTAACAGATTTGGATTTGAATAAATATGGAAAACATCTCAAACATTTTAAGGGTGTTTTCATGCGTGATTCTTTACCTAAAAATCCTTTAAGACAAAAATGCGGCATTGCCAATTTGGATGATTCAAATGGTATGGGAACACATTGGGTAGCATATTATAAAAACCATAACTATAAAGAATATTTTGATAGCTTTGAAGATTTACAACCACAAGTTTAGATTGTCAACTATTTAAAATTTCCCATTGAATATTTTTTATTTCTTTATTTATTTATTTATTTATTATAATTTACATAGCACAACAAGATATGAATCTTATAATTGACAGTGCTATGTTGGGAATCATTAATATTTAAAAATTAACAGTGAAACAAAAATACATTAAACAATATAAAGAAAAAAAAAATTTAATATAAAGAAATTAAAAAAGTAAGTAAGTAAGTAAATAAGTGAATCGAAAATATTTAAAATAGAATATTAAAAAGTTATTATAAAAGAATATTAAAGTTAAAAAAGTTACCATTTGCAAAAATTAGTATAAAAAACTGGGAATAAAAATATATCCTATATAGACCTAAAAATAAATCACAAATAGTAAAAAATTTTACTCATGAAAATAATTTGAATAACTCCTTCTTGAACGCGTTTGCATTGCCTAGATTCTGGATGTAATTTGGTAGGGAATTCCAAAGACTAGTGGTGTGTATAAGAAACTGTCTCTGAGATAAAAGAGTCCTAAACCTTTGCTGAATAATGTTCCTACCGCGGTAGGATCTAGCAAATTTAATTCGACAAAATAAATATTCCGGCCGTCCCGTGTAAATTATCTTATGAAGTAGAATAAGGCATCTAATTTTCAGGAGATTATCAAATTTTACATTAAGAATCCGGCAAGCCAAGTGGGAAATGTGATCACGACGCCCCTTCTGAAAGACATATCTAGCAATGTTATTGAACGCCAAGTTAAGTCTACGTTTATCATCACAATCGTAGTTTGCGAAAATTTCACACTCATACAAAAGTACCGGAATTAAGTACGTTCTGGCAAGTTGCATACGAATGACAAAAGGAGTCGAATCAATAACAGTCCACAAGTTCCTAACATACATACATACATAATTGGCCATTACAACCCTTCAGTCAGGATTACGACCTAGCTTCTCACACCACTTATGTTGTGTGCGTTAAGTTTATACATGAGTGGCGGGACCTACAGTTTAAAGTCGATTCCGAACGACAGATTTTTGAGAAGCGTTTTCATGGCAATTTTTACTCTCAGAGTCTTTGCCAGAAATCTGCTGAGAGGAAGTCGCCGAAGAAATATTTTTCGTTTGCATGTCTGTGTCCTAAGCATACTATAAATTCTACCTACAACTGCACCTATATGGTTAGACCACGATAAACTGCCATTAAAGACAATACCCAGATTCTTCGCAGATTTGACAAATTCAATCTTATTTCCCCTGACGCATAATTCAGGCATGACAAATGATCTGTCTGTTCTCGAAAGTATAATACATTTAGACTTGGAGGGATTGATGCAAAGACCATTGGCCGAGACCCAGTTGTCAATCCTTTCCAAATCACTATTAATATAGTCCAAACAAGAATCAATATTCTCCCTTGGAGTACTAGTATAGAGCTGCACATCATCAGCATACATATGAACATTACAGTGAATCAAGACATCCGGTAAATCATTTATATACATACAAAATAAAAGAGGCCCAAGTATTGACCCCTGGGGAACACCTCTACTAATATTAAGTGGATTTGAGATATTATGAACGAAAACAAAAATTTAATACATATAATTGTGGACACTTGTGTTTAAGATTTTTATTCAATAAATATAAATTGGAATGAAATAAAAAATTGTTTAATTTATATACATATAATATATTATTTTTTTATTAATTCATATTATTTTGTATATTACATTTCTTATGAACTTCTTAATCTATAAATTTACATTTAAAAATATTTCATCATCATCATCGTCTTGCATAAACTCTCTATATATATTTACATTTAAAAACATTTCTTCATCATTGTCTTGCATAAATTCTCTATATATAAATATAAATTTGATGATGATGTTGATGGAGAATTTATTTTAAAATGTCCCCATACTTATGTATTGCTACCATTTTCTTTAATATATCTCTTATCATCTAAATAACTTATTGTTAGTTTACTAATATTTTGTGTATAAATTTGATGTAACTTAGATCTAAATATATACATTGTGTCATAGTATAATTGTTTATCTAATAAACATTTCCTAAAGTCGTTTATACTTAATTTTTTAGTTACATATTGTTTAACACCTTTAATTTTTTTTAATATCGGTATCAACTCTATCAATTTTTACTGAATACATTTTTGATCTTAAATCAATGAATTCTTTAATATTTTTACCGTTACACTCATCCTTCATCATCCCTAAAACTTTTTTATTAATTTGCGGAAAATTATATGGATTGTCTTTAGAATATGCAGATGTATCAAAATGTGTACTAATATCATTTTTTATATTATTATATAGATCATCTGTTTTAATGTCGTAAATAAAGGAATCAGTATCCATGTAATTGAGTTAAAGGTTTTCACAATATTTACGTTTTATATAATCATAATGATAACTATACATTTTCCATTTGGATATTTCTAAACCTGAAAAACCAATATAAATTGGTTTATAATATTTAGTTTTAGTCCTATTCATTTGGAAGGCATGCATATTTTCATGAATTTTGAGTGAACTATGGAAATTAGCTTTAGCAATAAGAGCTCTAGCACCTAGTCTTTTACCTATACTCTCCCATTCACATGCTATTTTAATGTCTTTCCTCTTATCAACATTTTTATCACGGTTTTTCCATATACAGCATTATTTAACAATTTGAAAAAATTTTGTTCAAATGAATGTTTAGCTAGTGTTCTATAATGATTATTCAAATCAATATATTTCTTTAACCAATCAGACTGACTAAACCCAAGAATTCTACGAATTTTTTTCAAAATCAAACCATATTTTAAACATTGTTTTCTTATCATTCAGATCTGTTATTAATTTTCGCTGTTTCATGTTTTCAATTTTCTTATTCTCTGCACAAAATGGTAAATCATTATGATAGTTGTGTAATGCCGATGGATAATCTAGATGGAGAATTCACTCCTATACTATTAACATTTAAATTTTCCAAATTTTCGACCAATTTAAAATGTTTATATGGAAGGTATTTTGACATAGCATAACCATATAAATTATTTACATCTAAATATATTATATAATTTGATTCCTTGTTAGAATCATAATCACTAATATATTTATTATTTGCTATTGAATATCTGTTAGAACAATAGACAATACCTCCCCTGATACCTCGAAGAACAAAATTATACATATTAATATCAGTTAACAACTCTAATTCTATTTCAGTTGTTTTCAACATTGCATCCCAGGATAGACCAGGAGCAGTATAATATTGACAGGGATCTAAATTATAAATGTTTTTACATAATTGTTGGAAATTTTCAAATATGTCACAAAGTAAAAGGACGTCTACCTTTAAATATAAAAGTAAATAATCCTTTAATGTTATACATTTATATGTCTTCCATACTTTTTGTGCATCTTCATAATCCTCTACACTACACGACTCGTTAGTTAATTTATTAAAGAAAACTGCAATGGGAGGCAATTGAGTTTCATTGAGACAATTTTCAGAATCTAAGTAGTCGTACGGAAACACACCTTTACGTTTCACTAAATTGATTTTACTATTGTTAAATCGTTGTCTGATAAATAAGTAGCTAATTTCTCTAAACTAGATGGCATAAATCTAAATGAATCGAGAAAATGTAACTCAATGGTTTGTTTTTCATTTACAGTAATTCTTTTTGATATGGATACATAAAGTTCCTTATTTAAAGGTATAATATTTATATCAACTTCAATTGATGAAAGCTCTCTAACAAACAAGTGACAATCATATGCTGAAAGATTATGATAAAATATAGGAATGAAATTTGCAATTTGTTATTTTAAATTACACTTGTTATGAGCAGCACCTCTATATTCACCGGTTAGATGACAATGGTCAGCTACCTTATCTTTATTTCAGAAATATTTTTTACAAATATTAAGTCTTGCTTTCATAGTGTTCTGTTGAATTGGCGTTAAGGATTTCATAGGTTTAATAACACTTAGATGTTCAGTGTATTTAGACTAAAATATCATTAACTATGCTTTTAAAAAAACGTTGCGGTGCATTTTTACCATTGTAAATTTTAAAAATATTTAAATCTGAATTATATGAACATTTAATATAATAACTATAAGCAAATGGAATATGCTTTTGTACTGATTTCACATTTGTTGAATTTTGTACATTAATTGATTGTAGAATACATTCAAAATCAGCATATACAACAAAAGGTACATCTAATTGTTTTTTAAAATTTTTAAAACTAAGCATACTGGTTTTTATACTTGGCATTTTAGTTACCATCTTATTGGATTCTTTTTTATGGTTCTCCACAGATGATTCAGCATAGAAATGTATTACATTTATGTTTTGTTAGTTGACTTTTAATTAATCTGTAAATGTGAGAAACGAAAAATTTAATTAGTGAAAGTTTTTAACTATTACCTACGTATAAAGTTGTTTACCTTGATATATTTTTAATCCATACATAATGGAGTTTTTCCCATCTTCTAACAGCAGCAAGTTTATGTGTTTAGATTTTTCCTGTTGCGAAAAATAATATGGACCGATTATATTATTCTCATTATCTAATGCAAACACATTAACACTCAATACAGGATTGCTGGCCTCAAATACTTTTATCTGATTAACTGGAAGCGGAAAGTTCAAGCTCGTAATATTTAATTCAATGTTGTTTTCGAGTCTTATGATTTCATCTTCTATATTAACAACATTATAGGACGTCATTCTATTTGAATTCTCTGCCATTGGATATAATGCTGATATTATTGTCCATTTGAAACAATACTCATCATTATTTTGAACATTGACGCATGCAAACTTTCCCTGTATTTCCTGTGGTAGAGGATACCTTTTATATATTTATATTGATTAATGTTTATCACAAGATGTGATATTTCAATTAATGCCCAACCGCTGTCACGCTCCTGAAATTCACTCATCTTTTTAATTATAACATCACATTGCTCGTTGTAAGTATTAAGAATGCCATCACTTGTTGAATATATACTAAGAATATTAATTTTTGTTTGATGAGACTTTACTTCAATTATTTAATTATCTTCATCCTTTATTAACATATATTCACAAAACAGTTCCATCCTAAATTTTATGCTTTCATATTTTTAAATCACATCACTTAATAATTTAATTATTTTGTCTCTGATTTCCGTTAAAAAGTTTTCAGTTATTAAATTATTTTTGTTATTGTTTTCAACTAAATATGTGATAATTCTATTATTAAACGATGATTTTATGCATTTAACACCATCAACATCTATTTTATAGTCACCAGCAGCAACTCGTTTTCCTTACCGTTCGCATCTTCCCTCTCTCTTTCCACCTTTCCTATAAATCTGCGCAATGCACTGCATGAGTAGGGGTCATCCCCTGAATGCTGGTTTTATATAAAAAAAAACCATTGTCTGGTTCCTCAATACATTTAAGTTTGTGTTTATTTGTCCTTTTATGATAACACCAATTTGTCTTTAGAATATATTTTACACAATACTCACAATAAACACTAATTTCACTGTTTTTGTTATCTTCTGTATGAGAATGTGAGTGTCGATGCCATTCCGCTTGCTTTGAAAAATCTTTACTACATTTTTGACATTTAAATGATGTGGATGGTTCATCATGGTACAATTTAATATACCTTCTTAAATTGGTATTCAGAGTGAATACTTTTCCATAAAATTCACAAATAAAACCGCCGGACATTTCTAATTTATTTAATTTGAATCAAATATTATTTCAACCGTGTTTTCGCGTTAACCGTGTAGTCAAGACTGATTGTGTTCAATCAACCCTCATTAGCTGGTCAAGTCACTAATCACGTTGCACCAACATTCGCTAATACGCAGACGTTATTCAGCATAATTATTTTCTCTCTAAATTAAGACGCTAATCCAACATAAATATTTTCCCATCAAATTGTTAGTAATTGGAGCCCATGCAGGTGTACATGTAACATTGCACCAATATCCTCGAGCATGCAGACGCTGATTCAGCAGAATTATTTTCCCATCAAATTGTTTGCAATTGGAGACGATGCAGGTGTGAAGCAAAAATAATAAAAACGCTTACACTTCACCGGCAAAACCCCACTGTCGTTAACTTGTATATTATAAAAATTTTGGTGTAAATAATGTTAGTTGTTATTTAACAGAAACATTCCTCACCTCCCAATTTTTCATTTAAATAGACGTTGTAGAATGAGAAATTAAACAGTGATATTTGAAAAATTGTGAACTAAATAAGTAAATTTTCTTTTCCTCGTTCAAACAACTAAAAACTCTATAAAATATGGACAACACATTAAATTATTTAAATAATATCAACACCAAGAAATATTTAAAGGATGTACTACCTATAAAACAACTTCCTGTAAACCAGAAATTTAAAATTGTAAACTGTGTAAAGAAGTCTACAGTATTTGGTCCGAAAACAATGGTAGATTTGGAAACTCATATAATATTCTTGCCGGAAAGACACACGAACCTACCAGAGGAAGTTATGAATGATCTATCAATTGGAAACTATTATTTAAAAAAAGTTATAGATGGAGTTCACTATAAATTATTTTTTGAAAAGAAATTTCTAAGTAAAAGAAAAAATATAATTAGAATATGTTATATATAGTCTTATGTTAGTTTTTTGTAAGAGATTATAATGGAACAACACGATTTACAAGGATTTTTTATCAATAATAAATATTATGCTAAAGAAGTTTGTGTTTCAATCAGTGATTTTGAAAGAAAAACTTTTCACATTAAATCAACAACAAAATATTCAGAATTAATTAAAAAAGATAGAGTTACAAATAAATGGCTCTATAATCACTTACATAGTTTATATTGGAATATTGGAGAGTCTACAATGAAAGATTTAGGGCCATTATTATAACTTACCTTTAACAAAAGGGAGGATTTTAACGGAGAGATAAATTGTTTTTCATTATTACGAGTACCCAATAAGATAGAAGTGACCGATAAGCTAAAGGGAAGATCATCCTACCTTTAACATTTAAAGGTCACTTTCTGTTTGAACTTACTATATCATATACTATTTTCGATGTGGCAATTTCAAATTTAAACAAAATTAGCATATACAACAACCAAAACGAAGTTTTCCTTTTTTCCTTTAATTAAGCAGTTTTATCGACTTTGCTCCGGCACTGCCATATTTTTGAAAAAGTTAATTTTGTTTTATACTTACCGATAAAACCAAAATAAGTTAAAGCTAACTTTGCCGTTCACTTCAGCAAGAGGTACCTTTAACTATCGCCAACTTTAAAGGTAAGTTGTAATAATGGCCCTTAATAGAATATCTAATACAAACTATAAGAAAAAGGGAAAAAGAAGAAGAATATCCTGTTGTATATGTTAAGGGGGGTTAAGCGGTTTTTTCCGCAGGATAGAGATATGCGATTATAGCTCCTTCGGAGCCTCCAGCCTCTACCCTATCAGGACCGTTAGTGCGTGACATCGTCACATCCTGCTAGAGGTAGCCCTGCTCTTTAACGGAACACTACGGATCTAGACTGGGGAGTCAATAAACACCCCCTCTCAGCCGGGGTGACTATGGCTGACCCCCCCTTTTTCTTGGCACGACTCGTTTTCTTCTAGGACTTCTCTCTGCCCCCTTGTTTCTGACTCGATTGCCTGAGCTGGTGGCTGTAACTTTCTGGACCTAGTTGTGTAGGCACGGTAGCACCGGGGTGAAACCCGCTGTGTGAACGGCTCCAGGCTAGGGTTACAGCTGCCCCCGTCCCGTTAAAACCCTGGCAGACCTCAAACTACGTTCCTTGTCCGCCGCCGTTAAGTTGGTGGTGTAGGTTCGGTTGAGAGGACTCCCGATTAGTACCCGGTCTGGCTCTGAGCACCTGTCCCCATAAGGGCTGGTGCCAACCCTCGCGTGGCCTCCCTGCTTGCATAGATAACCACGGGAACCACTAATGGGTAACTACACTTGCGGGCAAGGATAGCGGCTTTGAGTGGGGACCCTCTCGCCCGATCCAAGGCGAGAATTCCTACTGGACCATCGGACCCGGAAACCATTTTGAGGATCCTCAAGGCCAGTAACACCATAACTGGAGGGTAGCTAAAGTGTCTGACCAGTGGGGTGATTACCGCGAGGTGGTGATTATCCTGAATGAGGAGTCACTCCCATTTATTACTGCCCGTGGGGACGTGATAAAATATGGTTTTAGTTCAATCGAACTAAAGGTCTATAAGTCGGATTCTCGCGCTGCTGCTCATCCCCCAACAGACCTCAACCCCGTAAACACTGACCCACCCCAACCATTCCCACAGTACCCTATCCCATCTGACCCTATCCCATCCGACCCTACCCCTGGACCCATTGAATCCGCCGAAGACGTCGAATGTAGGAGTGTGAGCAGCCACTCTTCTCGACGCTCCTCTTCCAGCAAGAAGTCCAATTCTGAGCTGGTGGGGGAATTCTTCGACGGCATCGATATTGACGCAGGCGTTACCTCCCCGTTGTCGGACGAGGAGGACGCTGATGTGACAATGGTTGATTCTCGAGTCAATGCTGAGAGTCACCCAAATTAACCTGCAACATTCTAGAACCGCCTCCGCCGCTCTGCTTCTCCGACTAGCAACCGAGGATGTAGAGCTCATTCTGATCGAAGAACCCTGGGTCGTAGACGGCAGGGTTTGTGGACTCAACACCAAAGGATATCGCGTAGCGTATATCCAGAATTCAGGTAAGCCTCGGGCTTGTGTTATGATTAAGAATAGTATTAACGCTCTTCTCCTCCACAGGTTCAGTGATAAGGACACCGTTACCATGGTCGTCGAAATTAACTCGATGACCTTCTGGATCACGTCATCCTATATGGCTCATGACTATGGGCTCTCTCCCCCTCAGGATCCCATTGGTCGACTGGTAGCGGATGCTAGGCTGCGCGGAGTTCCGGTCATTATCGGAGCAGATGCCAACTTCCACCACACGATGTGGGGTAGTTCCGGTACCAAAGAACGGGGTGAGTGCCTCCTTGATTTTATTATAAGTAATAACCTAGCTATAGCTAATCGGGGTGATGAGCCAACCCTCCTGACTTCTATTAGGAAGGAGGTGCTGGACATCACTCTGGTTAGCTCCGATTTCTCTACTAACCTCAAGAACTGGTTTGTATCTCATGAATGCTCCTTTTCGGACCATAGATACATACATTACCTTCATTATTGATACGAATGCGTGTCCTCCTTTCGTGACCCCTCCGGTCAACAGGAGGAACACGAATTGGACCGTTTTTAGAGAGAAACTGCATTGCAGCCTTCCCTCTACCCCCCGACTATAACGACCCGTCTCGACGTGGATAGGGCTGCTGACACACTGTCAACCGCTCCTAGGGCGGCAGCCACTTCCTCCGTCAGACCCTCTGCCCATAGGGGCAAGCGTAAACCGCCCTGGTGGAACCAAGAGATCGTTGATCTACACCGATCTTGTGGTAGGCTCTTTAACAGGGCGAAGACGACAGGTGAATGGTCAACCTACAAGGCCAAAAAGAGGGAACTTAAATACGCTGTGAGGCGAGCGAAGAGGGCCTCGTGGAGGAACTATTGCGCGAGCATAGAATCCTCTGCCGAAACGGGCCGGCTTCGTAAAATTCTAAGTTCCACTCATAAATCACTTGACTGTATCCGACGACTTGACAGACGTTGAACTACGTCCAGTTTGGAGACATGATACTCACTCCATGATACTCACTTTCCAGGAAGTGTCACATTTGGTGGTCAGGCCTTTTATCAGGTTAATGAACCACCGTCTGGGAACTATTCCCCCCTGTCCCTTACCCTTGGCCAAGTGCAATGGGCTGTTAGGTCTTTCAAACCATTCAAGTCACCAGGACCGGATGGCATTATTCCAGGTGACATTCAACATGGGGAGGAGATAATCCTGCCCTGGTTGCTTGCCATCTATAACGCTAGTCTCAGGCTCCTCTACATCCCTTGGAGCTGGAGAATATCTAGGGTGATTTTCATTCCCAAGGCTGGGAAACCGTCCCATACTGGGGCAAATGATTATAGACCCATAAGTCTGTGTTCATTTCTTCTGAAGACACTGGAAAGAGTCCTCGATGTTCATATTAGGGCCTCGATTGATTCAGCGCTTCTGTCCACTTCACAACATGCATATACGGAGGTAAATCAGTGGAAACAGCACTTCACTCGCTTATCTCTCGGGTGGAGAAGTCCTTGCACGTTAAAGAATACACTTTGTCCATTTTTTTGGACATTGAGGGCGCATTCAATAACGTCAACCCGGACGCCAAAGTTAAGGCTCTCGGTTCTCTGAACCTGGGACAGGATCTGGTCAGGTTCATCGAGCTTCTCCTCAAATCGAGGATAGTGACCTCCATAGTGGGGGCCTCGAATTGTCAGAGAATGGTTCGTAGGGGTACTCCGCAGGGCGGTGTTCTATCACCCATCGAACCCAACCTCTTATACGGTGCTGTGTTCTGGTGGACTGCTCTGGACAGACAATACAACGTCAGACTTCTTGACAAGGTCAGAAGGTCTGCCGCCATTCATATAACTGGCGCTCTACGCACCACCCCCACGAAAGCCTTGTTCACAATGCTAAACTGGCTACCTACTGTCCTTCTCGCAAAGCAGGTGGCCAAGTTTGCTGCGGCTAGACTTAATGCTCTCTCTCGTTGGCACATTGTACCTTTTGGTCACTCCACAATTCTGGAGATTGACCCGGTGGTCCCTGGGAACATGGACCTTTTCCCTGCTGAACATTGTCTTGATAGATGTTTCCACTTTCTAATTCCGAGTAGGGATGACTGGAATCCTGATACGATCGTCCCCCCGGATATCCTGGATATATATACTGACGGCTCTAAACTCGAGGTTGGGGTCGGAAGCGGCGTCTATTCTAGGAAACTGGACCTGAATATTTCTCTCCGTCTGCCGGACTACTGCAGTGTGTTTCAGGCGGAGGTGATGGCAATTTACCGGGCCGCTCAATGGATCCTCGTTAACGATGCTCCTTTCAGTCGCGTCTCGATCTTTTCGGACAGTCAGGCTGCGATAAGATCTCTGTCAGGGTTCGTGATCAACTCTAGGATCGTTAGGGAATGTCGTCGCTGTCTCGACCTACTCTCGGGGCGCTTCACCAGGGTCTCTCTGGTGTGGGTCCCCGGGCACAGTGATATTCCGCGAAACTGTAGGGCCGACGAGCTCGCCAGAGCTGGTGCGCTCCTTCCGGAATCCTCTTCTTGCCTCGGTCAAGTTGACCATTTCGAGGAAGTTCCTTCGGGACGCCAACCTATCCTGGGTAAATGAGGAGTCCTGCTCCACCGCTAGACTTACCTGGCGCAGGATGAATGGAAGGCGTACCAACGAATTACTTAGTCTCGGTCGTGATGTCATCTCGACTGTAGTGGCCGTGCTTACGGGTCATTGCATCATGGGTAGGCACGCCGAGAGAATGAGGCTCCCTTTCAACGACTTCTGCCGTGGATGTAGGTCAACTGAGGAAGAGGAGAGCGTCGTTCACTTTCTTTGCCAGTGCCCATCTCTTGCTAGGAGTAGATATAGGTTATTTGGCTCCCCATTCTTTGTTAGCTTAACGGAGCTATCATCTATTGATATCAAGGATATAGCTTCGTTCATCAAATTTTCTGGCTGGTTTTCCAGTGCGGGGTAGTCGTGCTTTTATTGTGCAGCCCTTGTGCTGACCAACTTCTTCCTTTCCCTGATTTGGAGGAACTTGGTTAGTACAGGGACTGCGTTTCACCCGTGGCATCACAACGGGCCGCCATGCGTGCTCAAGTGAGCTTTGTGTTATCAGAGCTACCACTACGACCTAACCTAACCTATATGTTAAGGGATATGAAAATGTCAGATGGTTAAGAGAACTACTTGGAAAAGAAATACAAATATATATAATTAATTTAGATTATTGGGATTGTCCAAATATGAAAACTTTCTATAAAGATAATCCAATTATAAAAATTTGTGAAAATCATAATAATTTTAATCATACATGTGCTGAAAAGAATGCAATTTTACTTAGAAATTTGTAAAAAGAGAAATCATTGTTAGGCAATAAAACCGCTGAATTTGTTCATTTTATTTTTAGTTGCTCCTTACTCTTTATACAGTAAAAATAAAGTGTAATAAAAATTTTAACTCAAAAATTATATTATCAGCTGAATTAGAAGAACTATTAATAAAACATAGTAATCAGATTGATAAAGAACATATAGATTTATTTATGAAACTTATAGATGAATTTAGAATTTTTAATTATGTAAATCATCTATTTATGTGTGTTAATAATATCATACATAGGTCTAACTGTGAAAATACTTATTCACATTCTTTTAGCATTTGTCGATGTCACAATACTTGCTAACACTTAAGCTTTTTAATCTTTATAAACGTATTTTTAAATTTGAATCTGTTTATAACTGAAAAAAATAAATATCTAATAATATAGATAATAATACAATCAATTGAATTGTAAAAACTGTATTTTTAATAAAATTTAATTATAATTATAAGAAATGTATTTAGTATAATTTTTAAAAACTTATACTAAGTTTTAGAATAACTATTTTTTATTTTTCTCTAATAAAAATATTAATATAAAAATTAAGACAAATTAAACATTCTTTTAATTTCAACATTAATCACACATACATGCAAAGCGTATAGGTATACACTCCCAGCTTGAGACAACAAGAACATGTTCAACTATATTTCTATTTATTCAATATTATATCAATACAGTGTTTTACAGCAATGTCAGCTCCCAAATTTTTATGGAAAATAAAACAAATTAAACATTTGTTTATTTCAACATTAATCACACCTTGCGAAGTGTGAGACTTCAGCAGATCAAATATCGCAATGAAAAATATATGAAATATTTTTTTGTTTACACGCGCCAAACAGTATGTAACTTGACATACTTTTTCCATTTAATAAACTGTGTAAATATGTTTATTAATTTTTAATAAATGTACTTTTGTAAAAAATAAAACATTTTTTATTTAAACATTAATCACACATATATGCAAAGCGTATAGGTATACAATAGATCGATCACACACAATTCTGCAACGATTTAATTATTTTATAGCTATGCATGCTCCCAAATTTTAACACACACACATTTTTACAAACCTAAAATGAAACCGAAAAAAAAAAATAAATAACAATTAAAGGGATGATCCCAAATGTTTATGAAAAAATTAAACGAGATACCCCATACAAAAAACTATGAGCCACCCCATACAAAAAAAAAATGAGCGTGATCCCAAATTTGTATGGAAAAATTGATCGCGAAACCCCATAAACATACTACTCCCTGATAAGCTGGCAACACAAACATCTTAATAATAATAATTTTTCCGTACTCTATTTGCTTCTTCCGGTTACGCTCAGACAACAATGGTTTCTTTCGGGAAATTCGTTCAAAGAGCCCAGCTTCTTGCAATCGACGTTTTACTATGTCTACAGATGATATTGCTCCATTTTCACCAAAGACTGCTAATCGAATTTCATTCGCTGATTTATGCAGATTTTTTTTCGACTGGCGGACAATCAATGTATCTTCAAGAACTGACGTAATTCGGCTTCTTTGTTTATGAGGTACCTTTTCAGCTGTCGAATGTTTTCTGAAATATTGCACCGCTTGGAAAACCATTGTTTTAGAAACTTTTAAGGCTGTTGTGATCTCCCGATAAGACTTCCATCCTGATGCATTTGTAAAATAATCTTTCAAGTACTGAGGCCATTCCAACCAGTGCATGTGAAAATCTGATTACCTCGATGCCTCGCAGATGTCAAGCTATTATCGACAACAATGTTTTTGCAACAAAATATTGATTTTTATCTAACAAATACATGTTTTTCATAAAGTTTACGGTGTGTCCTTAATTATATGCACGACTGAAATCAATACTCTTTTAAAATATGGCTCACAGCAAGGCAGATTTATATAAGAGGTAGGAGCGTCTGTACAACAAATACAACAATGCAAAAACAACAGGGATTTTGTTTTTGTAAAGAGTATGCCTAATGTCAAAAACAGCTGACCAAGTGTATTCATCACTGACTGACGAATAACAATAGAAAGAAAAATATTAAAAAATTTATAAAAATGGTTACAACAAACACTAAAAAACAACAACATTTTGACATTTTAAGCCTCATCAGCTGTTCAGTTACGGCTACCGTCTATAAATATACCGTGGTTCACAGCTTTAAAAATAACAATTTATTTGACACAATAAGCAGTTATTTTCTACTACTAAGAGTTTAATTAACTAAACTTGGACAAATTTTGACAATATCATACAACAATTTGTATTTTTTGCTTCAAGCTCACATGTAAGCTCCGTGTCCTTAATTAGTTGCACGCAGCTGTATAATTGTGAATTTTAATGGTGAATAATGACCAATATAAAACAAAGACTTAACAAGATTATTGAATATTTTTGAAGTAATATGTAAATTTGAATTTTACCCTCTACTAACCCTACTCTATAACCCGTCTGTTCATTGGTCCTTCGAAAAAAAAGAGGAGACAGTGAAACACATGTATACAGTCCATGTTAACCCACCCCAATTTATGCAAATTTTCTTTACCCACCCTTATTTCAAAGGAATTTTAAAAAACAATAACATTAGTAGTGCAGTGCATTAAATATTAAAAGTGATTTCTTGTAAGAGTTTAAATCAATGATGTTCATTTCATAGTGCTTTTGCGCAAGCTAAAAACACACATATTCTTATTCTCTTTTGTTAGTCGTTACTAGGGATGCCAAACGGGATCGATTTTTAAAAATCTCGGGATTCGGGATTTTGTGAATCCCGATTCCCGGGATATTTCGGGATAATTCGGGATCCAAAAATCCCGAAAAATTATAGGAAAAATCGCGATTTTCTCTTAATAATAAAAATAATTCGTTAACAAAATCATTTGTATTCCAATTATGTATGTATATCAGAATTATATACATACATATACATACATAATTGGTCATTACAACCCCTCAGTCAGGATTATTGACCTAGTTTCTCATACTACTTATGTTGTCTGTGTTAATTTTTATACATAAGTGGTAGACCTACAGTTTATAGTCGACTCCGAACGACAGATTTTTGAGAAACTTCATGGCAAATATCAGAATTATATGTCATTAAAAATAAAATTTTAAAACAGCAAGATAAAAAGTAACAAAAAAAGTGTAAAATAATAAAAATTGTTTACACATATGCAATTGCATTAGTTTTAAGAAAATTATTTGGATTCCAACAAAAAGATTAAAGTATTTAACATGTGATCTAAAAGGCTTGAACGAATTTAGTTGCAAACATACGCTGCCGTTAACACTTGTTGGTAAAATAGTTCCAAGATAGCTGTATGCAGCTTGTAAATATTCACCTCTACTACCTCCTGATCTAAATAAATATATTTCTTTGGACAGTTGAGTATCTAAATCAGTTACCCTATTAATTCGTTTTATAGAGCTTTTGCATTCTCCAATGGCATCAATTAACTTTTTATCAATGGAAGTGACCTTTTCCTAATCTGAGAATCTATTATCGAAGTCAAGTGATATAGAATTTTTTTTCAGGACCTTTTGTAGGTTCAAAATACATATGAATTCACAATCCCGAAAATCCCTAAAAATCCCGGGACAAGTTTTTAAAAATCCCGGGATTCGGAATTTTGTAAATCCCGAAAATCCCGGGATTTCGAGTTTCGGGATTTCCCGATTGGCATCCCTAGTCGTCACTCAGCCGACGAATGCATATGCGTAGCGGGTGTACGGTTTTTTTGTAATATTTTTTGCTAAAAGCACTGTAAAAAATTTACTATGACTTTTGAAACATATTTCATGATAAAAAATTCGTTTGGTAATGCTCAATGCATTTTATGTTATAAAATATTGAAAGAATGCAGAGAATATGCTTTTCGAAGGAACTATCGCTCTTATCATAGAGATATGGGTGATTTTAATGATGGGGGAAAAAAGATTTATTTTGTAAAAATAAAAAAATTTATTTGGAAAAATTGAAAGAGTGGTTACTCGAAGAAGAAAAGGATAATAAAAAAATAGAGTTATCGAGCTTAATATGCTTGGATATTGTTAGGCATGGTAGACCATTTTCTGATGGGGAGTTCATTAAAAAAATTTTAAATAAATGTTTTCAAAAACTTAATTTTAAGGTTATCGAAAATCTTCCATTATCACGCAGTACTGTTATGCGGAGCACTGATCAATTGGGGGCAACTTTAGAAGCCGCCATTGTAGAAAAATTAAAACACTGTACATTTTTCTGTTTGTTTTGATGAAAGTACAGATATTAACGATCTTTGTCAACTCGTTATTTGTATAAGAGGCGTAGACAAGAATAATAAAGTTTTTGAAAGTATGTTTTCCCTTGAAAATTTTCATGGAAACGTTATTGGAAAATTATTGTTTGATGTTTTAAATGAAAAACTCTTTTCTGTGATTGGCATAAATAAATTAGCTGGAGTATGCACGGATGGTGCTAATGTAATGAAAACTAAACATGAAGGTTTTATAGGACAATTAAAAAGAAATGAAGTTTCTGTCCACGCTTTTCATTGCATTATGCACCAGGCCCTCCTCGCATCGAAATTTTTGACTGACCACCCCTCAATGGAGATTGCAGAAAGAATTATAAACAAAATACGTGGGGAGCATTACTCACTCACCCACAGAAACTTCGTGAATTTTTTAAAAAACAAAAATGCTGTTCACCACGATCTTAAAATGTTTACGGAGGTTCGGTGGTTAAGTCGTGGTGGTTGCCTAAATCGGTTATTTGATTTCAGACAAGAAATGCTTGAATTTATGGAAACCGAAACCAAAGATATGTTTGAAATATATATATATATATATATATATATATATATATATATATTTTATTGTAAATTTCGCTTTTTGAATTTTTTTCCATACATTTTATTTCAGTTTACACAACTTTTCTTTCAGTGCATTTCTCTCTCGCTCACCAATACTACTACAGTTTTAGCTTTGTGCATCCCTGATATTGATATACGTAGTACTTGTATGTATGTACAGCAAAATTAGTTATCACTACAACAAAAAAAAAAACATTAAAAAAGAGTGCGCGTTATGTAACGAAATCCCCAACAAAAGAAAAAACAACTATTCAGCAACAACTATTCTACAACAACTGTACAACAACAACCATACAGCAACAACCATTCTACAACAACATTACAACAACAACTATTCTACAACAACTGTACAACAACAACCATACAGAAACAGCTATTCAGCAACAACTATTCTACAACAACTATACAACAACAGCTATTCAGCAACAACTATTACTATAACAACTATACAACAACAGCTACACTATAACAACTACAATAGCCATCTTGCCAACGTCATCACAGCTGTACATCATCACCTGCAAGTCTTCATTCCCGACGACATTTGGGGAGTTGGGATATTCTACCGTCAATATAAATACTATACATACCTGACTTACCCTATTTACTTACCTATTTGAAATTAATACTTACCTTAAGTTATGCTATACATACCTAACTTACCTTATTTACTTATCTTATTGGAAATAATACTTACCTTAATTTATAATATGCTTATCTATTTTTGTATTTTTTATAGTATTCTCCTTGATTCTATTGTATAGGTTAATTACAAATTTTGTAACATATATGTATATGTGTATATATATATATATATTTACAAATGTCCATTTAGAGGAAAAAAGTTGAATTTTTTTTCTTCTTTTGTAAAATAAACATTTTGTGAATTTAGAATGAAAATTAAGGGATTCTGAGTATTTAATTGAAGGAAGGGATGCTGGTGTCCAAGGTAGGTCGGTAATGTAAGTGGTCGTACTTTCGGGGACAGATTTCGGAATGTCGGTACTTTTCTGTCCGTAGGGTAGTTTGTTTTTTTTTTCTTCTGGAAGGGAAAAGTGTACCGTACGTGGCTAATCACCTTGCCATGGATTTTTTTTCGCTATTTTCGATATTTCATTCGTTTTATCTGCTGATGGCAGCATGAATTTTCGGTATTAAACTACTTTTGTATTTTCGTATTTTTCTCATACTCTCAGGGTAGTAGAGTATGATATATGCTTACGCGTCAAATAATCGGGTTGAGAACCACGACTTTAGCTTCGAGCTAGCCGTCAAAGACCTTTTCCTACCCCTTAACCTGTATTTGAAAATGTGCCTTGGCACATAGTAACGTTATTTTGAGCTTAGTATTTGTATGCTATTTAACGGCGCGTAACATGTTTTAGGTCACATAGTTCACTATAAAACCATTTATTAATGTTATTTTCTGTTTTAGTTTTTATATTTCTTGTAAACATATTAATGGTGTCTTCAAAACGTTTATCTAACATTAAAGCATTTTCGTTTATCATTTTTATCATTAAAGCATTTTCTTTTATATTGTTCAGTTGTTCGCAGTCTACCACCATTTTCAAACGATTTTGGAATGCATTTTTATTATATCTACATATATTTTGGATGTCGCCGTAGTCTAGTAGGTAGTGTGTTGGCTTATTAGACGTAAAGCCAGGGTTCGAGCCCCAGGCCAGACATCAAAATAAAATACAAAAAGTATTTCATCGGCGACTTCCTCTCAGCAGATTTCTGCCAAAAACTCTGAGAGTAAATAAAATTGCCAGGAAAAGTTTCTCAAAAATCTGTCGTTCGGAGTCGACTTTAAACTGTAGGTCCCGCCACGTATGTAAAAAATGAACAGACACAACATAAGTGGTGTGAGAATCCTGACTGAAGGGTTGTAATGACCATTTATGTCCATATATTTCGGTCCTTATATGTTCACTGTTAGGTTTTTTTCTGTTCATTTTTAATGTTAATGTCAATAATTAATGATTCGTAATCCGCAATTTTATGTTTCGCACTACTTTACACTGATACATTATAATTATTTGTTATTACCAGGGCAAGGAATTTCATGCACGAAAAAATTAAAAATATGCACTATAAGAGAGAAATAATGCACTAAAAATGTTAAAAATATGCAATAAAAAATTTTTTTTTTTGAAATATATTTATTAAACAAATAAAAAATAAAATTCAGGTCACAGTTTCATATTTATAAGGAACATATAAGATTTTAAATGGATTTTTTAAAGGAAAATTAGATAATTCATATTGCTAAGTTATAAATATAATAAACTAGCAGACCCGGGCTAACGTTGTTTTGCCTTCGAATTTTATTTTCACTGTAAGTCTGGTTTCCATGCAAAGTCATGGCTGATTGATATTTAGAAGAAGAGTGAAAAGTACACTAAATCGACATAGCAATTATTGTTCAAATGGAATTATATATTTTTGATAGCTTGGCCCTTTCCGCGTTGCTGGCCCCAAATTTTTCTTTTATTTTGAACTGCTTTTTGAAGAAAACCAAAATCAGAGTGATATCGGGCTAATTAACGCCACTGCACGCTGATTAACGACCCAACGCCTTCAACGAAACACAGCATAATGCAGTAGTTCTTGAGTTACGGTGCAAAAACACAAAAAAGTAAATATTACGAATCTGACGAACCTCAAACTACACAGAAACACTCCTCTCGCCCCATAGAACATGTATATTAAGTTTGATCAAAATCAGTCCAGTAGTTTTTGAGTTTACCGATCACGAGAATACACGATATTTTTACAAATAGAGATATTTATACAGTAGTTTTCCGATTTAACGAACATTCGATTCTACGAACATCGCATTTAAAGAACAGGCAAATTGTTCCTATTGAGTACCTTAAATAGCGAACAAATAAAAATATTATTTGAATGAAGGTAAAATGAGATTTTTGTAAACTTGATGTATTGACATCAAAATATTTCCAAAAGAAAATTAAATATACAATAAAATAGTAAAATATGCTAAATATATGCAAAATATGCATTTATTATAAAATATGCGCAAATATGCAACAACAAATCGATGCCATTTTATTGCAAATTCTTCGATTCGAAAAGATATATTGCCAAAAGTAATTTTGAGTTACCGACTACAAACATGCATTTGCATTAAAATTCTTGCCCTGGTTATTACATAATCAATTAGAGTTTTTCGTTAGCCTTGCGTACTCACTCACGACTTGTTTAAGTCCATTATTATTTAAGCTGTTTTAAATTTTTGTTCTATAAAAGTGTTGTTGGGCCCAATCTATATTGAAGTCTCCACTTATCACAGTTATTTTCACATATTTCTTCTAAATAATTTTGCAAGATGATTAATATAATTAAGCTTTTAACACTATATACATATATCTTTTAAACTACAACCTCGACTTACTATATTAAAATTTATTTAGACGAGAGTGATGAATTACCCAGAAAAGATTTCAATCTCTCCTAGGTGCCTCAACTATGAGCAATAACAAATAACGTTTACATCTGCCATTTTTCTCGATGGCCATATAAAAATATGTTATTTACATAAAGTGGCATTAATAAGTTTCATATACATTTCGCCATCTGTTGCTTCTTATACAATACAAAATATTATATGGTATCGTTTATATTCATAATTTTCACTATTTTTAGCTCACTATCTTTAAGGAAAGGATTTTGTTTCTTTAATTTTCCTAATATTTCCTTTTCTGTGTACAAATAAGAATTCGTACCTAATTTTAAATCTGAATATTAAAAATTGAATTGAAGTTACTTATTTAAAATATTATTATTATTGAATATATTGTGAATTAAATTTACTGGGAAAGCATTACTGTTTTGAATGAATGTTAACATTATCTAACACTTGAACATTCCAAATTTATCTTCATCCCTTTTACATATATAAATTCTCATTTGGAAAATTCCGAAGTTTCCTTAAATTAAATTTGTACAGAAAAATCACACTTTTTCACAACGCCATACTGATTGGTTACAATCAAACTTAAAATTATAAATAAAATTATAATATTCATATAACACAAGTTATTTCATGGTCCTTCCCCCCGCGAACTCCCCGCAACCTATGGAACAATTCCAGGCTCATTAATTTTATGGCAATTCATGGTCCTCTCACACTAACACTAATCTGTAACTCAAAAAAAAACCTCGAATTGAACGTTCTCTCAAAGTGGAATCTGAAACATAAGTGAATCCTGTTACAAAAAGCAGAGTAAAACATAAAATTATGAGGTATGTTAGCAATATCATCAAAAATATCTAATTAGTATGCAATTAGAAATCAATTCGTTACAACGCGAAAAACGAAAAAAGAAAAATAACAATACAGAACAGGCAAAACTAAAAACAAAACCAAAAAAAAAAAAAAATTAAATATATAAAAGACAGTGTAGACTAAAATGTGAGTACAAAAAAAAAAAATTAAAAACAAGTTACAAATTTAAATTAAAAGTGATTGTAGTGAAATTTAAAAAAAAAATAAAATTATATAACTAAAGGTAAAAAAAAAATTAAAAAAAAGAAAACAACAAAAATCAAAATACAAAAATTGTGTACTTAAAAATTACTTAAAATAAAGTGCATAATATAAAAATTACATGACGTATATAAGAAAGAATATATATTCGAACAAGAAAACAAAAACAACAACAAAAATGAGTAAAAGATATATGCAAATAAATAACGGAAAATAAGTAAAAACTCGAAAAAAAGGAGGTAAAGTTTTAATTAATAAAATTTGAAATTATATAATTATTAAAAATTCATATTGGAAAAAAAAATTGTAAAATTCTTTAAAAATCATGGGAAAGAAGGAAAGAAGTATATATATGTATATATCTATATATAGGAAAAAAATATGTACACATAGTTTGAAAAGTGCAGTATGAATAATTAAAACGGTAAAAAAATATATATGTATATAGAAGAGAATTTTAAAAAAAGAGAAAAACGGCTGAAAACTATATATATATATATAGAGAAAAAAAAAACATTTAGATACAGTGAAAAAATAAAAACAAATTATATATATGAAAAAAAAAAAAAATAATATAAATATATTTAAAACAGTGAAATGAACAAAACAAAATATATATTAAAAACATTAAAGAACAAAAAACCAAAAAGAAAAAACAATTTATGCATTTTCACGAGAAGGCGCGAACGCGAACCTTCTACTTCGAGAACCATCATCAGACTGAAGACGTTAGCATATAAAAGGGCAAGAGAAAGCAGACAACCAGTTCAGTGTGAATTCAGTCAGCCTTGTGTGCAGTTGCGTATGAAGTAAAAGTCGCGGTGTGAAGACAAGTTGCATCCGTAGCAAAGTTTACCGAACAGCTGTTAGTGTTTACGCGAGCAGAAGTGTTGTGCTAACAAAAAGTTTGTAAGCAGAGAATAACGAACAAGTGCTGTTGGTTATAAAAAGGTTATAAGCCGATAAGAGTATCGAACGAGCACATACTGTTATAGTTATTGTTGTGTATTTTGTATAAGTTTGGACAGTTTCACATAAAAGTAGTGTGAATAATAAAGAGCTTCATTAAAATAAACACATATTTGTTTTTACTTGGTTTGCAATCAACGAACTCAAAAATAAACGTTTTTAAAAAGGTAAAAACGTAACAATTGGTGTCGGAAGTGCGATTGTAAAATACAAAAAAAAAAAAATTAGTAAATAAATAAAATGAAGCTCTGCGAATTAAGAGTAGAACGGCTAAACTATAACTGCCAACAGTGGGCACAAAGAATGAACTGCAGAGGCGGTTAAGAGAACAACTTCAGCTTCAGGGCATCGACATCGAATCGTACGAGTTCGAGCATGAAGAGGAACGAGGAACGAGAGACGCTATGATGAAAAGAATGCAAGTATTAACGGATGTACAAGAAGCTTCTAGAGCGGAGAACCAGAAGCTTTTCGAAGCTTCTAGAGCCCCAAATGAGGAAATGCAAGCAGCAAACCAGAAACTTCTGGCTGAATCGCGAAAAGATAGTGCACAAATTAGGGAAAAGATGTAAGCAGCAATTATGGAACACATGGAGCATAGAGAAGAAAAGTTTTTGTTAAAAATGAAAAGAAACTCGAAGCGACAACAGAGAAGCTGCAGGAAATACGCGAGTCATTCAGCAGAAGAATTACTAGTGTCCAGGTAAAGGTGGCAGATTTAGGAAAGACCTTTGACGCGAAGGCGGACAACTTAGATAAGGCCGTTGACGGAAAACTCGTAATGATGGAGGAAAAGATAACCAATCTCCAGAGACAGCGACCGGAAGCAGTGCGGGTCGTATCAGAAGGTATCAGTAGAATAAAGCTACCTTGCTTTGCTGGTAGCTCACCCCTATCCGTGTTCAAGTTAAAATTCGAGACAGCAGCCAACAGAACCGGATGGGACGATGAGAAAAAGGCTTTGGAACTTATACTGGCATTAAAAGGTATTGCAGCCGAGATCCTAGAAACCATGCCAGCCAGCCATGGCGACGAGCACAAACGAGAGCTTTACCGTATGGAGTTGAGATGCCGCGCGCAAAACACAAACGAGTCATTATAATCCTTTGTAATGGAAGTTGAAAGATTGGTGCAGCTTACATACCCAGGAGAAAACCACCCATTAATAGACAACATTAAGACCGAGGCGTTTGTCAATGGTATACGCGACCCAGACATTAAACTAGCGGTATGTTCCACACAGAAGACAACATTTGCAGAGGCCGTTGATTTCGCACAAGCCCAGGAGACCGCTCGCACTATCTCTAGACCACAAATAAACAAAGTCCGCAAAATGGAAGTGGTGGAGGAAGAGGAATGCCTTTTAACTAAAGTTAATGAAATGGTGAAGCAAGCGTTAGAAGAAAACAGACAAAAGGCTAAACTTAAATGCTTCAACTGTGGGCATTTCCAAAGAAACTGCAAAGCGCCACGTAAAAGATCGAAGCCAACATTAGTGTCACACACATATTTATTGTTGCCGAGGTTATCATTGGTGCCGATTTTATGATAGCTCATGGCATCAATTTGAATATGGGGCAACAGATTATGAGTTGGCGAAATGTGGAGATACCTCTTGACGTGGGGTACAAGCATCAAGTGCACGCCAGAGGGATAGTTGCGGTCGAACAACTCAAACTGTCACCTCAGAGCGAATCACTGATATGGGCGCGTATGGAAGGAGACAGCGAACAATCGCCGCAAACTGCCGAAATGGCAGCCAAGCACCAACAGGTATTTAGTGTAAGTGTGGACAACTGGGTAGCAGGCTTAGCAGCTCCAGAGAGAAATAAAGCCAAAAAGCTGCTAAAGAGGCATGCCTGCGCTTTCGCCACAAATAATAAAAGACAAGGAAGAACAGGCATGGTGAAGGATGAAATTGATACTGGCGAAGCGAGACCGATAAAACAGGCGTAATGAGGCTTAAAGAGCTAGTCGACGAAATGAAGAGGAGCGGCGTAATCGAGGCATCATCAGGTCCGTGGAGCTCACCTGTAGTCTTAGTCAAAAAGAAAGATGGCAGTACAAGATTCTGTGAAGACTACAGGGAGCTGAATGATGTCACTAAAAAGGAAAGTTACCCGCTACCGAGAATTGATAACACACTCGACACACTAGCTGGAACGAAGTGGTTCTCCACATTGGATTTACAAAGCGGATATTGGCAGGTGGAGATTGCAGAAAAAGACAAGGAGAAAACTGCATTCAGTGCTAACAGCGGCTTATAGCAATTTAAAGTTATGCCGTTTGGACTCTGTAATGCTCCGGCAACATTCGAGCGGCTTATGGAACGTGTACTAAAGAGACTGCATTGAGAGACTTGCCTGGTGTACCTCGACGACATCATCGTGATGGGCAAAACTTTCGACGAACACCTCAAGAACCTGGGAGAAGTTCTACAACGAATAACAACGGCAAGACTAAAATTAAGCATAAAGAAATGTGCATTGTTCCAAAGACAGGTGAAATATTGTAGCATGATTTTACAGTTGTCAATACCAACACAACATTTCATGTGCATAAACAAAAGAATATCCAATTGCATATGAGCAGCGACCACTTGACTCAATGTTGCTGATCGTCGCTGCAGCGTATGACGCCACAATAGTAACGCACACACGCAACGGTCATTTGACACTTTGTTGAGTGATCGCCGGCAGTATTGATATGCACATAGTATGAACTATGTGTGTTGTTGTTGTATTGCATAGCTAGTGCTTGTGTGTGGCTCTTTTCACAGTTTACCGTGGGAATTATTATGGACAGCAGACGCGTGTCGTATGACATCCATTTGTTCCACGATAAACACACACAAACCCTTTAATATATAGTTAAGTATTAATTGTACACACACAAACATGTGTTCTAGTATTAAGCCAATCAATATTGTATTAGAAGTAAGGGGCTGATTTGGAATTGTCAAATCAGCCAAAATTTTAGTATAAAAGAAGGGACATTTCCCTCAAAGAATTAATTAATAAAGTCCAGTCGAACTGTGCACATTAAAAGTGCACTCGACTAGAAACAACAAAACAATTTACAATTTTAATAATTTTACATGGCGATCCTGCCAATCCTGGAGTGCTAACTAAATAAATAAGCACCCACAAAAAAAAAGGCAGGTCAATCCTGCCTGGGCCTTGGTGTGCTAAATTAAAGGCACCCAAGGACCCGAAGAAAGTATAACAACAACTGGTGTGCTCAAAACCAACCAAAATAAATTATTATCCTAACGGACAGCCGAAAATCCGTTAGTTGCGTGAAGGAAGAAACTGTCTGGCCGATAGACAGTGAGTCTAAGGAAGCATGACCTAGGAGACGAGTACCCAAAAGTGAAGGAGAGGCTCAGAAATAAAAATTCATTAAGCTGTCACCCAAAATGATAAATCCTCCATGTAAAACGGAAGTTTTAACTTCGCCAAGACAACCCAAATCCCCCAACAAAACTACTGAAGAAGAAGCTTCCCGGATAGGTAAATAAATAATAATAATATACCTTTTAATTTTAAACCAACGTGCTCCTCAAAGGTTGCACTGGAAGTGCCTTTTTAGAATTTTTTTTTTAATTTTTCTTTACATGGCACAATTTTAGAATAAATTAAAAAAAAAAAATTAGGTACTAAATATGTACAAGAAGACTATAATAAACTAAATTAGAGCTAAAAGAAAAAAAAATGAAAAAAAAAATATTTAATTTTAAAATACTTAATAAATAGTATTATTTAATTGATGAAATAATTTATATTAATATGTGCTAAGAAATTTATTTTAAAGCAATTGTAAAAGAAAAAGTAATAATATATAATAAATATATGTTAATATAATACAATTATTAAATATAAATTTGAATTGTAAGATCCCTCTAGGAAAGAATAGGGTCTGCAGGTAGCAGTTCAATAAAAGAATTAAGAGTTAAAATTTAGAAGGCAATTAAAAAAAAAATATATATATATATATATATATATACATATACATACAATATACATATAATAATAAAAGTAATAGGACTAAATTTTGCATAATACATAGGAAAGACAATTATATCGCCGATGCATTATCGCGAATTACTATAGATGATTTTAAAGAAATGAATAGAAAGATATCGTGCTTATTAAGAGTCACGACAAGGTCAATGACTAAGAAACAAGACAGTAGTAGGACAAATAATCAACATAGATCAAATGAAACAGATGTATTAGATGAGCCCAAAATATATGTACCAATTAAGAACAGTGACGTCAGAAAATATTATAAATTAAAGATTTATCCCAATAAATGCTATATAAAGAAGGGAAAATCAATATTAGCTAGCATAAATATAAACGATATATTTACTAAAGAGAAATTTGACTTAGGACAATTTTTCTCTAGGCTCGAGAAAGCGGCCAGTAAATTGAATATCAATAAACTACAAGTAGCACCTAGTGAGAAAATTTTCGAATTTATCTCAAAGGTTGAATTTAAAAATATGGGCAATAAGGTACTAAATAGAATTAAAATAGCGCTTTTAAATGAAATAAAGATACTTGATCTAAAGAATTCTAAGGAAATTCTAGAAATCATGCTTAAATATCATGATGAACCTATCGAAGGAGGACATTGCGGCATATATAGAACCGCAGAAAAAATAAAAAGATACTACTACTGGAAAAAAATGACAAAGGATATAGCTAAATATGTAAAAGCATGTCACAAATGCCAAATAGCGAAAACTACCAAACACGTTAAAGGCCCAATGATAATAACAGAAACTACTAACAAACCGTTCGATACAGTGTATGTAGACACAATCGGACCATTTCCAAGATCAATACATGGAAATGAGTATGCAGTCACATTAATATGTGACTTAACTAAGTACTTAGTAACAATACCAATATCAAATAAATCGGCTAAGACGATCGCAAAAGCGATATTTGAAAATTTTATACTTACCTATGGACCGATGAAGACGTTCATTACGAACATGGGTACGGAATATAAAAATTCTATACTAAACGAATTGTGCACTCTGTTGAAAGTAGAGAAGCTAACATCAACAGCACATCATCACCAGACCTTAGGTACAATAGAAAGAAGTCACAGAACTTTTAATGAATATGTACGTTCCTACATATCTGTAGAAAAAGATGACTGGGATGAATGGATTAGGTATTTTACATATTGTTTTAATACGACACCATCGACTGTACATAATTATTGTCCTTTTGAATTGGTTTTTAGTAAAGTACCAAACAATTTCAAAGATTTCAATGAGGTAGACACAATTACTCCATTATACAATATGGACGATTATGCCAAAGAGGCAAAATTTAGTTTAGAAGTTGCACTAAAGAGAGCAAAACATTTATTATAAATAAATAAAATCAAGCAAAAGAATAACTATGATAAGGATATATTACACTACAATTTTAAAATAGGAGATTTAGTTTTACTTAGGAATAATACAGGACATAAGTTAGAGGAATCATATAAAGGTCCATACAAAATTAAAAATATAGATTTAAAAAATAATGTAACTATAGTTGATAAGAAAAATAATAAAGAACAAGTGGTTCATAAAAATAGACTTAAGCCATATAATAAATAGTATTAATTAGAACACTAAACTGGCCAGAAAAGTGAAATAATAATCTTTTTTTGTTGTAACTAAGTAATCTTATCATTAAACATTTATTAAAAACAAAAATAAATTAAAATTAAAGAAATAACATTAAAATTGAATTACGTTAAATTAAGACTAATATGTCAAACATTTTAAAACATACGACTTATGTTTACTAATAAAGTATAAATATAAGTAAAATCATTGCACTGTTGTTGTGTTGTGTAAAAGAATGTCCATAGAACAAAAGTTATATGCACATTCTTGTAAAGGGTGGAGGTGTAGCATGATTTTATAGTTGTCAATACCAACACAATATTTCATGTGCATAAACAAACGAATATCCAATTGCATATGAGCAGCGACCACTTGACTCAATGTTGCTGACCGTCGCTGTAGCGTATGACGCCACAATAGTAACGCGCACACGCGACGGTCATTTGACACTTTGTTGAGTGATCGCCGGCAGTGTTGATATGCACATAGTATGAACTATGTGTGTTGTTGTTGTATTGCATAGCTGGTGATTGTGTGTGGCTCTTTTCACACTTTACCGTGGACAGCAGACGCGTGTCGTATAACGTCCACTTGTCCCACGATAAACATACACAAACCCTTTAATATATAGTTAAGTATAAATTGTACACACAAACATGTGTTCTAGTATTAAGCCAAACAATATTGTATTAGAAGGGGCTGATTTGGAATTGTCAAATCAGCCAAAATTTTAGTATAAAAGAAAGGACATTTCCCTCAAGGAATTAATTAATAAAGTCCAGTCGAACTGTGCACATTAAAAGTGCACTCGACTAGAAACAACAAAACAATTTACAATTTTAATAATTTTACAATATTTGCGGCATCTTGTTACAGCAGATGGAATATCAACGGATGAAAATAAAATACAAGCAGTAAAGGACTGGCCTCGTCCCCAGAATCTTCATGAACTACGCAGCTTTTTGGGACTATGCACATACTACAAACGCTTTGTGCCTAACTTTGCTGGCGTTGCTGCAAGCTTGCATGAGCTCACCAATAAATCGAAAGTATATCAATTGGGTGAGGCACAAAAAAAGGCGTTGCAGACACTAACAGATCTATTGTGTGCTGCACCAGTTTTGGCGTATCCAGTCCCAGGAGAGAAATTCATTTTGGACAGTGATGCTAGCGGAAATGGTATTGGTGGAGTACTCTCCCAAGTGATCAATGGTACAGATAAAGTCGTGGGCTACTATAGTCGGACACTGTCAAAGCCTGAAAGGAACTATTGTGTGACTCGACGGGAGCTACTTGCAGTGCTGGAGTGCATCAAACATTACCATAAGTGCCTGTATGGCCAACATTTTCTGTTAAGGACTGATCATTCCGCTCTGAGATGGCTTCTGCAATTTAAAAACCCTGAAGGACAGTTAGCACGTTGGATTGAGCGCCTCCAAACTTACGACTTCAGCATTGAACACAGAAGAGGCATAAAACATGGAAATGCCGATGCTCTTTCACGCCGACCTTGTAATTTGGAGTGTAAACACTGCGTGAAAGCTGAGAAAAATGAATCCATCGTCGATATCCGGCTAACACGGATTGAAGCAAACGAAAACTGGTCCCATGCACAAAGGAGTGACCCTATATTGGCGAAAATAATAGCTGTGAAGGAGGAAGGAGGAGGACAAACGACCAGAAAGTAATGAAATTTCCATAGAAGGTCCTATTACAAAAGCATATTGGGCACTATGGGACAGTTTAAAGCTGATAAATGGGTGCTTGTATCGACAATGGGAAAGCACTGATGGCAAGACCTTCCTCCAAAATGAAAGATGTCTTAAAGGAGTTCCAAATGCAGCCAGTGGAGGACATCTTGGAGTGACAAACACGCTAGCAAGGCTAAAACAACGATTTTATTTGGTTGGATGCCAGCAAGCATTGGCGGGCTGAATAGCAAACTGTACTCAGTGTATTGCAACAGTATAACTCAGGCGCACCTTTCGAGCGGATAGCGATGGGCGTAGCAGGCCCTTTTCCAGTCAGCAACGCCGGAAACCGATATGTTCTCGTGGTGATGGACTACTTCAGCAAATGGCCGGAAGTGTACGCCATACTCAACAAAGAGGCGAACACAATAGCAAATGTTTTTGTAAACAACTGGGTATGCCGCTACGGGGTTTCAATAGAAGTACATTCCGATCAAGGCCAAAATTTCGAGTCAACAGTATTCAAAGAAGTGTGTGAGATGTACGGAATTAAGAAGACTCGAACAACGCCTCTTCACCCACAGTCAGACGGAATGGTAGAGCGATTTAATCGAACCCTGGAAGAGTACTTGCGGAAAGTATTGAGCGAACACCAGAGGGACTGGGTCGAACACATTCCCAGGTTTCTACTTGCGTATCGATCAGCAGCCCTTGATTCAACCTGTAGATCACCCGCCAAGGTAATTTTTGGGACTGAGATAAAACTGCCCGGTGACTTGAGTTTGGAGTTACGCATGCCACAGAGAAGTATACCACTGTAAAAGAAGAAAGCCTGAATGAACTTCATCAATTTGTGCGCACCCGAATAAAAATGGTCAACGATAGAATAAAGCCAGGTATGATCGTGCAGCAAACACAGAGGGCTTCCATTAGGGTCAATTGGTTCTACTATACAACTCAAAGCGGAAGAAGGGTTTATCCCCCAAGGTACAAACCAACTGGGATGGACCGTACAAAGTAATCAAACGGTTAAACGATGTCGTGTACAGAATACAAAAAGCTAACAGCGCCCGAACAAAAATGAAGGTCGTACACATAGAGTGATTAGCAAAATATGGGAAAAGAGATAATGAGCCTATTCGGGACGGCAGTGTTACGCAAAAATAGTCGAAACGACCTAATATCGTTTAACATTAACGATAAACAAAAATACAAATACAAAGACAATGGGTACTCAATACACATGACACAAATACAGACTAACACATACATCGAACTTATTATAAGTAAACCAGCTGCAACAAGTATGAGAGAAAAAGAGACAGACATGTAAGCGAACGCAACAAATGCCAACGAGAACATAGTACATAGTACAACGAGAACATAGTACACAAACAACAGTGCAGTAGCAATAGAATTCTCGAGAAGGCGCGAACGCGTACCTTCTACTTCGAGAACCATCATCAGACTGAAGACGTTCGCATATAAAAGGGCAAGACAAGACAAGCAACGCAGTCAGAGTGAATTCAGTCAGCCTTCTGTGCAGTTGCGTATGAAGTAAAAGTCGTGGTTCGAAGATATCCGTTGTGAACATTATAGAGAATAGTGAGTGAATAATATCGAACAAGCAGTAAATTGTTGTAGTTACTATTGTGTACGTTGTATCGGTTAAGTTTAAATAGTGTGATATAAAAGTAGTGTGAATAAAGAGAGTTTCATTGAAATAAAACACATATTTATTTTTACTTGGTTTCCAATTAACGAACTCATATAAAAACGTTTTTAAAAAGGTAAAAACGTAACAATGCATATATACACATATAAGAAAGAGACAATATAGGAAAATATATACACATGGAAAATACAACAATTGAATACGTAGTAAAATCCCGAACATTGAATCTTAACTGGAAAATTTGGTAACCCTTCGCCAATTGGGAGTGTATTAACCTTTTGCGAAACGGTGTGACTCACATAGTCACACATAATTCATTTAATATTTGGTTTACTTTGTACGCTAGAAATTATATGATACGTCTGCTACGCATCTAAGTCTATCTTTTACATACAGTAGCTAGCACAAAAAATGCAACGTTGGGTAAAATTATCTTTAAGTGCGATAATTTAAAAAAAATGGTGACCAGTTCAAAATATTTCTTTGGGTTATTAATCCCTACAGTTATAGATACCTATTATCAATAACATTATGTAAATATTTTTAATTAATGATATATTATTTTGTCATTTATTAAAAAGAGTGCGAATTTCATGGGAGCAATAAAAATGCAACAGCATACATTTTAATGTGTTTACATACATACATACATAATTGGCCATTACAACCCTTCGGTCAGGATTACGACCTAGCTTCTCACACCACTTATGTTGTGTGCGTTAATTTTATACATGAGTGGCGGGACCTACAGTTTTAAAGTCGACTCCGAACGACAGATTTTTGAGAAGCTTTTCATGGCAATTTTTACTCTCGGAGTCTTTGCCAGAAATCTGCTGAGAGGAAGTCGCCGAAGAAATATTTTATCGTTTTGATGTCTGACCTGGGATACGACCCCGGGCCTTTTGTCTAATAAGCCAACACACTACCCACTAGACCACGGCGACTTCAATGTTAACTTCAATTTTAATGTGTTTATTTAAATTAAATAGTAATTCTTACAAAAAAAATCTTAAAATTAATATTTAGTGGCGTAGCCCTTATTTTTTATGACTTCTTGCAACCTAGAAGGCATAGAGTCGACAAAAGCTATTAATGTGTTAATGGATATTTTCTCCCATTCACTTTTCAGAATTTCTTCTAATTGCCTCTTATTTGACGGATGTTTCCTCTTAACTTCCCGATCTAATAGCTCCCATAGATTTTCTATGGGGTTTAAATCATGAGACTGTGATGGCCAATCCAAAACATTGACATCATTGTCGCTTAAAAAGTTTCGAGCTAAGCGACTTGAGTGCTTTGGATCGTTATCCTGTTGGAATATGCTACCAGGAGGCATTTTTTCCCGCAGATGAGGAAGCATGTGTTCTCCAAGGATTTCACAGTTCTTCTTGGCGTTCATTTTTCCTTCGATTTGAGTTAAGGGACCTACTCCATCACGGGAAAACGCACCTGTAAATACGTGACGTAAAATCAATAATTTTTTTTAAACATATCGTTCCTTACCCCACACCATTATTGATCCACCGCAATGTTTCACGGTTGGAAGTTGATATCTTGGAGAATATCTCTGTCCAGGCGGTCTTCGAACAAAATTTATCCCATCGGAGCCAAACAAATTAAATTTGCTTTCATCGCTTCACAAGACTTTAGCCCATTGTTCATTTGACCAATCCTTGTAACATTTTTCAAATTCCAGGCGCTTCTTTTTATTGATTGCACTGATGAGAGGTTTCTTTACGGGTCGTCTCGCATGCAAATTAGCCTCTTTCAACCTACGGCGAACAGTGTGAACGCCTATAGAGACTCCCATTTGCTCATTTGCGAAATTAGCAACGTCTTTCGTGGATCTTTTTTAACCACTGCAATCATTTGGCGGTCTTGGCGTGAGGTAGTTTTTCGAGGATTACCACTACCTGGTTTCCTTTCCACACTATTTCTCAAGGAAAATCGAGATTTAATCCGACATAAGGTTGATTGATTTACACCAAAGAGGTGTCCAACTTCACGCATGGATTTTCCTTCTCCTAAGGCTTTAATGATTGCAGTTTTGCTGTCAGCTGAGAGCTGCTTCTATTACAAAACACATGTTGTATAACTTATTTAAGAAATTTTCAATTATAATTAAATAAATAACATACTTTAACTATTTTTTTATTATGTTGCATTTTTTTTGCTCGCTAAAAATTTGCACTTTTTTCACTAATTCAAAAATATTTAACATTTTAAAGCAGAATTTGGAATAAACTGTGGTTACTTTGAAAACTTATAATTGAAAGAATTAACAGCAAAAGAAAATAGATAAATTAGTTACCGTTATTTTGAAACAGATCTTATTAAAGATCATATGGCACAGTGTTGCATTTTTGTGCTCGCTACTGTATATATATAGACCCTAAACCCACTCTTAAGAAAAACCCCCTAAGTAAGGAAACTTTGTTTCAATTTTTTAATTTAATTAACCCATAATTATCTCTTATTCTCGGAAAATTTAATTCTTTATAGTTAATTTTGCATTTTGCACAATCGGCCAACAAATAGTGTGAATTTACACTGTATGCTCGAAGGACGAATGCGAGAATTCCAATTAATACCATTGTCTTACCGAAGGTTACCTGCTTGTAGTTTTGAGGTACCTTACTCGAAGGAGCTCATGGAACTGGAACTCGCTGATCCAACGTTCAACAAGGCCTCACAGATTGATCTCATTCTAGGCATTGACTATGAGTAATCTATCAATATTGATGGCATAAAGAAAAAAATTTGTGGCCACACATCGGCTTACATTACAATTTTCGGATGGGTGCTAAGTGGTCCCATGGAAACTCAGAGCACTCAATCTTTTTCATCAATTACAGCATCCGAAACTTCTGAACTCAACGCTCTCTTGAAAAAGTTTTGGTAAGATGAAGAAATACCCGTCACTCATGCGGAATCTAAAGAGAATGAATTTTGTGAAAAATTCTACTTCGAAACTCGAGATGAAAATGGAAGGTACATTGTACAATTACCATTTATACCTGAATTTCCCAAACAAATATTTCTTGGATCGTCTCGATTTATTGCATTGGCTCAATACTCTCGGATGGAGAAAACGTTGGCCAAGGATCCTGAACTATAGTATGAATATCATTCAGTTCTGCGTGAATATTTAGATCTCGATCACATGGAGGAAACATCTTCTCAGGAAATTATGCCTCAGGATAAATACTACTCTTTTTATCTACCCCATCATGCTGTAGTTCGACCCGACCACAGAACGACCAAGGTCCGAGTTGTGTTCAACGCTTCAAGGACTTAACTAAATCCCACTTCTACCTAAACGATATCCTTTACACAGGCCCTACTCTGCAAAACGATTTGATTACCATTATCCTTAATTGGAGGAAGTATCAACATGTCTTCAGCGGCGATATACAAAAAATGTATCACCAGATCCTAGTACACCCGGATGACAGACAGTTTTAGAGAGTTTTGTTTCAAAACCAACGAGACCAGCATATTGTGCTACCGTATATATTCCATGTCAGACAAATACACAAAATATTTTCTCAAATTTGTTAATGACAAAGAGTAAGGTAGCTCCTATTCAAACAGTCTGCTTTCCGCGTTTGGAACTAAACGGATCTGTACTACTATCGAGTCTTATTGAATATGTTCACGCATCCCTGAATTTCCTCGAAACAAAAGTTTTTTGTGGACAGAGTCTTCAATTGTCCTTGATTGGCTTTCCAAACCACCCTCCACTTGGAAAAAATATGTTGCGAACAGAATTGCTCGAATTCATCGCCTGATTCCAGAGGCAACATGGCGACACATCCCCACTCATTTCAATCCGGCTGATCTTGGAACTCGTAGAAGTAAACCTCAAGAATTGGCAAATAATCCTCAGTGGTTGTATGGGCCCTCATGGTTAAACAAGCCCGAAACTGAATGACCAAACCGCAATCCATTAAAGGTTCCGAATGTATCTGACAACATCCATTACACGCAATGGTTAAATATGAGAACATTCTCTGCAGCTTCTCATCATACAACAAGGCCTTGCGTGTGTTGGGGTACGTCTTTATATTTATTAATAAGTCCAGACGGTGATTTGTAGCTAGTATTTCTCCCACTGCTCACGTAGAATTGACACAAATGGAATTGCGCACTGTAAAGACTTGACTTATTAATTTGGCGCAAAGTGCATTTTATCCCGAGGAATAAAAATGCTTACAAGGTTCGAATCCCACTTCGAAGAAAAGTTGGCTGAGTACTATGAATCCATTTCTGGATCCTTTACCCCCGGAAAGATGTATTTTATCCCTTCCTTTCCATTTCGCTGGCCCATTCGAAACAAAGGCATCTCCACTGAGAAAGTCTACCATGATCAAGAGCTACGTATGTGTTTTCGTTTGTTTCAGCACGAAAGCCATACACTTAGAGCTCTGTTCGGACTTATCCTCGGCAGCGTTTCAAGCTGCATTTGCTCGCTTCGTTGGGAGGCGGGGCTCCCCCAAAAGGTACTTACCAATAATGGGAGAAACTTTTTGGGTGCCAGCAGAATTCTCGAGCGCGGATTCACTAAATTTGGGAATACTGTCGCTAGCGACATTGGATTTGAGTGGAAATTCATACGACCACACGCTCCCCACATGGGCGGCTTATGGGAAGCCGCGGTGAAAAGTGTCAAGTTCCATTTGAAACGAATTGTTGGCGTTCAAATACTAAACTTTGAGGAGTTCTCCACAATTTTAGCCCGAATTGAGGGCACACTCAACTCTCGCCCAATCTCTGCTTTATCGGAAGATTTTGGAGATTTAACTGCTCTGACTCCTGGAGATTTTCTGAGAGGTGCTCCGATCATGGCTTTTCCTGAACAAAACCATCAGAATATGTCTCTTATTAATAGATGGGAAAAGTTAAAGGTCAGGTGGAAAGAAGATTACCTCAAGTCATTACACAAACGTTGTAAGTGGAAAAGTCCAGTCGCCAATATAAAAACCGGAAATCTCGTCACGGTGATGGATTATTTACAAACACCTTGTGAATGGCGATTAGGAAGAATTGAGGAAACGTGTCCTGGTACCGACGGAAATACGCGTACTGCTGATGTGCGTACGGTGTCCGGAATAATCACTCGTCCTATTGTTAAATTGTGCTTTTTACCCTTCATGGACAACGAAAGTTGTAATTAACGAAAGCTTTTTCAACTCATCCTCAATTTCTTATATCTTCTCTAGTTCTCTAATCTATATTGTCTAATAAAACTTGCTCTTTCTCATTCCAAGGCTAAAATTATTCCAAATTATTGCATTTCTCTATAATAATTGTAATAAGTAATTTTTCCCAACATTAGGAATAGCCGAAGCCGATCTAGTATCCATTCAAGGTTAGGTCAACGCAGACGTCGCCAAGATGACCACCTGTATAGATGTGTCCTTTGTGAAAACTTCCACTCTCTGAGCTTATGTAAAATTGCGTAAATTGCCTTGCTAAGAGCCACTATCTAAGAGGCTTCACATCATTGGATACGTGCAGGAAGTGCGATAAGTTTCATTATACTCTGTTACATGCAAAACTCAATAAACCCAGGAAGCCTAGAAGTCCAAAGAGAAATAATATAAGCCAACAGAAATCGACTAACACCAAGTACAACCTACCAAAAACATCAACAACAGCAAATTTGTCTACTACGCCTGAAACGAAAATACTTTTGGAGGCTATACGTTTCCTTGCCCAGGTGCTTTGTGCCAACACTAACAAATCTGTTGACTAACGTCAAGGCCGGCGTCATGTAAAAATAAGAATTTATACCTAATTTTAAATCTGAATTTTAAAAATTAATTACTTATTTAAACTATTATTATTATTATTAAATTTATTGTGAATTAAATTTACTGGGAAAGCATTACTGTTTTGAATGAATTTTAGCATTATCTAACACTTAAACATTCCAAATTTATCTTCATGCCTTTTACGTATATAAATTATCCTTTGAAAAATTCCGAAGTTTCCTTAAATTAAATTTGTACAGAAAAATCACAATTTTTCACAACGCCATACTGATTGGTTACAATCAAACTTAAAATTATAAATAAAATTATAATATTCATTCGAAAGAAAAAGGATTTCGTTCCATCTTACCCTTAACCACCTTTAAAGAAGTTAAAAACCATTTTTTAACATTTCTTTTTTTTCTCTCTCATTTTCTCAATCCCTTTTATAATTATATTTGAGTAATTATAATATCAATTTTTCTTTAGAAGATTGGCCCAACTCTTTCTTAATCCGTATATTCCAACCTTCTAAAGAGAATTTATTTTAATAATAACACAAGTTATTTCATTCTGAATATTTAAAAGTCATAAATTTAATGTCAACTATTAAATCTATTGGTTTAGTCGCCCATATTTCACAATTATCCAGTATTTCATTTTTAATTGCAGGCTTTATTTTTTCTCTTTCATCATGAGTTTCTGTTTTCATAACCACTTTTCGGTTTTTTTGCTTTGAACATTCGAAATTCTCAAATTTCCCGGATCTACTTTTTTATTTAGTTTTTTTTTTGTTTTCACTATCTTGCTTTACCTTAGGTTTAACGATTAAGGATATTTGTTTACTTAAGTTTGGCATCTCTCTTGATATTTTCACAATATCTGACTTCTTCTTTTTGTTTTTCATATGATTCCTTTATTATTTTTTTATCTTGTCACACAATTACATTCGACTCTTTTATTAAGCTGCATACTTCTTCATTTTTATTCTTTTGTCTGTTCTTCACATCGTACATTTTTTATTTCTTTTACATTTAAATCACAACATTTTTGAGCTTCATTTAATTTTTTAAGTCTGTCAGTATATCTCTTCTCAATTGTTTCGAGAAGTTGCTTAATTTCGCGTTCATTTGTTTCAAGAGTCTCTTTAAATTCATTTCTGTATTCTGCCAAATTCTCTTTATTACACTTAACATTTTCTTGCACATCACTAAGTGACCGTATATTCTGTTGTATAATATACTGGGGAGTTTGATCTGGTAATACAAACGATGCTTAATAACATTGAAAGCTTAGTATCAATATATATAAAAATGAATGTGTGTTTGAACTTTATAGTTAACTAAACGGCTGAATTGAATTACTTGAAATTTTCAGATTATCTTTCTGTATATCTGGAAGGAGTTATAGGCTACTTTTTTGTTGAAATTTAAAATGAGGACAGTGCCACTCTCACATATACTACATTACCTACTATTGTAAGCTAATAACAAAATGGGTATATTGGAAAAACTATGACAGCAAGATACCTCAAATTTTTTAAAAACAACTACAGTTTCAAAATAAAAAATTTGAACAAAAATGGGCGAACTAGCAATAGTGGGTATGGCACCTCCCATATAAAGTAAATACGAAAATCTGTATATCTGATAAACAGTAAAAACTAGAGTCCTCAATTTTTATACAAGTAACTTTATTTTAAATATAAATATTTTGGACAAAAATAGGCGATCTAGCAAAAATGGGCGTGACTGCTCCCATATAACAGCTAAGGTGAAGTATTTACACGTGAAGTAATTACAAAAATCTGTATATTCTTATCTATATTGTGGGTTTGTTTGAAGTCTACAGACGGCTAAACGGCTGGACCGTATAGGCGAGGTGGCACGCCCACATACCCAATAAATATTTAATGTCGCATATCTTGTTTATGTACAACTCAGACATCTATATGACAATAGGCAGACTTGTGTAATGGGCCGCCTGTCACCTTTTATAAAAATATTAAATTAATATATCTAACAAAATATAACAGTTAGAGTCTCAAAATTTTGTCGAATTCACTTTAGTATCAATATGAATATTATAGGCAAAAATGGGCTGACTAGGAAAAGGGGGCGTAGTACTTCCCATATAAACTTCTTATATCCGGAAATCATTATAGATAAAATCATTAAATTGTACACGGGCAACATTGAAATCCATATGAATAATTTGTGAAAAAATTGCCAGATTAACAATAAGAGCGAAGCCCTCCCATATAAATATCAATATCTAGCATAAACCGTGCTAGAAGATTTAGGGTTAGGGAAATAAATGGACTCTATTTTTATATGAATTCTTAGACAGAAAGTAAATACTAAACAGCTAATTTCATGTGTATTATCTGTTCATTCTAATACCTGTTTACATGTTTGTAAAAATACGCATATAGAGACATGTGTAGCCTAGGTACCATTAACACAGTAGGCATAGACCACCTACAACATACACAATTATTTAAAGAACCAATTGTTACCTATGGTTAAACCTTTGCGGTCGGTCATTTATGGTCTCGCTAATAAAAAATATTAAATATTTTCAATTGCCCAAACTTTTTATCTTGAAAGTAAAAAAGTTTGACCTGTTATGGTATGTTTGCCTAATAATGATTGAAAGGAAGTACTTAAATAGTACCTACAATCTTTTCCGCAAATCATTTGAAATCCAGATTCTAAACGAGTTAAACATTTATTTTGTGAGTGATCATATTGTGATATATTAAAAAAAAATGTCACCTAAAAATCTTTGCTTTGTAAGCGCACCAAAAATGCAGTTAATTTACAATCACAAACGGCTGACGAAACTCGCGAAGAACGTTATGTTCGTCTGAAGGTTGAAAGGTATAGAGCCTCCACATCTAGAGCTGCTGAGCAGAGACCTGCGCCGAACGGCTGACAGCCGGCTAAGCCGAGCCGCCGACAAAATTTAAAAGCCGCCGCCGCCGAAAATTTATTCGGCTTAAATTCAGCCGCCGTTTTATGTGTGTCAGAAAATTAAAATATATGAAAATATGTTTTTAATACTGTATACAATAAATTTTAATTATATATGTTACGGAGCGTCCTAATAAGTTCCACATGAACAGTTGATTTTGTTATTATGACTTATTGTTTCGTATTTTTTATTTGACGTCTATTTGTAAACCGCCTTTTTGCACTCTCTTTTTGAATTCTTATTTCTGTTGTAAGATATAAGTTAAATTTATATTTAATCGAAGCCTGTCTATTGTTGAAGAAGGAGGTGCAAAACTGCGGTAAGTATGTTAAATTTAATGTATTGTAAATTTTCATATATTAATATTAATTCCCCTAGAAATAAACGATCGATTCAATTCTACATATAGATACTGTTTAAGGCAAACTTCCTTTCTTCAAGATAATTCAGTTACAGCCGTAACAATATATAAAATATGATATTTATATATTTTTATTTTACTTGACTTAAATACATTATTGAAGTTTTTTGTTCATTTTGTGATATGTTAATAGAAAAATTTTTAATTTTTTGATATAGTGATTTTGAACACCCTTTCTTGTTTTTGGTGAATGTGGTAACACTTTTAAGTTTACGTTAAATTTTTTAAAAGACAAAAAATTATAATGGAGAACCAAAATGATTCCGATGACGACCTTACTATTTTTAATGGTATTGACAATGACATAAACGAATACGAAAAAATACTAGCTACTAAAACAAAAATTAAAGAAACAACCCAAATCCTTTTAAACAAAAAAATCTTCAGCAGGGTCCATAGTTTGGCACCATTTTGGTTAAATGGTTATTGGAAATAAACCTGTGCTAAAAAAGTATCATATGTGTAAAGTTTGCTTTGATGAGTCCCCCATGCGTTTGAAGGGGTAGGTACATACATATATTATTTCTATCCAGAAATTAAATTTAAAGATAATTAAAAGGATATTTTCCCAAAACATAATTGAAACTCCAATTTCAATTAGCTTTTAGCCAAATTTTTTAGGAAATTTTATTTTTAATATTTATTTCTGATAATTGTTTTGTAAGAGTTATAAAATGCGAAATAATTTCAGGTTTGGAGGTTCTACGTCGACATCAAACCTCTGTAACCATTTACGTGCTGAAGGTATTGACGTAAAATCCAAAAAATTGTAAAATTCGAATGCCAAAACAAAATCCATATTGTCAGGAATTCTAAAAATGCAGATTCCGAAAAATTAACTAACGCACGTCTGCTTGTGCAAATGTGCTGCAGAGATCTAAGGCCCTTTAACATAGTGGAGCAACCAGGTCCATTTTATTTATGTCATTTCGGATCACAGCAGACATAAAGGCGCCGCCGAAACTTGCCCATATTTCGGCTGACAGCCGACTTAAAGCCGCCGCCGACAAATTTGCTCGGCGCAGGTCTCTGCTGCTGAGACTTCAGTTCAATGTGATGAACGTTTAGAAAGGGAAAGACTATGATCGCAAAGAGCAGTAGCTGCATAAACATCAGATCAACGAGATGCACGTGTAGAAAGAGGGAAACTATGAGCATCAAAATCTAGGGCTACTGAGACACCTAATTAACGTGATGTACGGTTTAAACGAAAACGATCCCAATCATCAAGGTCAAGAACTGATGAGATAATGGATCAACGAGATGAACGCCTAGAAGGAGAAAGACTACAAGCATAAATATCTGGAGCTGCAGAGACACCAGATCGACGTGATGCACGTGTAGAAGGGGAGAGGATACGAGCAGAAACAGCTAGCGCTGCTGAGACATCTGATCAGCGTGATGCACGTCTTAGAAGAAGACAGTCCCAATCATCAACATCAAGAACTGATGAGACGCCGGATCAACGCGATATACGCCTAGAAGGAAAGAAATTGTGAGAATCAACATCTAGAGCTGCGGAGACACCAGATCAACGTGATGCACGTGTAGAAGGAGAGGCGATATGAGCATCAATATCTAGAGCTGCTGAGACACCTGATCAGCGTGATGCACGTCTTAAAGGAAACAATTCCAATCATCAAGATCAAGAACTGATGGGATACTGGATCAATGCGATGCACGCCTAGAAGGAGAGAGAAGGAGAAGGTATTACCATCTAGAGCTGCCGAAGGTACTGCTAAAATTTCAAGAAAATCGGTCTATCCGTTTGGCCGTCTGTAGACTTCAAACAAACTCACAAACAAATAAACACACATTCATTTATATATATAAATATCGATAGGAATAGCGAAGTACACCTGGTTTTAGCTAGATATCAAATAAAGAAATACTAAAGTACCACAGGGCAAAAGTGTAACAGTTTATTACTTTAGGATCTGAAGATCTTTATAAAAAAATTAAAAGAATATTCAAAATTGTGTTGTACTACATTTAAACAATTAAATAAATAAATTCTTTCCATCATTGTTTATTTACAAAAACTTCCAAAAGATAAAAGAAACAGCTGATACGTCAAAGTGCTTCTTATGGTACTTTGTACTTTTTATGGCGTACACATGAGTTTATTGCATTGGTGTCAACTGAAAAAATTGGTATTATGTTTGGCAACATTATTAAATTAAATTGTATGTCACAAAAACTTAAAAAATATACGTATATCTCTATTATAAAAAAGGTTTTCTGCATGATTATGTTCAAGTTGCAAAATATCTGCTGTAGCCGATTTCTCGTAAGACAAAGTCACTTCTTGTGATAATCCTCCGTACGTGGTATAAAAACTTCTTTTATTGTTATATTTTGTTTTCTTCACTAAGCATTTTAATTTAAAAGATTTATATCAGGGACCAAAAACTTTTTGAATTTTTAATTAATAAAAGCAACCGCAAGGAAATGTTGGAGAACAGAACCAAGTATACGATTTTGATTGTCTTGGACCAAATTTTTATAAAATACGATGCTTTTTAAAAATTTGATTTACATTTTTTAGAAAAAAAAAAAAATAAAGTTATTGTTGATTTTTATATTTTCTAGCAAAAATATCAGTTATTTTTGACTTTAATGTTTTAAAGCAGATATAAAAGTAAATTTTTGACTTTTATTTTTTCGAACAGAAATAAAAGTTAGTTTTGATTTATTTCATGATGAATTCATAATATTTACTTTTATTTGTGCTCGAAAAAATAAAAGTTAAAAATTACTGTTATTCTCACCCGAAAAAATAGAAGTCAAAAAATAATAACCACTAGTCTTTGGAATTCCCTACCAAATTACATCCAGAATTTAGGCAATGCAAATGCGTTCAAAAACGAGTTATTCAAATTATTTTCATGAGCAAAATATTTTTTATGATTTGTTATTCGTTTTATAGGTCTATATCGGATATATTTTTATTTTCCAGTTTTTTTAGACTGATTTTTCTGAATTGTAACTCTTTTAATATTTTCAAATGTCTTATTTTTTAATTTCTTTATGTTATATTTTTTTCTATATATTTTAACTGGATATTAATTATATTAATTTTGCATTCCTTATTTATTTTGTTTCACTGTTTATTTTTAAATTTTAATGATTCCTAATATAGCACTATCACTTATAAGATTCTTATCTTGTTGTATTATGTAAATTATAATAATAAATAATTCTTATTTTCTGACTTTTACGATAAAAGTTATAACAGTTACGGACCCTGATTTATTTACATACATACATAATTGGTCATTACAATCCTTCAGTCAGGATTATAGACCTAGTTTCTCACACTACTTATGTTGTGTGTGTTTTTATACATAAGTGTATAAGACTTTATACTGTAGGTCCCAGTTTAAAGTCGACTCCGAACGACAGATTTTTGAGAAACTTTTCATGGCAATTTTATTTGCTCTCAGTGTTTTTGCCAGAAATCTGCTGAGAACAAATCGCCGAAAAAATACTTTTTGTATTTTATTTTGATGTCTGGCCTGGGACTCGAACCCTGGCTTTACGTCTAATAAGCCAGCACACTACCTACTAGACCACGGTGACGGTCCCTGATTTATATACCGAATATAAAAATCTTTCATAAATATTCCAAGTAACGTTATTTATGGGCATATAGAATTCTTCATACGTTGAACTTTAGAGAAGAATATCATCATATTTAAAAAAATTATTTTAAGCCAGTTTACCTTCACCCTGATTCCAGTTGTCGTTATCGAAGACAATATTATGTGATGCCAACTTAGCCCTTTTCGAGCTAGATTTAGCCCTTTTTGAAGTACCTTTAACGCGAAAAAAATATTTTTAGCCCTAAACTAAAAAACACGCAATTTCAGCGCTTTTCAGTATTTTTGTTTAGCCCTTTTAGCCCGTTTTTCCTTTAACTCTGTAGGCAATATTATCTTATGTTTCTCTGGCAATGTCGAATTGTAAGCCAATGTGGCAGAACTTTTTTCTTCTATTTCTTGTTTTCATCTTTGTCATTTACATTGTTATTCTGTGATTTACATAGAATTAACAAAAGTACCGTGAAACACAAGCTTTGCTGAAAGTTTAAAATTGTATTTACCTAGTAATTAGGTATTGATAAAATACATATTAATCAGTATATGAGTTTATAACTTTAAGTGGGTCACAACATAATATTCTTGTATGTAGATGGAGCGCTATACTCAAAGATATTGTAAAATTTTGGAGACAGATCACCTTTTCAAGGAATGGATAAAGCCTTGTAAAGATGAATCTAAAGCAGTATGCATTTACTACACACATATATACATAATTGGTCATTACAACCCTGCAGTCAAGATTATTGACCTAGTTTCTCACACCACTTATGTTGTGTGTGTTAAATTTATACATAAGTGGCGAAACCTACAGTTTAAAGTCGACTCCGAACGACAGATTTTTGAGAAACTTTTTATGGCAGGTTTATTTTTACTCTCAGAGTTTTTGCTAGAAATCTGCTGAGAGGCCTGGGGCTCGAACCTTGGATTTACGTCTAATAAGCCAACACACTACCTATTAGACTACGGCGCATTTGCTGCAACACGCAAATCGCCACTAAACACTACGATCTTAGTCAGACATTCAGAAACGAAAAAGCATCCGAACCTTTAAACAGCATTAATATAGTACAACTACAAATTTGTTTTACACATGCAGTGGTACCCGTGAAAAAGAAATGTTAGGCTGCGCAATCGTTATACATTGCAATCCATTCAGCATTTGCTCCCATAGACCACTTGATAGAAACAAGTGTCAATGCCATATAGAAGGTGATTTATGGAATGAAGAAAAGGATGACCAAGAAGTAAAAATCGTAGTTAACAATGACCAACTTTGAAAGATTGTAATGCAAATTCTATTTGAAATGAATATAGTACCTTAATTCTATTGAATGTAAAATGATCTCAAAAATTGTAAAAATTGTGGTTTTTTACCTGAAAAGACCTTTTTAATTTTAATTGAAATTGTATTGTACTAAAAACATAATTTTTTCAATTTAGCCCGTTTTTCATTTTTTTTTTCACGCGTTTGGTGTCCTAAGAGTTGGCATCACTGACAATATTGTTACGTTTTTAACTTTTTAAAAAACGTTAAAAATATGAGTTCGTAGATTGCAAATAAATTAAAAATAAATTCGTGTTTAGTTTTGATGAATTCTTTATTATCTGCACAACTTTTGTGCCACGGTTCCAACTTATTCTACGTATATAACGATAATTTTCGCAATATGTGTTTGTTTCGTGATAATCCTCTGCTTACAACCTTTTTGTAAGCAACAACACTTGTTAGTTATTCTCCGCTCACAACCTTTTTGTAAGCACTACACTAACAAATGCTTCCTGCAGACGCAACTTGTCTGCACACAACCGAAAGATTTATCACTTCAACCAACGTAATGTTGTTATACACGACTAGCTTAATTCACACTCCGAATACAACGTGCCGTCTGCACACACGACTGATTCAACTCAAACTCTGAATCCACGATAGATTTTAATTCTCAACCAACGTGATGTCGTCTTACACGATTCAATTCAAACTCCAACTCTGAATCAACTCGCTCGCTTTAGCCTGCCTTTTATATCACTGGATCTTTAGTGTGATGAATGCCCTGAAGGATGATGACGTCCTTCGGGAATATTCTAAAAATGTAAACAACCTTATTTTTGTTGTTTCTTGTTTACATTCAAGCAGGTAGATTAGTTGTTGTTGGGTTATTTCTCTGTTCGCTATTTTATACTGCTCATTGTTGTTTCTTGTTTACTTCTTTGTTCCTTTCATGTTGTTGTAGGTTATTTACGTCTTTTTATCCTTTATTCTTGTTGGTATATTTTTCTACTCATTCATTGATCACGTGAACAGTGCGAGGTTTTGTTTTTGGAGCTTTTGTTTATCATTTTATGCATGATCATTGTGTTGTTTTTGGAGCTTTTGTTTATTATTTTAACAACACCATTTCCACTTCCGTAACAATATATTTTGCATTCTACAAGAAAATGTGACGAAGATATTGTGTTTAAGGGACTTTAATTTTGTCGTCACCTTTTTTGGTAATGATACCAGTTGATTAAAAACAAATAATGCAAAAAAAAAAAACACAGAAATTAAAATTATCAAATACAAACCAATTTGAAAAATTAGTGGAGGAATTGGAGAAGAATGCTTCATTGCAGTGGGGTTTCGCAGTAGGACTGTTCCCAGTAATTACAAAACACAATAAAATATTTAGCAAACTTAAGAACCCTTTGCGATTGAAATACAAATGCTGCTCCTTTTTTTTGGTATAATAATTTTAATATGTGTACCATCGACGCAACCAATAACGCCAGTTTTTTTAAAAAATGTTAATTTTGCTTTTTTTCAACTTCTGTCATATCAAATTTAACCCACTCCCGATAAAATGTCGTGCCCAGTGCATCCAGGTGTTCCCAACAAAATTTTGAAAAACACCGTTTGCGATAGCCCCAAATTGAAATCATTACCAACACATAGTTGGTATGACCCTTGTGCCAAAAATCGTTGCGTCGCTGCCGACTTGGTTGTCTTGGAAGTGAAAGTAGATCTAACTCTTTTAAAATTTGGTGTTATTGCTTCTAAGATATAATTATAAGCAATGTTATTTAATCTAAAATTGTTTTCAAACCTTTTAAAGAAATAAATTATACGTTAATACAATCATTAAAGTAATACACTGAAATTGCAGAAGTTTGCGTGCAAATATAAGATTTTGTTTTTTCATCTCTACTTCAGTTTGAATTTATTTCACAAACAAAAAACATTCTTAATTTTTAATAATTTTTTTTCTGAATAACAATCGAACCAAAAATGTTATTAAATTATTTAGAGATGTGTTTTTGATTCGTTGACGTAAATGATAAATAGCCAATGTCGTTTTATTATAGAATGATAATTTGCTATCGGCGTTGAGACGAAGTGACGTCTCAAAAATTACGGTGACATTAACATCGACAATAGGAATAAGGGTAATTGTCTTATTAAACCACATGTTCTCCACTTTAAGTTTCGATTGAAAAAATTTGAAATTCATTTTCATAAAGGCCTGTTATAATCCAGCACCTGAAAGAAAGGCATGTTATTTGATATTTATATTGTATTTAATAAAATTTGAAATATACCCGTTGTCGCTCAATTTAATAAAATTTCCCTTTCCTTTCAATAATCCTCTGATGGTATATTGTTGACCGCTATTTAAGCTTTAAAAAGTAAACATAAAGCAAATAAATTTCTCTAAATACGTTTAATTGCGTATGTATCTTACTTGTAACATTCAAGAGAACCATTGTCACCGGCAGAATATATAGTACTTCCATCGCGTGAAGGTGCTATTGTGCTTTTGAAAGGCAATGGTAGCTGAACAACAATTGTGTCACTATCCTTAAATTAATTAGAATGAGAATAATTTATTTATATCACTTAAAATTTTCGTTCATAATTTTGCAAATATAATATTAGATATACATCTGGAAGTCTTAGGAAAACATTCTCTAATTATTTTAAATAAAGTGCTCCGGCAGCCTAATAATAGTTCTGTTGTTAGTAGTTTGTCACCTAGTACGTTATAATTAAAATACAATAGCGGTGTTTAATGGTCAGTGCAAATGGCATTGTAAAAGTGCAAATGCAAAATATCGTAGCTTTTTATTGCAATCCAACAACAAAATACACACAATTGCATTCGTCAAACCATTGCGTTTATGCAATACTAAAATGGTATAGGTTTTTGTTGCGTTTATTGCGTTTGCAACTCTGACTTTGAAACAGCTGACAGATATTAACACTAATAAAATAAATAAAATGAAAACAATTCCACAGAAGAACATAAACAAAAAAACCAAACAAAAAGTTGACGTCTGAAAAAATATAAACAGTTTTAGATTAATTGGAGCACTAATTTGCACTTTTTCGCGACATTTTTAAAATACTTTTAGAAATTGTTTATTTAGATCAGCTGCTTTAGTGCATAAATTGCATTAGTATAGCGAAGTACGAAATAAATAGAACGCTCACAATCAATGCCAAAACCTTTGCAAGTGTAAACTTTTGCAATACAAAACTGCATCGAATACCACTAATGTTAATTGTATTATATTTTAACAATGTAAAAAAATAAATAAAATTCAGTATTCCCTCGATTTACGTCGTCTCGATTTGTTGTTCCGATTAACGTAATCAAAAATTTTGTTCCCTTTAACTTCGATTTGCACCGTCATTCGATTTACGTCGCCTCTGTTGTTTATAAACAAAATCAGGGGAATTCCTCTTTTAAAAAATTCAATACATAGAATAAAAATTCAATTGTTTTAGTTTTTTTTTTTGTAAAATGTACATTAATATAATGCATCTGATAGTAAGTAGTCCATAACATTCTACGACGCAAATCGAGAGAATACTGCACAATAATTTCTAAATGTTATTAAAGAATTGAATAAATATCATTGTTGAGGCAAATAAGTCTGCTTCAGGAAGCACTTTGGCAAACAGAATTTAAAGCGTGATGCAAAACTCAATAAATTTGATTTTCACATCAAACAGATGAAAATAAATACCATAATGCGATTACCTATAAATTTTTATTGTATGTAGTATTAAAGTAAAGGTTTTTTTCTGGCAACTCTGCTATTGTACCCATTCCTCTTGATACATCGCCGAACAGTCTGGTCAGAAACGGTAATTTCTAGATTCTGTTCTCATTTTCCGATTTAATTCGACGGCACTTAACTTAGGATTTTCTTGAATAGAACGAATAATAGACCGCTCTGTTCGTTTGTCGAGAATGCGGGGGCGCCCACTACGAACTTTGTTTTCATAATTTCCATTTTTTTTGAAATTTTTTATTATTGTTTGGACTGCGCTTTTACTTAAATTTAATAAATTTCCAATTTCATTAAGAGATTTTCCATCATTTCTCAATTTGATGACAGTTTTTCGAATTGGTTCAGAAATTTCTTTGCCTTTGCCCATTTTCTTCCACTAAAAACACTTTTTGTTTTTACATATTTTGCAAGTGTGATCACTTTTAGTTAAAGTAAAACCTCTGCTACTGATTTTAAACAAAGCATCACAAAAATCGTAGCGGAAATTTTAACGGTACAACATTTTTTTTGCAGGGTATTTAAACTTATGTAACTTTAGAAGAATACCGATTACTGCTGTTTTGTTGTTATTTATTTTAAATAACAACAAAATATTCTAAAAGATGATGGAAATATTTTTTAGTGCATAAAACAAAAAAAGTAACTAACATTTTTAATAAAATTATGTAATTTTTCAAGAAAATAGAAAAATTGTAAACGTATGTAAACTTTTGTAAGACTGTGTAGTATTATAATGGTCGTCGATTGATTGCAGATCAAACAATTTTGATTTTCATTCCAATTATTCAACATAACAATTGTTTGTATAAAATAATAAAGTTGTATGTACAGCCAATCGCTACGTGCAAGAGGCGCACACACAATTTTCTATTCATTTTCAATTGTGGAAAAGGCCTTGAGCAGATTAAATACATGTTTAAACGTCTGATCTATGTACATATATAACAGCTTATTTAGGTGCTTGGATTTTTTGTGTATGTGAAACCGAATAGTTCCCGATAACTGTATATAATTGAACTTTATTGGCTTTAGATGGGCATTTTACAGTAAGTTATGATGTTCACGTCATAGCCTAATTGTACTGAAAACATGCACATGTGGCGGATATATTTCTAATTTGTTTCTTTTGCAGATGCACCAACATGCTCACTCAAATTGTACGATATGTGAAGTTTTTGTCTAGAAGAGTGTACTTATACCGAGGAATTCCTATTTTCATTTTACTTTGTTTTACTATTTTAATAATCGAGTAAAATCAAAGCAAAATGGAAGGATGGAATGCATGCAAACAAGGTAAAGTTTCTGACTGTGGTCAACATGGCAACCACCAGGACGATCCTTGTCTTGCTGTATTCAAGTTGACACGCAGCCTCCTCGTAGGCACCTCCTGGATGGCATTTTAGCACCCGCTAGATATTAACTAATTCTTGGCTTCTTGGGGCTTGGAGCTTGGAACCCGTCACGTAAAAATCCCATCCAATGAATACCCCAACAATAGGCTCTAAAAAGATCCCCACTAAAATTGACGACTACGGCAAACGTTTCAATGACAACGATTTAAGAATAGGCACATGGAACGTCCGCACCTTTCACAGTGTAGGCGATTCCGCCCAAATGGCGGATGACCTCATGAAATGTAGGACGGACATCACTGCCATACAGGAAATGCGATGGATAGGACAAGGATGCAAAAGGCTAGGACCTTGCAACGTGTAGCAGTACCATGTTGATAAGAACAAATTCGTATGCGTTCTCCGCTCAACTTTCCTATAAGCTCCGTCGATCCCCATCCAATCTCAACGACATTGGAGGACTGTGGGACAAGATCACCCAATCCTTGCGCAATACTGCGGAAACAGTCCTTGACTTCGAGCGCCCACCCCAACGAAATCAATGGTACGATAAGGAGTGTTGCGATGCAGCTGCAGGGAAAAACGCCGCATACAAGAAAGCGTTGCAGTCAGCCGCTACGCGAGCCATTGTCGAGAGGAGAAGGGATGAGAGACGCCTTTTCAGACGCAAGAAGAACAGGAAAGGCGTAAGCGTGAGGAAGTCGAAATGTACAGATTTAGGAATGACGCTCGAAAATTCTATTAAAAGGTTAAGCGTCTGACAGAGGGGTATAAGCCCGGAGCGTCTTCCTGCAAGGATGAGAAAACTGGTTACAGATCCGCAGGGGGTACTGAGATTGTGGAGGAAACACTTATCTAATACCGCCTATAAAGATGATGTTTCAAACCCGATCGATGATGACGGCTTGGAGATCCTGCCGCCTAGCCATGAAGTGGTTAAAGTCGCGATTATGTGTCTTAAAAGCAACAAAGTGGCAGGTCCTAATGGATTGTTTGTTTACAAAATATGTCTAGAGGAAAGTATGCCCAACGATTGGAACCTCAGTGTCCTCTGTCCTGTCCTGAAAAAGGGAGACCCTACGATATGCGCCCACTACGAGGGTATAAGCTTTCTCCCTATCGCATATAAGGTTCTTACGGGCGTATTGTGTGAACGACTGAAACCACTCGTCAAAATACTAATTGGACCGTATCAGTGCGGTTTCAGACCTGGCAAGTCCACCATAGACCAGATCTTCACACCTCTTCAACTTCGCCATGGAGAGTGTTCTGCGAAAGCCGGGAGTGCATCGCAACGGCACTATTTTTCAAAAAAGTGTCCAGTTGCTTGCGATATCGACATCATAGGGCATACCAAGCGAGACGTACTCCTGCCTTTAATGCTATTGAACGGGAGTCTACTAAGATAGGTTTGGTAGTAAATGAGGGCAAAACAAAGTATATGCAGAGACGTGTGCCCTTTTGATTCTGAGATTACGGCAGATAACTATACCTTTGATACATTCAAGGAATTTATTTGTCTTGGCTCCGCCGTTACCACCATAAATGATGTCAGTATAGAGATCAAACGCAGGATTACTCTTACGAACAAGTGCTACTATGGTCTCAATAGGCAATTGAGTAGCAGAGACCTCTCGTGCAACAAAACTAATTCTCTACAAAACACTCATCCTTCACCTCATGGACCCTATTAAGAACTAATGCAGCAGCCTTGAAAGTATTCGAGAGAAAAGTCCTACGTAAAATCTTCGGTCCAATGCGAGTTGTCGATGATTTCCGCATCCGATTCAACAGTGACCTGTATGAGATCCTCAACGACAGACGTTGTACAGCGTTTTAATATCCAGCGGCTGCGCTGGTTCAGGCTTATGGTTTGAATGGAGGAGGCGAAGAGGACGACCTTTTATCCGTTGGAAGGATGTTACCAACTGCCGTAAGCGCGCAAGCGGGTTGTTATGGCCAATTAAGTAAGTAAATAAAAGCAAATACACTGTCGTATAATTTTTTATACTCATTTTTAAAACACAGATGGTATTTTGTAACATTTTCCGTGAGACTTTACGTATGTAAAAGCCTTTTTATGTAAACTACACTTAATAAACAGAATATGACAGGACAGCGGAGCTAGCAAAGTTAGAGATGTGAATGTGAAAAGTTAGTGGCATGTCCAAAGTGTAATTTACGTGTAGAACGGGTACCGAAAGTAAGATAGTACTGATATCTTTCATAGCGGCTGAGGAGTAAAAACAAACTTCAGGTGAGTTATGTTGTTTTCTAAGAACTCCACAATATTAATAGGTAAGTTAAGATTTTTAAATTAGATTAGCTTGTCGAAAGCTTGAGGAACTTCGATAATTTAAAAAAAAAAACAATATTTTTTTAAGTGCCTAATCTGTATGCCGTAATCTGTGGTAAATTCTTGCAAGATTTTTCCTGAAGCCAAACCATGATCTGGAATCGTATTTAATAATGGTTGTATTTTCCTAATCTTTTTTAGGAAATGTTCCAAATTAATTGATTTATAATTTAAAAGTCTGTTTTTAGAAAATTTGGGCATAAAGTAAGCTTTTCCTTTACTCGCGAAGACGAAACCATAAAATTAGAAAGACCGGTTAATATCGATTATGATTATCAACTAAACTCTTTTACTTAATCCTAACTTAACTTAATCCTAACTGTGCTAATTATTCAGCAACTCCGTTGCTTTTATTTGACCTTGTTATTTATATATATTCTATATGTATTATTCAGTATAAATTTTCTTTCCATTTTTAATTTTATAAATTTTAAATTGACCTTCGAAATTGAATTCTATGTTTGGTTTCTGCTAATTTCTATTTTACCTATTTACTAATATTAAAAGTATCGGAGTTTCTTTTTATACATATTTTGTTTTTGTAAGTAATAATTCAACATTCTTTTAGCATAAGAAGTTTTTGTTTTCAAAAAATAATTCAGTGCGTTATTGAACACGAAAGAGTCAAGTTCTTTTTCTCGTGTACATGTATATTATAATTCATTGACCTTATTACTAAATTAATGTTACATCAGGGGAGTTCATTTTATTTAAATTCAATATTTCATATTACTTCAACAGTATATAGACAACAGTAAATTAAACAAATTATAATTAAAAGAATTACAAAATAAGACAAATAAATAAGGAATAATCAACAACATTCCGGCCCCATTGAAGGACTGGAGGTCTTCAATTTAGTGGCAGTGGACGTTTATAGCCGCCGTTGCGCGTTGCGACCTCCGCCAACCTGACCTCGCCGTCTTTGCCTTTGAATACAGCGACGACTTTCCCGGTCAACCAATGCTATGACGGGCGATTTTCCTCGTGGACGATTACCACTTGACCTACCTCTATGTTGAATGCTTCCTGGTACCACTTGGACTTGCTCTGAAGACCGAGGACGTAATCCCGAGACCAGGCCTGCCAGAATGTCTGCTTGAGGTTGCAGAGGAGACACCAACGCTTGCATAACTTCATCTCCGTGTCTCTCACGTCGTCTGCGGATTCTGGCGGCAGCGAACGCAGACCCCCTCCTAGGATTATATGAGCTGGTGTTAATGCTTCTTCATCGTTGGGGTCTGGAGACAGCGGCGCAATTGGACGGTTGTTGAGCACCGCCTCTACTTCTGCAACCATTGTTGCCATTACTTCTTGGGTTTTTTATATTTGTAAGCTTTTAGTACCTATCGATATAAAACTTTATTTTTACTGATAAGAAGCTTAGGAATAAGTTTGTTTGTTAAAGAAACAGTGCGGTCCTCAATGGACTGTAAACCGGCTTTCAGTTAGTATATTGATAATTGGGCTTGTAGGGAAAGTTCCAATGCTCCGTCGAGCGGCAGCATGACATGGAGCCTTAATTAATTTTAGATTTGACGGAGCACACCAACCATAAATTGGAAGGCCATAATCTATTTTAGCTAGGAGGATGGAACGTGTTATATTAACCATAGTGGAGATATGAATGTTGCAATTCTTGGAGGTCAGGAACTTTATTATATTCAATCTGGTGTTGAGGCTTTTCCTGAGTTGTAAGCAGTGTTCTTTAAATGTGAAGCTCTCGTCGAAGGTGATACCAAGAATGCGCAGGTTGTTAACACGTTTAATTTTTATATTCGATGTCAAGTAAGTTGCTGTTCCTTTTAATGCAGATATGTAACAGGCTGCATTTATCAATAGAGAGTTTGGCACCTGATGTGACACTCCAATTATCAATATTCTTTAGAATGTTTGTGAAGGCATCTTTAACTTTATTATTATCCTTTATTTTAGTGAAAATAAATACGTCATCTGCATAGATAGAATATTCTATCTGGCTATAAGAAGAAATAATTTTGCTGAGCTGGTTAAAAGCAATTATAAAAAGCACCACAGATAGGGGAGAACCTTGAGGTATTCCATTGTATAGGCCAAAAGTTTTTGACTGTTTACTATTTACTATTAGTCAGAATATTCTTGACAATTGAATACATTTTTTGCCAATGTCCCAATAACTTTGATAAAGAAACCAATTCGCAGATTCGATTTTATATTTTAGCTTCCTAGCATAAGAAGGAATGTTAAAGTTTTTTGCTATTTTAATAATGATAGGAAAGTGATCACTTCCGTGTAAATCATCAAGAGTATCCCAAGAACAGAAAGTGGCAATCTGTGGTGAACATAGAGAAATGTCGACATGTGTAAATGTGTTGTGAGTGGATACATGCGTGGGTTTGCTATTATTAAGAATTATAAGATCTTCACTTAAAATTAAATTTTCCAAAATCTTACCACGTGAGTTGGTGACTCTTGAACCCCAGAGTGTACTCCAAGCGTTAAAATCACCAGTAATAAGCAGGGGGGGATTAATTTTGTTTAAGGCATTTTTCAAAATATTTGCAGATAGGGGTTGATGTGGTGGAATGTAGGTGTTAACAAAATTAAATTTTAAACCAATATCTATTTCGATTGCAATGGAAGGTATATATGGATCTGTGTATAGTAATTTGTGGGGTATTGATTTTTTTTATTAGAATTGCAATACCTTGTTTAGCAGAATTGTTACTGGCTAAATTGTGAAAAAACACCATTGTATTGTTTAGGGTATATTATATTATTGATAATGGTGGATGGTATATGTGTTTCTTGGATAGATATAATGTCCGGATGATAGTCTTTGATTATTAGTTGTAGTTCGTGATAATTATTAATTATACCATTAATATTCCATTGAAGAATTTTAAAATTCATTATTGTAGTAGAGGACTAATTATTCGTCGTCTACAGACATTGTTTCTTGTAGTCCTCTTTGCTCAATAAAGGAATTGTTGATTGCTGTTGTTGCCTTAGGCAAAGAGAGGTTTTTGGTTTGTTTTGTGTTGTGTGTTTCTTTATTTTTTAAAGTAGTTGTTGTTGACGAGCTAGCTAAAGATTTGGTCATAGACCGAGTTGTTATTGTAGGTAATGTTTTTAAATTGTTATTTTTATTTGTTGATGTGTTTAGTAGGTTTGATTGTTGTTTGGCAAAAGTAGATGAATTATCAATTGTATTTTTTGTTGTTTCAGTAACATTATATTTTTGGGGAATTGTTTGTTTAATTGAAATGTTTTCTTCAATAGTGACTATTGCGGAGCTGTTGCTAGGGGAAATATTTTTTTCGTTAGACTTTTTGTTGATTTTGTTGTTTAGGACATCAGAATATGTTTTTATTTTATTTATTTATTTATTACGATAGATACTAAAATATATACATATAATACTATATTAACAATTATTTTTACAGAAATCTCTAAGAAGTTTCATAAATACATTAATATTATCACAATTTTTTATGTTACTTGGTAACTCATTGTATTTTTTCAAACCTTATATTCTAAACAATTCATATCTCTACAAGTTCTCATATATGGTAGTCTGTAATTCTCTCTTCTTCTTGTATTGTAATTGTGGATATTATTATTATATTGCAATTTCGCATTCAAATATGTAGGACAAAGTCCTAACTTTATCTTATGTATAAATTTCATTGTATGTAACATTATAGTCTGTCCAACATTAAGCCAATTTAATTCGTTTAACATGCTTCTTATACTAGAATAATAATCCTTATGTAAAATAAAACGCATTGCCCTATTTTGCAGTTTCTGTAATGTGTCCATCTGAGAGGTACTTAATAGAAATTGTATTGAGGGACAATAAAGAAAGTGCGGTAAAATTATGCTATTGTATGCTTTCATTTTATAATTCTTATGTAATAATTTCGTTGATCTAGACATAATTCCAATCTTCTTGGCAATTTTAATTCTAATATAATTTAAATGTTCGTCAAAGTTTAATTTATCATCAATCATTACACCCAAATATTTAATCACATTAACCCTCTCGATATTATCATTTTTTATTTTCAATGCACAATTATCAACATTTACATGGTTTCTTGGTAATATCATTAATTTTGTTTTGGTTATATTCAATTTTAACTTATTCTGGCATAACCACACATATAAATTGTCAATATCCTCCTGCATCATTTTCATTGCATTATTTATGTTTCGATCTGAAACCATCAATAGTGCATCGTCAGCAAATAGTCTTATTTTACAATATTTCAAGCAAGACATAATGTCATTTATATATAAAATAAAAAGCAATGGTGCCAATATTGTTCCTTGTGGTAGTCCTATGTTTATATTTATCGTACTTGATACTGCATCACCCATAACTACTCATTGCTTTCGATCAGTCAGATAGCTGGCCATCCAATTGTTCTCCATACCAACAATACCTATGCCACGCAATTTCGCCAATAATATATGTATGTCAACAGTTTCAAAAGCTCTTTTTAGGTCAAGAATTGTTGCAACTATGCTTGACCTTTGGTTCAGATCATTTTTCCAATCAGACAATACCAGATTCAATGCTGTCTCACATGAATGATTACTTCTAAAACCAGACTGTTCATCAATTAATATACAATTCTTGCTCGAGTGACTGTCCAGTTGTTTCTTCACTATTAATTCCATAAGTTTGGTGTCACTAGTAATAGTATTTATTGGTCTAAGTTCCTCAGCAATCATTGTATTTGCAACTTTTTTTATTGGGAAAATTGTTGTCAACTTCCATTTTTCTGGAACTACACCTGTCATGAAACTTTCATTTAAGATATTCGCGTAGAAGTAGGCAGTGTACTTCAATGAATCTTTGAAAACACCTTCTGAGAATAAATTTTCACCACCAATTTTGTATTTTAATTCAAATTGATTATTTGAATTTGATGTTAAATCTACGTAGTCATACTGTTCAATCGAGTCATTAATTTCCTTTACGCTATTTACGAAAAATTTATTTAAGTTTTCTGACATTTCATTTTGATTATCGTAAACAATATCGTTTATTTTAATAGATTTTATTTCATCTTTCTGTTCTTTTAAATTCGAGACTTCTTTTAAATACTTCCACATATTTCTACTATTTTTTGCATTCGTGTTTATTTTTTGTTCAATATACTGAATCTTTTTAATTTTATTAACTTTTTCGCCGTTTAATTTCATTATAGTCGTCCCATTGACCAGTTTGCATTGATATTTTATATTTTTCAAACTTTCGTTTATTCTTCTCACAAAGCTCTCTATCGTACCATTTATTTCTTATTTTTAATATCACAGTTCGTTTCACAATTATTGCAGACATTATTTCAATTATTATATCATTTATATATTTTATCTTATAATCTATATCACAGTCATTACCAAAGTTAAAACTATATTGCCTTAAATAATTTAATAAAATATCACAGCTATAATTACTCCATATTGTTAGGTGTTTTGTCATTCTCATGTTTAACTCGTCACTAGCAGGTACATCAAATGCAATGGACTCATGATCACTTATTTGGTAATTTTCAAGTTTATCACAGTTTATGTTATCATCATTACAGAATATTAATTCAATTTTGGTAGAACTATGTTCAGTTATTCTTGTGTCAAACTTTACACATTGTTTCATGTCAACATTTAAAAAACTTCATTTAGTTTATTTGAGTACAAATTGTTTTTATTCATATCAATATTAAAATCACCAACCATAATATTATGTTCACGCAGACTAATATTCTGATCAACAATAAGGTTAAGATTATCTATAAATTCCGCACAACTTCCACTAGGTGACATATAAACAACACCAAAATTCCAATTTTTAGTCAATTTTTTTGTTTTTATAATTAAGCACCATAGGTTATTTGGAATAGCTTTCACATATACTTTTTTAAATTCAATCATTTCATGGACATATATGATAACACATATGCGAATCACATCTAACAGTTTTATAAAAGTCTATATTAATCTCTTGGTCAATTATATTCTTCGTCACACAATTTTCTGTACATAACACTATACTAGGTTTTGTTTGTTCAATAAGCATTTGAAGTTCATTTTTGTTGGATATTATCTATTATATGCACTTAATGTATTTATTATTGCCTTTCTCTATATATTTGTAATTAATTTTCCTGTCATTTTTATTTACTCGTGATTGCTAGTAAAAAGTTCTTTTCCTTTTTTCCTCAACTTTTCTTAAGAAAACTGGACACAATTTACTGTTTGTCATATGGTTAATATCAAGATCCATCTTTCTTGATTCATTTATTCTCATACAGTTAATACATTTGTTAACACTGTCATTTTCAAAATCATTTGACCTATGGGTTTTCAAACACTTTATACAAATATCATCATTTTTACAATTAACAGCTTTATGTCCATAGTCTTTACATTTAAAACAACAAAGTATATTTACGTCTTCATATACATTACAACGCTCCCATCCAACATTTAATTTTCCAACAGACATAGTTTTATTAAAAGATTCCACACTTGTCGCAATTATTGCATTATAAAAACATCCACTTGGTTTTTTTACTACGTATTGTTTAATAACTTTTATTTCCTCATTTACTATACAATCATTTTGTCTTTTCAATCAATTGTTCATCTTTATATTGATATGACATTTTTGCAATATTAATTTTTGGCTTAGAAGTTTCTGGTATTTTTATTTCATAATCATTGTTCAATTTATCCTCCATAATTTTCTTCATTTTTTTCGCTCATAATCATTAGAACTTTCGACTACCGCAACACCATTCTTTTTTATTACAACACTTGATATTTTGAAATCCGCAGGATCAATTTTATTATTTAAATCACTTTTTGTTTTGTCACTACTTTGCCTGTTTTTTGGCTTTATAATTAACGGCTTGTCAGTTTTCACCTCGTTTTTCGTTTTATCACTTGTTTGTTTACTTTTTGACTTAATAATTAATGGCTTATCATTTTTCGTATCTGGCAATGCTGTTTCGCAGCATCAGCAAATGTCATTTTATTTATTACTTTTTTGTTATTCTCCGCCATTGTTTTTATTTCTTCATTTATTTTCTTACTTTCATTCTTATTATGTTCAAGTTCAATACAAATTTTCTCACTGTTTTCTTTTATATTTTCTGCAGCTCTATTTAGTTTTTCAGCATAAACAATATTCTTTTCACACACTTGCTGCGTTTTGGCTATTTCACTTAATTTTAAATCAAATGAATTTTTAATATCATCGATCATTTTTTTCACAATCTTTTCATTATTATTTATAGCCATATCAAATTCTCTTTTGTACTCCCTCAAGTATTTGTTGTTTTTGTCCACTGCCTTATGCATTTCTTTAAGTATGCCATCAACATTTTGGATATAAACAACACAATCATCACACATACATCTCAACATATTAATTTCCTTTGATTTAACTTCCGTGTAGGTATCTAATCCCGAGCATTTTAGTGCAAGATGATACACTCTTCCACACACTCCTTCACATCTAATACCTGTCTCACCACGAATTCCGCCATTACATTTGGCGCAATCCATTTTAGATTTTATATATACTTAGCTTATTTTCTTTTAATAAATTCAAAATTCCACTTAGTATATTCACTTTTTGTAAGGTTTTCAATAGTCCTGTCTAGTTTTTAAAACCCAATTTTTTTTTTTTTTTGTGTAAACCAGCACCCAGGGGATGACCCCTACTCATGCAGTGCATTGTGCAGGTTTAGGAAAGGTAGAAAGAGGGAAGATGCGAACGGTAAGGAAACGAGTTGCTGCTGGTGACTGTAAAATGGTCAGTGCTATACCTTCACCATTAGACAGTCTACAGCAAACGTCCCAAAGAAGCCCGCAGTTTCTCACAACCACTTATGTTGTGTGTGTTAATTTTATACAGAATTGGCGGGACCTACAGTTTAAAGTCGACTCCGAACGACAGATTTTTGAGAAACAAGAAGAGAAAGAGAAGAAATCGCCGAAAAAATACTTTTTTTTGTATTTTTTATTTTTGATGTCTGGCCTGGGATACGAACCCGGGCCTTTTGTCAAATAAGCCAACACACTACCCACTAGACCACGGCGACTTCATTTATTAATAAAATTAATTTTTTTATTTATTAACAACTACAGGTTCACTTAATTTTAACGACTGATATTTTTCCTTAGCGACTTTCAAAGTACATTTTTCTTTTGTTTTTATTTTTAGAATTTCTTTTCGTTGTTTGAATATTTTACATTCCTTAGAAGAAGACGGGTGTTCGTCGGAACAGTTTATGCAAAAAGTCCGCGGGGGTAGACCGCAGTTTTCACACAATGGATTGTTTTTGCACCATTTTTTTGTGTGCCCGAGTAATTGAGTAATTAATTTTGCAGCGCATAGGATTTGGAAAATATTGGCGAACTTTGATTCTATGCCAGGAGATATCGAGTTCATCTGGTGTTGAATAGCGGTCAAAAGTTAGTAGCAGAACACCACTTGGTTTAAAGACACCTTGTTCGTTTTTCTTTTGGTATTTGTAGACATCAGTAACACCTTGGGAACTTAGTTCTGATACAATCTCTGATTCTGGAACGTCATTTAAATAGGGAGCATAAACAGTACCTTTTGAGGAATTCAGATTGTCGTGATATTTGCAGCATATATTACAGATGCTGGGTAGAATTTTGTATTTAATCAATTTATCAGCATTAGTTTTGTGGCCTATTAGAAGCAGCAGATTGCCATCCCTTAGTTCTGTTTCGTCAGAATATCCAAGCAAATTAATTTTAACGATCGATAAACAAGAGAAACAAGAAAATTGCTGTAATGTTTTATTACCAGATGTTGCCGATATTACAACGTATTTCGGATCGGGTTTTTGGGTGTTTGGCAATACGGGGAAAGTTTCGAAAATATTCTGGTGTGTACGTTTCTTTTTTGCTCGGGGGGAATCCGCTAATAAAGAAAAGCGGTTGTCCCCCAAATGGGCGGACCGGACATATCAACTGCGTGATAACCAATAAATAATTTAAAATCACTTTCGGAAAATTAATATTAATCACTGTATATTAGAAAAAAAGAAATAAAGAATAACACAGAACTGAATCGCAACGAGATGAAAAAAAGTCAACCGGTCAATGCAGACGTTAGTCGATGACTGTGATAACGAATATAATAACAATACAATATACAATAATGATAAATAGAATTTGGGAACAATATACGTTGTCATTGTCAACAGCACATACCAAGGGTGGATTTTATTTGATTCAAAAAAACTATGTAAGTTTTACAAGTTTGAAATGTAAAATATATCTTTTGTGTTCAACAATAAAGAGTTCTCGGGTAACTTTCAAAAACCTCTTAAACTTGATCAGCTTGCAAGTTTAAGGTAAAGATACAAATATATTTTACACTTCTTACCTCTTGAGAGTCGGAACTACTCCCATGGTTTCTTTCAGCTATGCACAAGATACACCGGCAACAACGAGTCATCTGGATTAGTCTTCTGAAGGTAGTATGTATGTTAATGATGACTTCCTCAAAGATTTTGTGTTGGTGATGATGAATCTTCTGTACGCTGAATTTTTTTTTGTTTATATTTTTTTTTCTTTTTTTATTTCTGTTCACTTTATTTGAATATTTTTATGTAATTCTTCGTTTATTTTATTTTTTTGATGTGTTTGATTTCTTTTAATTTATGAATATTTTTACACTTGTTTTATGTATGTTTTTATATTCTCACAACACTAACAACACTCACTATATGTCGTTATTTTATTTTATTTTATATTGGTTTTTATTCTTTAACATTAACTTTTAACTTTTTAACTAAATAACTTTTATGTAATTTTTATTTATTTGTTGTATATTGTTATCGTGTCTTATATTGTTTTACGTTGGTTTATTTAAATCTTAATTACTTTATAAGATTTACCAATCAATCTGATTCGAAGTATTTTATCGAATCACTCCCGCTATTCTAATTTTAAATAACTTATAAAATTCACACGCGAGTACGATGGTTTGGTCTTTTTTATACGAAATCACTTATCATGTCCCTGCTCGGGAGCCAAAATGTTTTTTCCTAATCTTTTTTAGGAAAAGTTACAAATTAATTGATTTATGATTTAAAGGTTTTTTTTAGAAAATTTGGGTACTAAATAAGCTTTTCCTTTACTCACGAAGACCAAACCATATAATTAGAAAGACCGGTTAATATCGATTATGATTATCAACTAAACTCTTTTATTTCATATTTTTTAATTCTGACTTATTCTATGTACTTAATCATAACTGCGCTAATTATTCAGCAACTCTGTTGCTTTTATCTGTCCTTGTTATTTATATATATTCTATATGTACATTAGAGCGACTTACCAAAAAAAGTGCTCGATGTACCCTCCTAAAAGTGAACCTTGGACTTTTTAAGATGACATTTAAAATATTTCGGCTCCAGCTTAGACCTCTCGTGAGATGGACCATTTTGAAAAAGTGTCTATTTTTTAATTTGAGCATCTGTTTCCTTACCAACATATACAATATCTATATCATAAGAAAGGTTTTTTAAGGCGCGTCTAACCGTGTATACAATTTGTCCAAGGACGATCATCCATATACTTTTTTAAGGATATTCTGTAAAAAAATGGTTTTTGATTTTTTTGTTTGAGGTTGTTTGTAGTAATAATGTCAAATTAACATATTTTAATCGTTAGACGATTTAATTAAATACTGGTCTCAGCTTTTTTTGAAATTCGCCCAAGTTCGCGTTTTCAAAAAAAAAAAAAACAATGGGGTGGTAGCCCTTCGTTGTAAATAGGGCAATTGGGTATCAAATTTTTTCTTTTGCCAAGTACATCATCTTTGTATGTAAATATTTCAGATTTTTGCAAATTAGAAGCATTTTACACGGTGCTCTGGAATATATAAAAATGCAATTCTGAGGTAATTCAAATATGATAGCATATTTGGTTTCTAGAACAAATATTAATGAAAATAGAACTAAAGAAAGAAAAAAATAAATGATCCACGACTTTTTGACGGCATATTTTTTTACCAAATTAAAAAAAGTTATAAAATTTTATTGCTTATATTTAAAAAACTACAAACTAAAACTACTACAAAACCCGAACTACCGCGAATTTCAAAAAAAGGGGAGACCCGTATTTAATTAAATCGTCTAAAGATTAAAATATGTTAATTTGACATTATTATTACAAACAACCCTGAACAAAAAATTCAAAAACCATTTTTTGCAGAATATCCTTAAAAAATGGACATGGATGATCGTCCTCGGACAAATTGTATATACTGTTGAACGCACCTTAAAAAACCTTTCTTATGATATAGATATTGTATATGATGGTAAGGAAACAGATCCTCAAATTAACAAAATATTCAAATATAGACCCTTTTTCAAAAAGGTCCATCTCACGAGAGGTCAAAGCTGGAGCCGAAATATTTTAAATGTTGTCTTAAAAAGTCCAATGTTCATTTTAAGAGGGGTACACTTTGCACGAATTTCGCTTCCATACAACTTGTGTCGCTCTAATGTACATATATTATAATTCATTGACCTTATTACTAAATTAATGTTAAACTGTTTGTTAAACAAATTATAATTAAAAGAATTACAAAATAAAGACAAATAAATAAGGAATAATCAACAACAATGATGTTAATTTTTATATATCTAAAGATTTTCAGAAAGCGTTGGCTTTGTTCGCAATAAACTTTGTTTTCCGTTTACTATGTTTTCATTTTAACTTGTGAAATGTATATAAGTATTTTTTTAATTTTGAACTAATTGCTTCATTTACTCTTTCATATATTTGCGGTGTGTGCTACGATATCAAGGGAATTTTAAATAATAAGAATAGTAGAGAGACCGAAGGTTGCCGTTACTTAAGAGAGTGAATCTGTACACTGTAAAGGACATATTACCTATCTTCATAAACGTTCGTAAAAAATATACAGTATATTCACTCTTGACTATTACAATTACGGTCAGAATTACGGTCTGTCTTTGTCGGCCTTAGTAAAATTTTACGTAGTCAACCGCCCACCTGAAAAAAGCCTCCAATAGAATGACAGAATTACAGGTAAAAATTGAAACGAAGTTTTAGAAATTTGTTTTGTGTCTAGGTAGAATCGCACGAAGTCGCCGTTGTTTATTAGCTAATATGTCGGCTTATTAGACTAAAGGCCACGGTTAAAATATCACACATCCCGAATAACTTGAATTATGAAAAAATATATTTCTTCGGCAACTTCTCTTGAGAGATTTCTGGCAAAAACTCTGAGGGTAAATAATATTGCTCAAAAATTTGTTGTTTAAAGTCGAGTTTAAACTGGGACCACTTGTAGATAAAATTAATAGACATAATATAAATGGTGGGAGAAGGGTTGTAATATCCAATAAAATAAGTAAGTAAGTAAGTCTTATATGGTGCTTACACCAAGTTGAGGCGTCGAGGATCGAATATATAATAAAGAATAGATGAACAAATTGCAATATCCAGTATAAAAATACCGATAACTAAATAGGAAGATGTTCCTAAGGAGGTCGATACAAGTATATCGAAGCACCCCTATCTAAGAAGATTGTAGCCAACTGTGATTCATTATTAAGAATACCTAACCAGATATAATAAGATGTCTTTCCTTTCTTTAGAAAGGATATTGTAAAGCAATTATACGTCGTGTAGTTTCAATTATTGAATATCATTTTATTTTTTATTTTATAGACTAGTTAACGCAGCGAACTTCGTTCCGTCCAAAATTGATTTTTTTATTGCGGAAAACAGGTCACATTATCTATTTATTGTAATACGCTGTACCACCCCCTCTGAGTAGTTCTTAAAAAGAAAAACGTGAACTATATAGTGGTGGATGAATGCTTTTATAAAAATGTAAATAAAAGGATTTTTGTAACCGGCAGTGTTTGCCGTTGGTTACGTTGCAGCTTGATCGATTTTTGTTTATGTTTGCACTAACTCCCCTGATGTTATTCAGTGGCTAAATGAATTCGAGGAGATGGGCAGTATACTGAACTGGTCACAACTACAGTTTTACTCCTACGGGAAGATGTTATTGATTGGCGCCGCGAAGATGTTTGTCAGGAGTCAAAAGGGTATGCTGTACTTTCTTCAGCTACACTGTTCTCCGCTCAGCCGCAGCCCTCATTATAATACTCTCACAATGCAACAGCAGAACTGCAACCCTCAGCCAGTGTTGTCAGATTTTTTTACCTCGCCATAAGGTATATGCAAAATCGCCAAATTAAAATATTATTCATTTTTTCCAAAATAAAAATCGACAAAAGTTTAAAAAATCATTTATATTTATTTATTTCATGTATTATAAGGTCAATGTAAAACTGCTAAAAGTCTATAATAAAAAATATTATAATTTTACATTACATTTTATACAAAAATTAATTGCATAAATCTATAATAGCTATTTTGCATCCAAAGCACGATGATGTATATTGATCATTCGATGCAGATTGGTACGGCAAAGTGGCATCAGCAATAGATTTTAGCCAATCTACAAAAGTCATTAAAAGGTTTAAAATATTACATTTGCGTACTTATCTATGGCCCACCTTTCATTTTCCCAATACTTTCGATATCGACGATCTACTTTAATTTTTTTTGAAGAAGATGCTATTATAACATTTTCGTTTTTAAATAAATAGTATTTATTAATTTTTACTTTTCCTAAATGTTTTTCTTTTCTTTTGAAGTCTTACATACATACATAATTGGCTTTACAACCCTTCAGTCAGGATTATTTACCTAGTTTCTCACACTACTTATGTTGTGTGTGATAAAAATGGCGGAAAATACATCTTAACGTCGACTCCGAATAACAAATTTTTGAGAAACTTTTTCAGAAATATGCTGAGAGGAAATCGCCGAAGAAATATTTTTTTTATATTTCGTTTTGATGCCTGAGCTGGGATACAAATCTGGGCTTTACGACTAATAAGCCAACACACTACCTACTAGACTACAGAGACTTCTTAATTTTTCTATTTACCGTTAACTAATTTGACACTTTTTTGTCATCAATACTGCACATTTAAAGAAATGTCACACTTTACATTTTTCAAAATCAATTTTGACAGAATAATACTCCTAACTACAACAATCAGCTTGTTGTTTTTTATTGTTTTACAAGCATACGAAATGACAAAGACATTCGTGTAACCCATAAATATGAACTGTTTTACTTGTTGACATTAATTGTGCCATTCTCTATGTAATAATAACATAATTCATGAGGGATACTATAAGAACATTATGTTATTAAAGTGCTAAAAAAGAATTTCAGGAAAATAAAAATAATTTGTGAAAAATAGCCAAATAAATCGCCATTTAGTCTGTAAATCGCCACGTCCCCAAATGAAAATTTTGGTCGCCAAAGGCAATGAATAATCGCCACGTTTAGCGAGAAATCGCCACATCTAACAGCAGTGCCCTCAGCATCAAATTCAGCAACTCAGCTTTATTTACAGCACTGTACTACTCACGATACACAACACTCTTACAATACAAACAGCGGAACAGCAACCGTCAGCATCTCACACACAGCACTCTCACACAACGTCGCAGTCAAAACATGAGTATGGTTTCACTATTCTCTCTTCCTTCTCGTTCTCTCAAAGCAGTCTCACTCTCTTGAATTAAATTTGGTGGTGGGTTTTTTCTTCAAGTTTACTCTCACTCTCGTAAGATTTCAACAAGAGAAACACTCACCATAGTCTTAATATTTTATTATAGTTCTCCCATGAGTTTATTTTATAACACTCTAGATAACGGTATATTTATAGACGGTAGCCGTAACTGAACAGCTGATGAGGCTTAAAATGTCAAAATGTTGTTGTTTTTTTAGTGTTTGTTGTAACCATTTTTATAAATTTTTTAACATTTTTCTTTCTATTGTTATTCGTCAGCCAGTGATGAATACACTTGGTCAGCTGTTTTTGACATTAGGCATACTCTTTACAAAAACAAAATCCCTGTTGTTTTTGCATTGTTGTATTTGTTGTACAGACGCTCCTACCTCTTATATAAATCTGCCTTGCTCTAGATCAAGGATGCCCAAAGCAAAAACTGTAGTAGTATTGCTGAACGGGAGAGAACTGCACTGAAAGAAAAGTTGTGTAAACTGAAATAAAATGTAGGAAAAATAATCCAAAAAGCGGAATTTACAATAAAATTTAGAATAGAAATGCTTCCATTTTATTTAGCTAAAATATAAGTAGTTTATCAAGAAAAGTTACAATCTTAAATTAATTATATGCTAATTTTTTATCTTACAACTCTAATATTTCCCATAAAAGATTTATTATAATAGTTTCATTATTATTCAAATTTTAAAAAAACCGATTGTGAAAATAAAATAAATTAATTAAAAATATAGAAATTCAATTTTTAATGTAAAATATGTTTGGGCAAAATTTTTTTAATACCTAAAGGCAGTTTTTTTTGTGTAAGAAATAACTTTGAGGAATTCTATTTTAAATATAAAATATTTTTCCCATAATCACTGATTTGGACAAAATTTTGTAAACACGTAAAAGAAGGTCCACGAGAGTTAGTCCTTACTTTTTTCTTCTTAAATTTTGAAAAATGCGACAGCCTTATAGCTTTAAAAGCGCATAAAAATGTCGTAAAAAGTGCAATAACTTTTTATTTCTTAAAAAAAATAAAATGTTTTTTTTGCATAAAATTCTTCAAAACGAATATTTTGTTAAATTATACAAAATTTATTTATTTTTTTTTACATATTTTTTTCTGAAAACTAAATTCAAAAGTCATAGTAAATTATTTTCAGTGCTTTAAGCAAAAATATTACAAAAAAAACGTACACTCCCTACGCATGTGCATTCGTCGCTGGCTGAGTGACGACTAACCAAAGAGAATAAGAATATGTGTGTTTTTAGTTTGCGCGAAAGCACTATGAAATGGGCATCATTGCTCTAGATGTACAGACGTAGTGTATAATAGATTCTTATCGGAGTTTCTTTATTCTACCAGACTGTACCTCTTCTTATTGTTATTAGTATTATTTTTACTAAATTTAAATGGAAATTTATGGAATATAAACATTGGTTTTGTTTAAATTTTATAATTAATCGTAATTAGTGGCTTTAACAACGGCTTAATTCAATATAATATTTTTAATCAGTACTTAATAGTTTTAATTAATACTATAGTTTTAATTGCAGTTTTAACAGTAGTTAATTTTAGGTTATAACGATAGTTTAATATAATAGTTTAGTTTATTAATAGTTTAGTGCAATAGTAGTTAATAGTTTTCAGCAATAGTTAATTCTAACTTTAACAATAGCACACTTCTTTTTAATTTCACTTGGGTTTACACTTTTAACTTCACTAAGCACCTTCGATTCTCTCAACGTCAACTTCAGAAACAGAGGGTCACTCTACATAAATATATATATATATTTTTTTGTATATCTTAATATTAAAATTAGTTTCATAAATTAGGTAGTTAATACATTAAGCCAGTATAATGTCATCGGTGATCCATGCCTACTGTGTTAATGGTACCTAAGTTACACATGTCTCTCTATACATATTTTTTAATAAAAGAAGTATTAGAATGAACAGCTAATACACATGACTTTAGCTGCAATAGTTTATCAGATATATTATGTTTAGTATTTACTTTCTGTCTAAGAATTCATATAAAAATAGAGTCCATTTATTTCCCTAACCAGAAATGTTCTAGCATGGTTCATGCTAGATTCTAGCTCTAATAGTTTTCCATGTACACAAACTTTTGTATCATATTTGTAAGGAAGTCTCGCTCTTCTTGCTAATCTGGCAATTTTTTCACAAATTATTAGTATGAATTTCAGTATTGCCCCTGTACAATTTTATCTATAATGATTTCCGGATATAAGAAGTTAATATGGGAAGTACTACGCTCCCTTATCCTAGTCAGCCCGTTTTGTCTAAAATATTCATATGGATACTGAAGTGGATTCGACAAAATTTTTGGACTCTAACTGTTATAATATATTAATTTAATATTTTTATAAGAGGTGACAGGCCCATTACAGCAAGTCTGCCCGTTTTGTTCATATAGATGTCAAAGTTGTACATAGACAATTTAAGGAATCTAGCTGGTGCAGTTTATGAGGTATGCGACATTAAATATTTATTAGATATGTGGGCGTGGCTCCTCGCCTACTTGAAATTTTAAGAAGAAAAGTATCTTGTAGTTCCTTTCAGACATAGAGGAAGGTACTGTTAAAATTTTATGAAAATCGGTCCGGCCGTTTTTACATCTATAGATTCATATTTTCATATGGGAGGTGACATGTCCCCTATTGCTAATCAGTCCATTTTGGTCTAAAATATTCATATTAGCTTCGACAAAATTTTAGGAGTCTAACTGTCATATATTCTTAGATGTACTATTTTACCAATCCACCAATATTGTTCATATATACGTCAAAGTCGTTTATACAAAATTTGAGTACTCTAGCTGTTTGCAGTTTATGAGATATTCAACATTAAATACTTACTGAGTATGTGGGCGTGACTCCTCGCCTACTTGACATTTTAAAATAGACATACTGGAAGGTACTGTTAAAACCCACGAACAAATAAACACACATTCATTTTTGTATATATGGATAAGAATATAAAAATGTTTGTAATTACTTCACCTTACTATAGCTGGTATAAAAATTTTGGGGAATCTAGCTTTTATAGTTTTCTGGATATACAGATTTTAATAATTAGTTCATATGGAGCTTACCACGCCCCTAATGCTTGATCGTCTATTTTTAACAAAAATATTGATATTGAACCTTTTTATTCGTACAAAATTTGAGCAGTCTGACTGTTCTGATTTCCTAGATATGTAGATTTTAGTATTTACTTCATATGAGAGGTACCACTCCCGCTTTTGATGGAACTTTATATTTTCCTCCAAAAGATTTATATTTAAAAAAAAGTTACTTGTAAGAAATTATTGGACTCCAACTGTTAAAGTTTTCTAGTTATGTAGATATATCGCCCATTTTTGTCAAAAAAAAAATCATATTGGACCTAAAGATATTTGTACAAAATTTGAGCAGTTTAACTGTTCTGGTGTTCTAGGTATGTTGATTTTATAATTTACTTTATATGGGAGGAGTCATGCCCACTTCTGCTAGATCGCCTATTTTTGTCTAAAATATTTATATTTAAACTAAAGTTACTTGTACAAAAATTGAGGACTCTAGATTTTACTGTTTTTCAGATATACAGATTTTCGTATTTGCTTTATATGGGAGGTGCCACACCTACTATTGCTAGTTCGCCAATTTCTGTCCAAAATATTTATATTCAAACTGGAGTTACTTGTACAAGATTTGAGGTATCTTGCTGTCATACTTTTTCCAATATACCCATTTTGTTATTAGCTTACAATAGTAGGTAATGTAGAATATGCGGGCGTGTCACCTCCCTCATTTAAAATTTCAACATAAAAAGTAGCCTATAACTTCTTCAAGACATACAGGAAGATACTCTGAAGATTTCAAGTAAATCGGTTCAGCCGTTTAGTCATCTATAAAGTTCAAACATACAAACAAACACACATTGATTTATATATATATAGATATATGTAGATTGAAAAATCATAGTAACACAAATCTGGTCTAATTCTAATCATTCTTGATGAAGGATTCTTATGTGAGAATAGTGAAATAAATGGTCGGTGGTCCTTTACTATTATAAATTGTGTACCATATTGTTACGCAAAAATAGTCGAAACGACCTAATATCGTTTAACATTAACGATAAACAAAAACTACAAACACAAAGGCAATGCGTACACAATACACAAATATAGACTAACACATACATCGAACTTATTCTAAGTAAACCAGCTGCAACAAGTATGAGAGAAAAAGAGATAGACATGTAAGCGAATGCAACAACAACCAAAGATAACATAGTATATAAACATCGATGCAGTAGCTATAGAACTCTCGAGAAGGCGCGAACGCGAACCTTCTACTTCGAGAATCATCATCAGACTGAATGCGTTCGCATGTAAAAGGGCAAGAGAAAGCAGACAACCAGTTCAGTGTGAATTCAGTCAGCCTTGTATGCAGTATGTATGCGTATGAAGTAAAAGTCGCGGTGTGAAGTTGCAAGTGGCATCGAAGGGTTGTTAGTGTTTACGCGAGCAGAAGTGTTGTGCTTACAAAAAGGTTGTAAGCAGAGAATAACGAACAAGTGCTGTTGCTTATAAAAAAGGTATAAGCAGAGAAGAGTATTGAACGAGCACATACTGTTATAGTTATTGTTGTTTATTTTGTATAAGTTTGGACAGTGACACATAAAAGTAGTGTGAATAATAAAGAGTTTCATTAAAATAAACAGATATTTGTTTTTACTTGGTTTGCAATCAACGAACTCATACATAAACGTTTTTAAAAAGGTAAAAACGTAACAATTGGTGTCAGAAGTGGGATTGTAAAATCCAAAAGTAAAAATAAATAAATAAATAAAAAAAAAATTAATTGAAATGAAGCTCACGGAATTAAGAGTGGACCGGCTTAAACGAGAGTTGGGTAAATTGGAGCTGCCAACAGTCGGCACAAAAAATGAACTGCAGAGGCGGTTAAGAGAACAACTTCAACTTCAGGGCATCGACATCGAATCCTACGAGTTCGAGGATGAAGAGGAACGAAAGACACAGGCCCCTGCAACGCCTAGCAGTGTCGACATAAATACGGTGCTAGCCGCAATGATGGAAAGAATGGAAGTAGCAAACCAAAAGCTATTTTCGGCGACGAGCACAAACGAGAGCTTTTGCCGCGCGCAAAAGGCAAACGAGTCATTACAAGCATTTGTAATGGAGGTTGAGAGATTGGTGCAGTTTGCATATCCAGGAGAAAACCACCCGCTGATAGACAACATTATGACTGAGGCATTTGTGAATGGCATACGCGGTATGCTCCACACAGAAGACAACATTTGCAGAGACCGTGACTTTTGCACTAGCCCAGGAGACCGGGGTACAAGCATCAAGTGCACGCCAGAAGGATAGTTACGGTCGAACAACTCAAACTGCCACCTCAGAGCGAATCACTGATATGGGCGCGTATGGAAGCAGATAGTGTGGAAAACCGCTTGTAGGTTGTAGAACCAGCAGAAATACAGACGGATTTAATAATAGCAAAGTCCTCGTCAAATCTACAGAACAGAAAATAGTCCCGGTGAGAGTGCTGAAAATATCAGGCAATGAAAAAGTCATCTGTAAGAACTCAGAAGTCAGTCAATGTGTTCCAGTAGAGGCGGTAATAAACAGCGAACAATCGCCGCAAACTGCCGAAATGTCAGCCGAGGACCAACAGGAATTTACTGCAAGTGTAGAGAACTGGGTAGCAGGCTTAGCAGCTCCAGACAGAAATAAAGTCAAAAAGCTGTTAAAGAGGTATGCTTGCGCTTTCACCACAAATAAAAAACGAAAAGGAAGAACATGCATGGTCAAACATGAAATTGATACTGGCGAAGCGAGACCAATAAAACAGGCACCCAGAAGCATATCGCTGGCGAAGCGTAATGAGGTCAAAGAACTAGTCGACGAGATGAAGAGGAGCGGAGTAATCGAGCCATCGTCAGGTCCGTGGAGCTCACCTGTGGTCTTAGTCAAAAAAAAAGATGGCAATACAAGATTCTGCGTAGACTCCAGGAAGCTGAATGATGTCACTAAAAAGGACAGTTACCCGCTACCGAGAATTGATGACACACTCGACACGCTAGCTGGAACGAAGTGGTTCTCCACATTGGATTCACAAAGCAGTCATTGGCAGGTGGAAATTGCAGAGAAGGACAAAGAGAAAATTGTATTCAGTGCTAATGGCGGCTTATGGCAATTTAAAGTTATGCCATTTGGACTCTGTAATGCTCCGGCCACATTCGAGCGGCTTATGGAACGTGTACTTAAGGGACTGCATTGGAAGACTTGCCTGTTGTACCTTGACGATATCATAGTGATGGGCAGAACTTTCGACGAACACCTCAAGAATCTGGGAGAAGTTCTGCAACGAATACAACAGCTGGACTAAAATTAAGCGTAAAGAAATGTGCATTGTTCCAAAGACAGGTGAAATATTTGGGGCATCTTGTTACAGCAGTTGGAATATCAACGGATGAAGATAAAATACGAGCAGTAAAGGACTGGCCTCGTCCCCAGAATCTTTATGAACTGCGCAGCTTTTTGGGACTATGCAAATACTACAGATGTTTTGTGCCTAACTTTGCTAGCGTTGCTACCAGCTTGCATGAGCTCACCAAGAAATCGAAAGCGTATCAATGGGGTGAGTCACAAGAAAAGGCGTTCAAGACTCTGAAAGATCTATTGTATGGTGCACCAGTTTTGGCGTATCCAGTCCCAGGAGAAAAAATTCATTTTGGACAGTGATGCTAGCGAATATGGAATTGGTGGTGTACTTTCCCAAGTAATCAATAGGACAGAGAAAGTCGTGGGCTACTATAGTCGCACACTGTCAAAGCCTGAACGAAACTATTGTGTGACTCGGCGGGAGCTACTTGCAGTGCTGGAGTGCATCAAACATTACCATAAGTACCTGTTTGGCCAACGTTTTCTGCTAAGGACCGATCATTCTGCTCTGAGATGGCTGCTACAATTTAAGAACCCTGAAGGACAGTTAGCACGTTGGATTGAGCGCCTCCAGACTTACGACTTCAAAATTGAACACAGAAGAGGCATAAAACATGGAAATGCTAATGCTCTTTCACGCCGACCTTGTAATTTGGAGTGTAAATTGCGTGAAAGCTGAGAAAAAGGAATCCAGAAAAAGGTATGCGACATTAAATATTTATTAGATATGTGGGCGTGGCTCCTCGCCTACTTGAAATTTTAAGAAGAAAAGTATCTTGTAGTTCCTTTCAGACATAGAGGAAGGTACTGTTAAAATTTTATGAAAATCGGTCCGGCCGTTTTTACATCTATAGATTCATATTTTCATATGGGAGGTGACATGTCCCCTATTGCTAATCAGTCCATTTTGGTCTAAAATATTCATATTAGCTTCGACAAAATTTTAGGAGTCTAACTGTCATATATTCTTAGATGTACTATTTTACCAATCCACCAATATTGTTCATATATACGTCAAAGTCGTTTATACAAAATTTGAGTACTCTAGCTGTTTGCAGTTTATGAGATATTCAACATTAAATACTTACTGAGTATGTGGGCGTGACTCCTCGCCTACTTGACATTTTAAAATAGACATACTGGAAGGTACTGTTAAAACCCACGAACAAATAAACACACATTCATTTTTGTATATATGGATAAGAATATAAAAATGTTTGTAATTACTTCACCTTACTATAGCTGGTATAAAAATTTTGGGGAATCTAGCTTTTATAGTTTTCTGGATATACAGATTTTAATAATTAGTTCATATGGAGCTTACCACGCCCCTAATGCTTGATCGTCTATTTTTAACAAAAATATTGATATTGAACCTTTTTATTCGTACAAAATTTGAGCAGTCTGACTGTTCTGATTTCCTAGATATGTAGATTTTAGTATTTACTTCATATGAGAGGTACCACTCCCGCTTTTGATGGAACTTTATATTTTCCTCCAAAAGATTTATATTTAAAAAAAAGTTACTTGTAAGAAATTATTGGACTCCAACTGTTAAAGTTTTCTAGTTATGTAGATATATCGCCCATTTTTGTCAAAAAAAAATCATATTGGACCTAAAGATATTTGTACAAAATTTGAGCAGTTTAACTGTTCTGGTGTTCTAGGTATGTTGATTTTATAATTTACTTTATATGGGAGGAGTCATGCCCACTTCTGCTAGATCGCCTATTTTTGTCTAAAATATTTATATTTAAACTAAAGTTACTTGTACAAAAATTGAGGACTCTAGATTTTACTGTTTTTCAGATATACAGATTTTCGTATTTGCTTTATATGGGAGGTGCCACACCTACTATTGCTAGTTCGCCAATTTCTGTCCAAAATATTTATATTCAAACTGGAGTTACTTGTACAAGATTTGAGGTATCTTGCTGTCATACTTTTTCCAATATACCCATTTTGTTATTAGCTTACAATAGTAGGTAATGTAGAATATGCGGGCGTGTCACCTCCCTCATTTAAAATTTCAACATAAAAAGTAGCCTATAACTTCTTCAAGACATACAGGAAGATACTCTGAAGATTTCAAGTAAATCGGTTCAGCCGTTTAGTCATCTATAAAGTTCAAACATACAAACAAACACACATTGATTTATATATATATAGATATATGTAGATTGAAAAATCATAGTAACACAAATCTGGTCTAATTCTAATCATTCTTGATGAAGGATTCTTATGTGAGAATAGTGAAATAAATGGTCGGTGGTCCTTTACTATTATAAATTGTGTACCATATTGTTACGCAAAAATAGTCGAAACGACCTAATATCGTTTAACATTAACGATAAACAAAAACTACAAACACAAAGGCAATGCGTACACAATACACAAATATAGACTAACACATACATCGAACTTATTCTAAGTAAACCAGCTGCAACAAGTATGAGAGAAAAAGAGATAGACATGTAAGCGAATGCAACAACAACCAAAGATAACATAGTATATAAACATCGATGCAGTAGCTATAGAACTCTCGAGAAGGCGCGAACGCGAACCTTCTACTTCGAGAATCATCATCAGACTGAATGCGTTCGCATGTAAAAGGGCAAGAGAAAGCAGACAACCAGTTCAGTGTGAATTCAGTCAGCCTTGTATGCAGTATGTATGCGTATGAAGTAAAAGTCGCGGTGTGAAGTTGCAAGTGGCATCGAAGGGTTGTTAGTGTTTACGCGAGCAGAAGTGTTGTGCTTACAAAAAGGTTGTAAGCAGAGAATAACGAACAAGTGCTGTTGCTTATAAAAAAGGTATAAGCAGAGAAGAGTATTGAACGAGCACATACTGTTATAGTTATTGTTGTTTATTTTGTATAAGTTTGGACAGTGACACATAAAAGTAGTGTGAATAATAAAGAGTTTCATTAAAATAAACAGATATTTGTTTTTACTTGGTTTGCAATCAACGAACTCATACATAAACGTTTTTAAAAAGGTAAAAACGTAACAATTGGTGTCAGAAGTGGGATTGTAAAATCCAAAAGTAAAAATAAATAAATAAATAAAAAAAAAATTAATTGAAATGAAGCTCACGGAATTAAGAGTGGACCGGCTTAAACGAGAGTTGGGTAAATTGGAGCTGCCAACAGTCGGCACAAAAAATGAACTGCAGAGGCGGTTAAGAGAACAACTTCAACTTCAGGGCATCGACATCGAATCCTACGAGTTCGAGGATGAAGAGGAACGAAAGACACAGGCCCCTGCAACGCCTAGCAGTGTCGACATAAATACGGTGCTAGCCGCAATGATGGAAAGAATGGAAGTAGCAAACCAAAAGCTATTTTCGGCGACGAGCACAAACGAGAGCTTTTGCCGCGCGCAAAAGGCAAACGAGTCATTACAAGCATTTGTAATGGAGGTTGAGAGATTGGTGCAGTTTGCATATCCAGGAGAAAACCACCCGCTGATAGACAACATTATGACTGAGGCATTTGTGAATGGCATACGCGGTATGCTCCACACAGAAGACAACATTTGCAGAGACCGTGACTTTTGCACTAGCCCAGGAGATCGGGGTACAAGCATCAAGTGCACGCCAGAAGGATAGTTACGGTCGAACAACTCAAACTGCCACCTCAGAGCGAATCACTGATATGGGCGCGTATGGAAGCAGATAGTGTGGAAAACCGCTTGTAGGTTGTAGAACCAGCAGAAATACAGACGGATTTAATAATAGCAAAGTCCTCGTCAAATCTACAGAACAGAAAATAGTCCCGGTGAGAGTGCTGAAAATATCAGGCAATGAAAAAGTCATCTGTAAGAACTCAGAAGTCAGTCAATGTGTTCCAGTAGAGGCGGTAATAAACAGCGAACAATCGCCGCAAACTGCCGAAATGTCAGCCGAGGACCAACAGGAATTTACTGCAAGTGTAGAGAACTGGGTAGCAGGCTTAGCAGCTCCAGACAGAAATAAAGTCAAAAAGCTGTTAAAGAGGTATGCTTGCGCTTTCACCACAAATAAAAAACGAAAAGGAAGAACATGCATGGTCAAACATGAAATTGATACTGGCGAAGCGAGACCAATAAAACAGGCACCCAGAAGCATATCGCTGGCGAAGCGTAATGAGGTCAAAGAACTAGTCGACGAGATGAAGAGGAGCGGAGTAATCGAGCCATCGTCAGGTCCGTGGAGCTCACCTGTGGTCTTAGTCAAAAAAAAAGATGGCAATACAAGATTCTGCGTAGACTCCAGGAAGCTGAATGATGTCACTAAAAAGGACAGTTACCCGCTACCGAGAATTGATGACACACTCGACACGCTAGCTGGAACGAAGTGGTTCTCCACATTGGATTCACAAAGCAGTCATTGGCAGGTGGAAATTGCAGAGAAGGACAAAGAGAAAATTGTATTCAGTGCTAATGGCGGCTTATGGCAATTTAAAGTTATGCCATTTGGACTCTGTAATGCTCCGGCCACATTCGAGCGGCTTATGGAACGTGTACTTAAGGGACTGCATTGGAAGACTTGCCTGTTGTACCTCGACGATATCATAGTGATGGGCAGAACTTTCGACGAACACCTCAAGAATCTGGGAGAAGTTCTGCAACGAATACAACAGCTGGACTAAAATTAAGCGTAAAGAAATGTGCATTGTTCCAAAGACAGGTGAAATATTTGGGGCATCTTGTTACAGCAGTTGGAATATCAACGGATGAAGATAAAATACGAGCAGTAAAGGACTGGCCTCGTCCCCAGAATCTTTATGAACTGCGCAGCTTTTTGGGACTATGCAAATACTACAGATGTTTTGTGCCTAACTTTGCTAGCGTTGCTACCAGCTTGCATGAGCTCACCAAGAAATCGAAAGCGTATCAATGGGGTGAGTCACAAGAAAAGGCGTTCAAGACTCTGAAAGATCTATTGTATGGTGCACCAGTTTTGGCGTATCCAGTCCCAGGAGAAAAAATTCATTTTGGACAGTGATGCTAGCGAATATGGAATTGGTGGTGTACTTTCCCAAGTAATCAATAGGACAGAGAAAGTCGTGGGCTACTATAGTCGCACACTGTCAAAGCCTGAACGAAACTATTGTGTGACTCGGCGGGAGCTACTTGCAGTGCTGGAGTGCATCAAACATTACCATAAGTACCTGTTTGGCCAACGTTTTCTGCTAAGGACCGATCATTCTGCTCTGAGATGGCTGCTACAATTTAAGAACCCTGAAGGACAGTTAGCACGTTGGATTGAGCGCCTCCAGACTTACGACTTCAAAATTGAACACAGAAGAGGCATAAAACATGGAAATGCTAATGCTCTTTCACGCCGACCTTGTAATTTGGAGTGTAAATTGCGTGAAAGCTGAGAAAAAGGAATCCATCGTCGATATCCGGTTAACGCGGATTAAAGCCAACGAAGACTGGTCCCAAGCACAACGGAGTGACCCAATATTGGCGAAGATAATAGCAGCAAAGGAGGAGGACGAACACCTACAAGAAATGAGATATCCGCAGAAGGTCCTATTACAAAAGCATATTGGGCACTATGGGACAGTTTAAAGATGATAAATGGGTGCTTGTATCGACGATGGGAAAGCACCGATGGCAAGACCTCATCCAACCTATTAGTAGTGCCTTCCTCCAAAATGAAAGAAGTATTAAAGGAGTTCCATAATGGAGCCAGCGGAGGACATCTTGGAGTGACAAAGACGCCAGAAAGGCTAAAACATCGTTTTTATTGGGTTGGATGTCAGCAAGCAGTGGCGGACTGGATAGCAAACTGTACCCAGTGTATTGCAGCAAAAGGTCCAGTAAGAAGAAGTCGGGGTCAGGGCGCACCTTTCGAGCGGATAGCGATAGACGTAGCAGGCCCTTTTCCTGTCAGCAATGCCGGATACCGATATGTTCTCGTGGTGATGGACTACTTTAGGAAATCGCCGGAAGTGTATGCCATACCCAAATCAAGAAGCGAACACAATTGCAAATGTTTTTGTAAACAACTGGGTATGTCGCTATGGGGTTCCAATAGAACTACATTCCGATCAATGCCGAAATTTCGAGTCAACAATATTCAAAGAAATGTGTCAGATGTACGGAATTAAGAAAACTCGAACAACGCCTCTTCACCCACATTCAGACTGAATGGTAGAGCGATTTAATCGAACCCTGGAAGAGTATTTGCGGAAAGTAGTGAGTGAGCAACAGAAGGACTGGGACGAGCACATTCCGAGGTATCTTCTGGCGTATCGATCTGCAGTCCATGATTCAGCATCCAGATCACCCGCCAAGGTAATTTTTGAGACCGAGATAAAACTGCCCGGTGACTTGGAGTTTGGAGTTACGCCTGTCACAGAGAACGATGCCACTGGAAAAGAAGAAAGCCTAAATAAACTTCATCAATTTGTGCGCACCCGAATAAAAATGGTCAGCGATAGAATAGGTATGATCGTGCAGCAAATACAGAGGGCTTTCATGAGGGACAGTTGGTTCTACTATACAACCCAAAGCGAAAGAAAGGATTATCCCCCAAGCTACAAACCAACTGGGATGAACCGTACAAAGTAATCAAACGGTTAAATGATGTCGTGTACAGGATACAAAAAGCTAACAGCCCTCAAACAAAAATGAAGGTCGTACACATAGAGCGATTAGCAAAATATGGGAAAAGAGATGATGAGCCTATTCGGGCCGAACAGGCTTAATTGGGCGGCAGTGTTACGCAAAAATAGTCGAAACGACCTAATAACGTTTAACATTAACGATAAACAAAAACTACAAACACAAAGGCAATGCGTAAACTATACACAAATGTAGACTAACACATACATCGAACTTATTCTAAGTAAACCAGCCGCAACAAGTGTGAGAGAAAAAGAGACAGACATGTAAGCGAACGCAACAACAACCAAAGAGCACATAGTACATAAACATGATGCAGTAGCTATAGAACTCTCGAGAAGGCGCGAACGCGAACCTTCTACTTCGAGAACCATCATGCGTTCTGAATGCGTTTGCATATAAAAGGGCAAGAGAAAGCAGACAACCAGTTCAGTGTGAATTCAGTCAACCTTGTATGCAGTTGCGTATGAAGTAAAAGTCGCGGTGTGAAGTTACAAGTGGCATCGAAGAGTTGTTAGTGTTTACGCGAGCAGAAGTGTTGTGCTTACAAAAAGGTTGTAAGCAGAGAGTAACGAACAAGTGCTGTTGCTTAAAAAAAGGGTATAAGCAGAGAAGAGTATTGAACTAGCACATACTGTTACAGTTATTGTTGTGTATTTTGTATAAGTTTGGACAGTGACACATAAAAGTAGTGTGAATAATAAAGAGTTTCATTAAAATAAACAGATATTTGTTTTTACTTGGTTTGCAATCAACGAACTCATACATAAACGTTTTTAAAAAGGTAAAAACGTAACAATATAAAGAAGGTCTAAAGAAAATTATACCCTAATGGTTGCTATAAGTTCTTTTGCTATTATGGGTTTATTAATGTTATGTGCTTCTAAAGATTTACTAGCGTATGAAATTGGTAGGTCTTATCCAATGTCTCCTTGTGATAAAACTGCTCCAAGTGCGTAATTTGAAGCATCTGTGGTAAGTATGAAAGGTCTGTTAAAATCTGGATATTGTAATATTGGTGGATTAGTTAATTTTTCCTTTAGTGTGTCGAAAGCACTTTGACATTCATTGGTCCATTCAAATTTAACTGATTTCTTTAATAAAGAATTTAATTGTTTTGCAATATCTGCGAAATTTGGTAAGAATTTTCAATAATAGTTGCAAAAGACAACAAATCTTCTGACTTCGTCTATATTTTTTGGTATAGGGTAATTTTTGACTATTTCGTATTTAGATGGATCTCTTCTTTCACCATCTTCAGTAGTAAGATAACCCAAATAAACTACTTCATGTCTCAAAAACAAAAATGATAATGTCCATGTGGAGTGGAAAATACTGTAAGTGGTCTTGAATCCTTTTCAAGCTCAATTTAGTAAAATGAACTAGTCATATCGAGTGTCGAAAACCATTTTGCTTTTCCAAGTTTGTCCAAAGCATCTTCTTATCTAGTTAGAGGAAATTTGTGAATGACAACTTTGTCATTCAATTTTCTGAAGTCCTCTACAAGTCTCTATTTCTTTTTGTCTTCAGTATTCTTTTTCGGTACCAAAAGCAATGAAGCATTATAAGGACTAACTAATGGTTCTATTATATCCTCATTAAGCATTTTCTGAACTTGTTCATTTACAACATTTGTAACAAAATTTGGAAGTCTATAGTTTTTAATACACACTGGAGTATTATCAGAAGTTGTAATGTTTTGTTTATAAAAATTATTTTCTAGTTAATTTTTCATCATCCAGATGAAATATATTTTGATATTTTTTGAAAATGTTTATTAATTCTGTTTTTGCATGTTCATCACCATTGTTTATGTTAAGTGTATTTATTAATTTGTTAAAACGTTTCTCATTGTTTATAGTTTTCTTTAAATTTATTTTGGTTGGGAGCGCAGCAACACGTGCAGGGTACAGCTAGTTATTAATAAAGTCTTATAGTGTTTTCACACCAAAATTTAAAACCTGATTTCAGCATTAAAACCATAATCAGCTGATTTTGCGTTCACACGCACAGTTTTTTAAATCTGGTTTTACATTCATAACTTTTATGACTCCGCAACAGCTGTTTTTGTTTTCTTCAGCTGATTTTGCGGTCACACTATAGGTTTTCTTAAATCTGGTTTTAACATTCATGACATTTAGGACTGGATAACAGCTGTTTTGTTAAGTACATGATTTAGTACATCGAAAACAAGGTTGTATTTGATAAACCTACTTATAAACAATTCAAAAAAGGTACAAGATACTTTTAACACAATAATTTTGTATAGTAAAACCAGGTTTAATTTATGGTTTTAACGTTAAAAGGTTTTGTTTATGGGTTTAACGTTAAAACCAACGTAAACTTGAAAACAGTTTATTGATGTGGGAGATTATAATGCAAAACATAATTGGTGGTGTTCCAAGCTAGGTAATCCAAAAGTCAAATGCGTTCTGAAATATGTGTTTAGAACACTATCTACAAGTAGGCAAACATAAATTTCCACAATTTTTGACATATTTTCTACACAGATACCGATGATCTACGCCGGTATACCGATGATCCCACTCTGATGATCTAAGTTCCGATTAGTAAGCTTTAGTACAAATATATCAACTATTCCTAGAAATAACAGAGTTATTTCATCCAAAACTCTTATTAATATTGATATGCATATCAAAATGACCTAATATCGTTTAACATTAACGATAAACAAAAGCTACAAAGACAGTTAGGCAATGCCGCCTACACAATACCCACGACACAAATAAACACTAACACAACAAACAATACGCGACAACTAACAATGTAGTCGCAAAAGAATTCTCGAGATCCAGTTTGAATAGTAGCACATAAGAGTAGTGTGAATAATAAAGAATTTCATTAAAATAAACACATATTTGTTTTTACTTGGTTTGGCATCAACGAACTCAACGTTTTTAAAAAGGTAAAAACGTAACGTTATTTGATAAATCGGAATTTAAATCTTAATTTATAAATTAAGAAATCTAAAGATGTTGACACTGCAGGTGAAAATTTCCTAATACGATTTGTGATTCTACACATCAGTCAAAACCACCAACGAGGCCAACATCAGACAAAGCGGGTTGTCAATTACTCTCAGCGGAAATTAGAGTGCTGTTAAAAAACAGAAGGAAATTACGGAAAATATGGGAAATAAGTTTCAAACTACTACCTAGCCATAGAAAACAATCAATTATGTATGTGCTTAACCAATTTAAATTTGCCCGGCCATGCAGCAAATAATGCATCATACTCGCCTTCTTTTGTTAATATGTTGTTAAAGCTGTACTCACACTTATAGACTAAGAAGAGTTTGAAGAATATCAAATTGCTTTTGATTTTCGCTACCTGCCAGTGAATTATAATTAGTTCCTTATCACTTTCCTCACTAATATTGTCCTTCACATCCATACTCTAATCGAGAGCTATTGAATACCATGTTAACGATTGCAGCTTTGCCAACAGCTGCATATTCAGATCATCACCAATATATTCAATTCTACGTGTTATTGTCTGTCGAGATAAACTTACATTCTGTAATCTATTTTTAATACTCGGACTTAAAATATCAGCAGCTTCAATGATGTATTACTTAATATATTAATATAAAATGATTTATTTTTCTTTGCAATTATATTGGCAATCACACAACTCGCTTTCGTAGCATCTTCTTCTTCCTTAGTCATCCGCGTAAATGAATTTTCTTGCAAGGATAAATTGTGAGCTAAATTATCTGTTGCATTCGATGGAGCTTCCGAGTTTAATTCTAGTAATATCCTTTATGTTTGGAATTGAAATGTCTTTAATATTATAAAAACTAAGACTATATCCTCAAAAAAACCCTCAAAAGTTGACGATCACGACAAATGTTCGAAGGACGATTTAAGAATAGGCACATGGAACTTCCGCCTCCGCCCAGCTGGCGGATGCCCTCATGAAAGGTAGGACGGACGTCACTGTCATATAGGAAAAAACTTGTCATCTTGCGAAGTGTATTACAGCAGCCATGTTGATAAGCACGAATTCGGATTTGTGGTTAATAAGAGACTTCGCTACCTTACCTCTGGTTTCACACCAGTGAATGAAAGAATAGCCACAATCCGCATCAGGGCAAAATTCTACAACATTACCCTTATTTGTGCTCACTCCCCGGCGGAAGATAAGGACGATGTGGTTAAGGATGCCTATGTATGTGATAAGTGACCGGCCCATAACGCCAAAATCATCCTCGGAGATTTTAATGGCCCCACTGTCGGACAGTTCAGTTGTCACACGAACACTGGTATGAGGCTGATCGATTTCGCCGCGGCGCGTTACATGGTAGTATGTAGCACCAGGTTTCAGCATCTCGACATTTACAAGACCACTTGGATGTCCCCCGATCGAATAACATCCAACCAAATCGATCATATTGTTACTGGCGTAAGGCATGTATCCAATGTACCAGATGGGTGCACATTTAGAGATCCAAACATTGACTTGGACATTGGTCGCAGCCAACTTGCGATTGGGCATTTTCACTTCGAGGACTGCACGCTCTAGTGCATGGCGAAAGCTGGACGTTCAGAAGTTGCGATTACAAAAGACAGCTGAGGCGTTCTCCGCTCAACTTTCGGATAAGGTGCGTCGTTCCCCATCGAATCTAACTGACATTGGCGGATTGTGGGGCAACATCTCCCAATCCTTGCGCAATACTGCGGAAACCGTCCATGGTTTCGAGCGCCCACCCCAACTAAATCAATGACACGTTAAGGAGTGTCGCGACGTTGCAGTCGGCCGCTACACGAGCCATTGTTGAAAACTGTAGAGAGAGGAAAAGGAATGAGAGACGCTTTTGCAGGCGCAAAAAGAGGGAGGAGCAAAGACGTGAGCGTGAGGAAGTCGAGATGTACGGATATAGGAGAGTCTTCCTGCAAGGATGAGAATGGAAAACTGGTTACAGATCTGCTGAGGTTGCGGAGGAAACACTTCTCTACTAGAGATGATGTTTCGAACCCGATCGAAGATGACGTCGTCCAGATCCCGCCGCCTAGTAATGAAGAGGTTAAAGTCGCATTTATGCGTCTTAAAAACAACAAAGCGGGAGGTCCTGATGGCCTCCCCGCTGAATTGTTTAAAACCGGATGTAATGACTTGGTAGGACGCATGCACCAGCTTATTTATAAAATATGGTTAGAGGAAAGTATGCCCAACGATTGGAACCTCAGTGTCCTCCGTCTTGTCCTGAAAAAAGGAGACCCTATGATATGCGAAAACTACAGGGGTATAAGCCTTCTGCCTATCGCATATAAGGTTCTTACAGGCGTATTGTGTGAACGACTGAAGCCACCCGCCAAAACACTGATTGGACGTATCAGTGCGGCTTCAGACCTGGCAAGTCCACCATCGACCAGATCTTCACTCTACCCCAAATCCTGGAAAAGACCCACGAAAAACAAGTCGACACACACCATCTTTTTGCCGACTATAAGGCTGCGTTCGATAGCTCCATAATGGATCGTGTTTTTGCCGCAATGTCTGATGTAAGATAAAGTATGTAATGAACTATCAACAAAAATTAAAACTTTAAGTTTTTTAAAAATTTGATTGTTATCAAAAATTTAAAATGTTGAGTTTGGCCTCGTATTCATCCTTTGAAGATAAAAAGTAATATACAGTGGCAGAGCTAAATATTTTGGGAAGAGATATAAGAAATTCTTCAAATATAGTTCCAATGCCAAATTCAAAGTAAGTAGAAGTAGCAAAAATGAAAAGTATAATAATATTCCTTTTTAGATTCGTTAGTTATTTAAAATTGAAAAAATCGGCTTTTCAGTACGTTTGGAACATGATTGAGCCCAAATTGTAAGATTCAAAAAGAACATCTGTAATGAACGGTTTACTATTAAACTGAAAATTTATGATAACATTAAATTTTCATATACTTGTTTTTTTTTTTTTTTTGAATTATTTAATCTTCAAATATTTCTATCTTATAACTTTGATCCTGAAAATTTAAGTACACAGCAATTGTTACAGAAATGTTTATTTGTTTGTGGAGCTTTTGTTATTTACCATGTTGATCAGAAGTAACAACAGCAACATGCTCCTCAGATACACAATGTTAACATTACAGCTAAAAGCAAAAACATTTGAATCATTATGTTTACAAATAATAATTAACTTAATTAAATCAGTAAATGAAACTTTTGCAGTAATTATTGGTAATTATTCACATTTTTACTGAAGAAATTATAAATTCGTCTACGGTAATGCCGCTGATGTCATGATATTGATATCAGGTTTCTGAAAGACAGGGTTCATGTTAAAATTTAACGAAGAAGATGAATGTTAAAAGGTTATTCGAGTTTTGTTATACACTCTCATTCTATGAGCTTAGATTTTATAGAAAATTATCATTCTCGGTTATTTTTGATCAATATCTTACTCGAGCTTACTTCATAATTGGCAAATAACCGAAAGTGTAAAATAAGTTCAGAGTTAAAAAGTTTTTGCAATTTTAAATTTTTTATATTCATATTTGTTAAAGAATACTAATTTTATGAAGAGGTGTAAATTCTTGCCTTAATTAAACATCAGCGTAGTTCTACGAGAAATAATTGATAAGAAGTTGGACAAGGACTCACGTGGTCTGTCCCAGGTTTCATAGTATCATCCTGGAAAGGTAATTATATAAAATTAGTGGCAAATCATTTCCTGGTAAGACACCACAACTTTTTAAATAGGTTTTCACAGCGGTTGCATTTGACGATAAATACGTTTGCCAAACTTACGAAGAAGAATCCAGACCTGGTCAATCTGGGAATAGGCAGATCCGATCAGCAGGCTGGAGACCTTCGAAATCAACCACACAAAATCATCACATCCTTTAATATTCCCGCAATACCAGTATAAAAACCCTAATTGTCAGCATTTAATAAAGAAAAAGATACAAAAAACCTAGAGCTCTTACACGTGTCACCTAACCTAAATTTTCTGCACCAAGATCGTGTTATATGATTATACGTGTTGAAACACAAATTGATTTTAAATTTTAAGAATTTCTCATTGTCTCCGATGACACAAATTAAGTCAAAAGCCTATATCCAATCATGGTCAAAATTCAAATTAGTTCATTTTATAAAAAAAAAAACAAATTAAAATTTGCAACAAACAAATAAATTTTAACAAACACATATAGGTTTTCAACAATATTGTTTCAACAAATCATTGTGTAAAATGTTTAGAAAAAAAAACTAGTAAAATTTCAGAAGGCAACAATATAATTTAACTCTTCTGCATCCCTTGGATATGTACCCTTCCTATGATCCTTTGGGTTAATATGACCCAACATTAAAATGTAAACAAAATTTTATATTTAATATAAGAAATTCATTTATTTTGTCGATTTTTTATTTAGTATAATAAAAAATAATTATAACTAAAATAAATAAGCCCTTCCTGAGCAATTCATACATATATAATTGGTCACTACGACCCTTTAGTCACGATTACGACCTAGCTTCTCACACCAATTATGTTGTGTGTGTTAATTTTATACACGAGTGGCGAGACCCACAGTTTTAAAGTCGATTCCAAACGACAGATTTTTGAGAAGCCCGTTATAGCAATTTTATTTGCTCTCAGAGTTTTTGTCAGAAATTTGATGAGAGGAAGTCGCCGAAGAAATATTTTCGTTTTGATGTCTGACCTGGGATTTGAAATCGGGCCTTACGTCTAATAAACCAACACACTATCTACTAGACTACGGCGACTTCTGAGAAAATATTAATAATTATATTTTTAATACTGACGTATACCAAATTTAGGAATTTTTGTGACAAAGTGACAGTTTTTCTCAACTGTAGGTCCGCCACTTCTGTATAAAATTAACACACACAACATAAGTGGTGTGAGAAACTGCGGGCTTCCTTGGGGACGATTGCTTTAGACTGTCTAATGGTGAAGGCCATTTTAAAGTCACCAGTAGCAAATTGTTTCCTTACCGTTCGCATTTTCCCTCTTTCCTAAACCTGCACTATGCAATGCATGAGTAGGGGTCATCCCCTGAGTGCTGGTTTAATAAAAAAAAAAAAAAAACTTGTGAGATTATTTTGTTCTTGAATATTTTTGACAAGATCTCTTGCTGATGGTCCATGTGGCAAACCTTTTCCATCGATTTGTTATGCGCTTACATGTGTAATTCGCAACTAGTTGGTCAAGCGCATCAACACCAGCTTTCGCTTGGTTGTAATGATGTATTATTTCAGGATTTTTTTCATCATCTCTTATTTCATTTAATTTTTTTTTTTGTTTTTTGTAAGGCTTTTTTCATATCCTGAATTTTTTATGACAAAAAACTTTTTTTATTGTATGTAGTAAAAAAATTATCACATGTAATTGTGCACCACTCTGTCACCTAAATTAAAAATACGGAAATATACAAAAATCTCGCCTTGTTTTTTCTGGCTGTGTATTTCTTGTTCTGCCTATGTACACTTCCTTATCCCAGGTATATTTAGTTGTGGAATCGCAAAGTGCCCAAATTTTTGTGTCGTATCTGGTGCGTTTTGATGGCATATATTGCCTAAAACTGCACCGACATCGAAATGAAGGCAATTGTTCATCTACAGTAACATTTTCATGAGGATTGTAAAAAACTGAACTGAGCTGATTACTCCACTTATCCCAAACGTTTCTTATCGGTGCTAGTTTGTCACGAAGTCTGCATTCTTTTCTATCTTCAAAGCTGTCAAACCGTAAACACTTTGATATTTGACTGAAAAAATTATTGATCGATGATTCTGAATAGTAAACTTGTAATAATGCATATTGTGTATTATTAAATGTGTGTAAATCATATTTTGGAATGTGAAAGGGAATTTAAACAACAAAAATTATGGCAGAGATACTGCTATAATCGTTAAGATGTGGACCCCCTACGATAAGAATCGGTTCTTAAAATCTCTATCAAATCAACGCAAACATCATAAAAGACATCGGGGAATCTTCCGAAAATAAATTTTTTGTTAGTGAAAATTTAACATCCACTAATTTTAAAGTCCTCCGTACTGCCATTAAACTAAAAAACAAAAACAACTTCATAGTGCATTTAGCACACGTGGCTCAATTTATGTTACAACTACTGCCGATAGTAATATAATAGAGAGGATATAGATCAAATGTATAATTTATTGCGAGGATCTGGAACTTATACTGAAAGCGGTCATGGTATTCACGAACAACATTAATACAACTAATGCTTTATATTATATCTTTTTTATTAAAATATTTTATTATAATTTGTATTTTAAATCAATTTTTTATTATTTTTTGCATAAATGTATGTTTTTCATTATTAGAAAATTTTTGAAAACTCACTTTAATCTGTTTTTTTTGCATGACAACAGTTCTACGGTAATTTATTTTGTGTGCGTTACTTCTTATAGATTAATTGTTGAGCTTTAACAGGACACAATCCAGGGAAAATGTTGCAAATATGTTAAAAATTCTTGCGAATCAGAAGCATGGTATCAAGGTGTGTCATATTAATGCTCAAAGTTTAAGAAGGAAGATGGACGAATTTAGATATATTTTTGAGAATTCCAATGTTGATTTAATTTGTGTATCCGAAACGTGGTTTAACTCTAATATTACGGATTTATCTGTGTCACTGGATGGATAAAATATGCGTAGAGTTGATAAAGATGATGGATATGGTGGCGTTGCAATCTATATAAAAAGGAGTATACCTTTTAACATCAAGTGCGAGGGCAGAAAATTGTTGGTGGGAAGCATAAATAGACCCAATAGAAACAATAATACTGAGCGATTTCTGCAAGCTTTGGAGACGCAAACTGCGATGTATGATGATGTGATATGAGCAGGTGATTTTAATTCGAATCTGCTTGAAGATGACGCTATATTGAATGATTTTGCTTCTCTTGGTTTTCAATCACCTAACACTACAATTCCCACGCACTTTACTCATACAGGCAACACACTTATAGATCTATTTTTTGTAAGCAATAAATATAATATTTTGCTCTATGATCAGCTCTCCGTGCCGTGTTTCTCTAGACATGATCTTATATTCATGACCTTCAAGTTCCAGTTGGTTACACCACCTCGGATTATTACATTTAGAGATTTTTAAAATATAAACATGAGGTTACTAGAGAGAAAATTTTTTGAAGTTGAATGGAATAACATATACTATTTAAACTCAGTGAACGACTAGTTAACATTCTTTGAACATCATGTTAACAGATTATTTGATTTAGTGGTACCACTTAAAACTAAAATGATCAGCAGTCGCCGAAAGCCCTGGTTTTCCAACGAAATCAAAGAATCTATGCTTCAAAAAGATATTGCATATAAAAGATTTAAAATCACTGAGTTAATAAATTAATAAGAAGGGCAAAATCGGAATTTTATGTCGAAAAATTTTCTTCTGCTCTTAGCTCCAGGAAAACATGGCAAACCATACGTGAAGTTGGTATTAGTAAAACCCCTACACATGAACCCTGTGTAAACGAATGAAATGAAAAATTTCTAAATATTCTAATAGTGGAGGCTGATCCGCATTATTACGATAATCACCCCAACAATATTTCTGAGGCAACTTTTTCTTTTGAATCTGTGGATGAGTGTGATGTGCTAGCTAGTTTGTTGTCGATTAAATCTAATTCTGTTGGTGCGGATAACATTAATCCAGAATTTCTTAAAGCCCTTCTCCCTTCATTGCTACCTTTTATTACTGTTATTTTTAATAGAATTCTTACAAAAATCCAGTTCCGAGTATTGACCAAACGCCATTTTACCATTTCTCTCCAAGGTTTTCGAGAGAATCATACATAAACAGATGACACGTTTCCTCGATCGGAACAATATAATAACGCAAACTCAGTCTGGCTTTTGAAAACATCATGGATGCATAACAGCGTTAGTTGATGTTGCTGAAGATATTCGAAGAGAAGTGGATGATGGAAATACTGGCTTTTTGGTTTTGCTGGACTACTCCAAGGCTTTTGATACCGTGGGACACAATATTCTATACTTCAAATTACAAAACTTTTTCAATTTTTCCTTTTCTGCCACCCAGCTCTTGTCAACTTATCAACCAATACACTGAAGCACATGATGGAAAATCCAGAGCTCTTCCCGTGTCAAGAGGAGTTCCACAAGGTTCTATTGTTGGTCCTCTTTTATTTTTGATGTACTCCAACGACCTTCCAACTATATTAACAGATTGTAAGATAAAATGTACGCAGACGATGTCCACCTTTATACTAGCTGCAATAATGCAACGATTACTCAATGTATAAGGTCATTGAATCAACAGATGCATCGTTTTCAGACATGGGCTTCTGCTAATGGTTTGGCAATAAATCCCGCAAAATCAAAATACATTGTTATTCAGAAAAGGCTTGCACAATCAATAAGTGTTCTTGATATATGTATAAATGGTCAAAAAACACAAATAGTCACATTAGCAAAAAATCTGGGTGTTTATTTCAATAAAACGCTTACGTGGTCTGACCACGTCAACTATGCTTATGGACGTTCTTTCTCTATGCTGAGAACTATGTTGAGGGGTAAAGGGGCCGAAAACGAGCAAATTGAATGCAGGTTATCCTAATCCCAATATCTTAATCCTAATATATATTTTAAATCTTTCTGTAATTCTGTTTTTGTTTTGTTTGTTTGTTAGCCAATCACGCTTGAACGCCTTGACCGATTTTTTTGAAATTTGGGATATATATCGGGCTTTTGTCGGTGCAGGTTATAGGCTATAAATATTTTAAAAATTTTGACCAAAAGGGGAAAAAATGGGACAAATGGGGAAAAAATGGTAATAGGTAATTTTTTACGATTTAGCTTGGCTAAGTTTCCCAAATAACTATTGGAGGTCTTCTGTTTCTAAAGTGGAACCAAAAGGGGTCCAAAAAGGGAGAAAGGGGTCAAAAACGGGCAAATTGAGTGCATAGCATATAAATCAAGCTTTTTCAGTGCAGGTTATAGGCTATAAATCTTTTAAAAATTTTGATCAAAAGGGGAGAAAAAAAGGTAATAGGTAATTTTATACGATTTAGCTTGGTTAAGTATCCCAAATAGCTATTGGTGGTATTCTGTTTCTAAAGTTGGATCAAAATTAGTCCAAAAAGGGGGAAAGGGGCGAAAAAATAACCCGCGCAATGCCGGGTACAATCTGCTAGTATATATTATAAATCTTCCCGTAAGTCTGTTGTTTTGTTTGTTTGTTAGCCAATCACGCCAGAACTTCTAGACCGATTTTCTTGAAATTTCGGATATAAATGGAGCTTTTGTCGGTGCAGGTTATAGACTAAAAATCTTTTCAAAATTTTGACCATAACGGGACAAAGGGAGAAAAAATGGACAAAAATTAACACTTTTATGCATAAAAGCTGTATTTTATCTGTTTTAAAAGTATTTTTTACGATTTAGCTTGGTTAAGTTTCCCAAATAGCTATTGCAGGTGTTCCGTTCTTAAAGTTAACCCAAAAGGGGTCCAAAAAGGGGGAAGGGGATAAAAACGTGCAAATTAAGTGCATACCCAATCGCGCCTGAAAGCTTTAATCGATTTTCTTGAAATTTGGGATATTGATCGAGCTTTTGTCGGTGCAGGTTATAGGCTATAAATCTTTTAAAAATTTTGAACCAAAGGGAAAAAATGGGACAAAGGGAGAAAAAAAGGGCAAAAAATAGTACTTTATTTTATTTTATGTGTTTAAAAGGAATTTTTTTACGATTTAGCTTGGTTAAGTTTCCCAAATAGCTATTGGAGGTGTTCTGTTTATAAAGATGGACCAAAAGGGGGAAAGGGGTGAAAAACGTGCAAATTGTATGCATTTATATTTAGGACTTAGAGTATTCAAAAAACTGGGTTGTTTGATATACCGTTTTCCGAATAATTTGAAAAATTGCATTTTTTAAGAAGACGGTTTCGAAACCGGATTTTTATTTATTGTTATTTTAATAACCTGCACAACGCCGGGTACAATCTGCTACTAATCAATAAATTAAAAACTGAAATTTATTCGAAAGAGACGACGAACGCATTAACGGAGACTTACAGAAATAGGGCATTAGCTGTTTTTATTAGAAGATTGAATGCAGACCTTTCTCTAGTGATAATTGTCCAGAAGCCAAACAGTCTGCCGAAACCGTACACGGCGTGCCTGGACAAACAAAACCCTAACTATAGGAATTATCCTATTCACCACTCAAATATGAGAAATTTGGTAACTGTACCAACTATCGCAATGAATCAAAGAATCAGTCCTCCGAGGTTGCCACCAAGAAGTTCAAATGTGTTTGACGACAGAGACTATCGATTCGGAGCTAAACCATGGAATCGTTCACCGCCTCTTGAGAAGATGGATGTTGATTCGTCCCTAGAAACGCGTCAGGTTAACTATATGAATTGACCCCAAAATTTTAAGTCCGTTAAGCGGAAATATGAATCATATAACTTTTGCCCGAAGCACCAGCGAATGTTCAACATCGGACCTAGGAGATACAACTATGAACCTAAGAGAAGGGGTGATGGCAGAAAGTATTATTCAGCCAAACATTCGGAACAGAACGAAAATTTTATGGACCAAGCCTATCCAGCGTACCTTACATAGAGTACTTTCGTAACGATGGATTAAATTTAAAATTTCTGTTTGATACCGGCGCGAATAAAAACTTTGTAAACCCTTTCCTTTCAAAAAATTCCATAAATTTGTCTAAACCATTTCCCGTCCAATCTGCTGGGGGAGAAATTGTGATCACGGAAGAAGTAGAAGGACAATTTTTTCGTATGTTGGAAACAATACTGTATTAACCTTTTATGTGCTACATGAGTTAGAGTCATTTGATGGGATCATCGGTGATGATACTCTTAAAGAAATAGAAGCCGTAATTGAAAGGAAAAATGTACTCACAATTAAACTCAATGTAAGACCGTTAATTGAAAAGGTTTCAAAACAGGTTTATACGATAACTGAAAAATATCTTTCTGAAAATACTTACTTACTTACTTACTTAATTGGCCATAACAACCCGATTAACGGATTTCGGCCTGCCGCAATACATCCTTCCAGGCGCCTCTGCTTCTTGCGCGCCTACGCCAGTTGGTCACACCAATCGATGACAGGGCTTCCTCGACTTGGTCCTTCCAACGGATACAAGGTCGTCCTCTACGCCGACTTCCGCAGATCCCCGCATCAAATACCCGTTTCGCCGGAGCATCCTCCTCCATTCGAACGACATGGCCGAGCCAGCGCAGCCGCTGAATATTAATACGCTGTACAACGTCTATGTCGTTGAGGAGCTCATACAGCTCACTGTTAGATCGGATGCGGAAATCATCGCCAACTCGCACAGGACCGAAGATCTTACGTAGGACGTTCCTCTCGAATACCCTCAAGGCTGCTGCATCAGTTCTTAATAGGGTCCATGCCTCTGCGCCATAAAGAAGCACGGGTAAGATGAGCGTCTTGTAGAGTATTAATTTTGTCGCACGAGAGAGGTCTCTGCTACTCAATTGCCTATTGAGACCATAGTAGCACCTGTTGGCAAGAGTAATCCTGCGTTTAATCTCCAGACTGACATCATTTTTGGTGGTAACGGCGGAGCCAAGATAAATAAATTCCTTGACTGTATCAAAAGTATAGTTATCGGCCGTAATCTGAGAATCAATACGCCGCACGTCTCTACTTGTCGACAGCATATACTTTGTTTTGCCCTCATTTACTGCCAGACCCAACTTCTTAGACTCCCGTTCAATAGCGCTAAAGGCAGCAGTAACATCTCGCTTGGTACGCCCTATGATGTCGATGTCGTCAGCGTACGCAAGCAATTGGACACTTTTTTGAAAGATAGTGCCATTGCGATGCACTCCTGCCTTTCGCAGAACACTCTCCATGACGAAGTTGAAGAGGTCGCATGATAAGGGGTCGCCTTGTCTGAAACCTCGCACGGTATCAAAAGGTTCGGAGAGGTCCATTCCTACCTTGACGGAGCTGCAGGAAATGCTCAACGTCATTCTGCATAGCCTTATCAGCTTCGCAGGTATACCGAGCTCAGACATTGCGGCATAAACACGATCCCTTATGGGGCTATCGAAGGCTGCCTTATAGTCGACAAAAAGATGGTGTATGTCGACTTGTTTTTCGTGGGCCTTTTCCAGGATTTGACGCAGTGTGAAGATCTGGTCTATGGTGGATTTGCCAGGTCTGAAGCCGCACTGATAAGGTCCAATCAGTGTTTTGACGAGTGGCTTCAGTCGTTCACACAATACGCCTGTAAGAACCTTATATGCGATAGGGAGAAGGCTTATACCCCTGTAGTTGGCGCATATTGTAGGGTCTCCCTTTTTCAGGACGGGACAGAGGACACTGAGGTTCCAATCGTTGGGCATACTTTCCTCTAGCCATATTTTGTAGATGAGCTGGTGCATGCGCCCTACCAACTCATTACATCCGGTCTTAAACAATTCAGCGGGGAGGCCATCAGGACCTGCCGCTTTGTTGTTTTTAAGTCGCATAATCGCGACTTTAACCTCTTCATGGCTAGGCGGCGGAATCTCCACGCCGTCATCATCGATCGGGTCCGGAACATCATCTCTAGAGGCGGTATTGATGTCGTCATCGCCTTGCAGCAGAGTAGAGAAGTGTTTCCTCCACAACCTCAGCACCCCTTGCGGATCTGTAACCAGGTTTCCATTCTCATCCTTGCAGGAAGACACTCCGGGCTTATACCCCTCGGTCAGACGCTTAACCTTTTGATAGAATTTTCGAGCGTCATTCCTACATCTGTACATCTCGACTTCCTCACGCTCACGCCTTTCCTGCTCCCTTTTCTTGCGTCTGAAAAGGCGTCTCTCATCCCTTCTCTTCTCTCTGTAATTCTCGACAATGGCTCGCGTAGCAGCAGACTGCAACGTCTTCTTGTATGCGGCGTTTTTCGCTGCAGTTGCCTCGCTGCACTCCTCATCGTACCATTGGTTTCGTTGTGGTGGGCGCTCGAAACCAAGGACTGTTTCCGCAGTAGTGCGCAAGGAGTGGGAGATGTTGACCCACAGTCCTCCAATGTCGTTGAGATTAGATGGGGATCGACGGAGCTTATCCGAGAGTTGAGCGGAGAACGCCTCTACTGTCCCTTGTGATCGCAGCTTCCTGACATCCAGCTTCCGCAATGTACTAGAGCGCGCCATCCTCGAGGCGCTAATGCGCAATCGGAACTTGGCTGCGACAAGGTAGTGGTCCGAGTCAATGTTCGGACCTCTAAATGTGCGTACATCTAGTACACTGGATACATGCCTTCCGTCAATCACAATATGATCGATCTGGTTGGATGTTGATCGGTCGGGGGACATCCAAGTGGCCTTGTGGATGTCGAGATGTTGAAACCTGGTGCTACATACTACCATGTTACGCGCCGCGGCGAAATCGATCGGCCTCATACCATTGGGGGTAGTGTTCGCGTGGAGGCTGAACTGTCCGACAGTGGGGCCAAAGATACCTTCCCGCCCGACCTTCGCATTAAAATCTCCGAGGACAATTTTTGCGTCATGGGCCGGGCACTTATCATATATGTCCTCGAGCTTAGCGTAGAAGGCATCCTTAACCACATCGTCCTTATCTTCCGTCGGGGCGTGAGCACAAATCAGGCTGATGTTGTAGAATTTAGCCCTGATGCGGATTGTGGCTATTCTTTCGTTCACAGGTGTGAACCCAGAGACAAGGTGGCGGAGTCTCTTATTAACCACAAATCCGCATCCAAATTCGTGCTTATCAACATGGCAGCTGTAGTACACATCGCAAGATGCTAGCCTTTTGCATCCTTGCCCTGTCCATCGCATTTCCTGTATGGCAGTGATGTCCGTCCTACATTTCTTGAGGGCATCCGCCAGCTGGGCGGAAGCGCCCACCCTGTGAAGGGTGCGGACGTTCCAAGTGCCTATTCTTAAATCGTTGTCCTTTGAACGTTTGCCGTGGTCGTCAACTTTAAAGGGGATCTTTTTGAAATTCTGTATATTGGTTTTCACTGGAGGAAAATTTTTACGTGGTGGGTTCCAAGCCCTACGCACAACCCAAATTTAACGTCCAGGGGATTGGACTTCGCTGCACGCATTAGTTAACATCCAGCGGGTGCTAGAATGCCATCCAGGAGGGGCCGCGAGGAGGCTGCGTGTCAACTTGAATACAGCAAGACAAGGATCGTCCTGGTGGTCGCCATGTTGGCCACAGTCAGAAACTTTACCTTGTATGCATGCATCCCAACCCTCCTCTTTCTGAAAATACTAAATATAAATTGCAATACCTAATTGAGAAATATAAGCCGCTATTTGGGTCAATTATTGATAGTGAGGTTGCCGGAACGAATGTAAGAGCTGAAATAAGGACATTAACTAACGAGCCAATTTACACCAAGAGTTATCTCTATCCATCTCGTATGCGGGAAGAAGAGAACCGGCAAGTGAATGAATTAATTACGGGAGGAATTATTCGCCCATCAAGAGCTTGCTACACCTCTCCAGTGTGAATTGCGCCGAAGAAACCAAAGCCAAATGGGGAGAAATAATATAGAATGGTTATAGACTTCAAACGTTTGAACGCTGTGACAATACCGAATGCCTATCTTATACCAGATATTAATTCTACCCTTGCTAGTTTAGGAGTTCTTTACGACTATAGATCTGATCTGGGTTCCATCAAGATCCCATGAGAGATAGAGACATTCCTAGAACAGCCTTCTCCACAATAAATGGAAAATATGCATTTTTTAAACTTCCATTTGGTCTTAAAAACCGCGATATTTCAGCACATGGTATATGACGTTATCAAAGAGTATATCGGAAGAATATGCTACGTGTATGTCGACTATATAATTGTATTCGGTAAGAATGAAGAAGAGCGTTTGAGAAATGTGGATACGAATAAAGGTTAGCTTAGCGAAGCTAGGCTGAAAGTGAATCTAGAAAAAACAAGGTACATGAAAACTAGCGTGGAGTTCCTGGGGTACATCGAGTGCGAGCGAAGTAGGAACATCTTCAGGTACAATGCATAGCGCGGAATAAGATGCTACGGATCTTATACCACATGTTGAAGCCCCTTTAAATGTCCTTAAAAGCCAACTTGTTATAAGAGAGGGCAAGGAACTGTACTGCTTTGAAAATCCGCATAGAAGATATTCCCATCATTGCATTACTTTGCACAATATAAGAAAGTAAAATTTGGTAGAAGTTCTAAAACCACATTTGAATCCTTCAGTGATCAATGGAATTAAAATTCCTGAAAATCATCTCGTTCTACTGGAGGGAAGTTTGTTACGAGCATTAACTGTATTACAAAATAAGAATTACTCAGCGGTTGGTTAAAGATATTGTCAATGAAGATAGGATATGCAATATAGTAGAAACAACGCATAAAAGAGCTCCCCGAAATCCTGTCGAAAATAAGCTGCATATATTAGAAAGTTATTATTTCGCTCGAATGACGAGCAGAATTAAAGAACACACTAAGGCTTGCGAAACATGTCAGTTGAACAAATATGATACATCCATTTAATCCAAAAATCAAGGATACCCCTATGCCTAAGTGCCCTTGTGAAATCCTTCATTTGGATATATTAGAAATCCAAGGGCGCAAATTTTTCTTTTCCATTAAAAACAAATCAGCAATGCATTTAAGGCACAAATTTGCGAAATTATTGTATTACTTCACTGTTCGTAAAATCATTGTTACAGACAACGAAAAAGGATTCTTAAGCCGCCTGGTCTCCAACTACATCAGAAGTTTTGGTCAATTCGAAAGACAGCGTTCTACTATCATAGAAATTTTTAGATGCTTGCAAAAGGACGTTAGAAACGCAAATACTAAGGACATGGTTTACATTACGGTTGATCGTTACAATAACACCATTCATTCTGTAACAAAAGTAAAACCGTGCGATGTTTTCTTCAATAGAGGACAAAGGATCAACTATCAAAATGTTTTGAACTTCCAAAATAAGCTGCTCCATAATAATCAGAGAAATCAGAGAATGAATAAGAAAAGGCACGACCCAAGGCAATATAAAAGTGGTAAAGTAGTTTATGTTCGTGATAAACAAATTAAAGCAAAGCAAAAACCTCTGCACAAACGCAAAGTAATGAACCGAGACAATAGGGTAATAATAGCGACTGATACAGGTAAAAAAAATACACAAGGTCCATATCAAAAATATTCCATCGTAACTCATCCACTTGGTAAGTGCAAATTGAAATTTAATTTTAATTTAATAAAACCATGAAACAGACATAAATTAAAAGTATTATACAAATTGAATTAAAAAAGCATGAAATTGATTTCTATATTAATTAATTGAATTTGATAACTAATATTTAATATTCAAATTAAATTAAAACTAAAATTTTGAAAATTAAAAAAATATCTTGTCCAGTAATATTGAAAAAAAGTTAATACCTTTGTAAAATTGTAGTACTTACTTTATTATATTAAAAATCAAGTTAAGTAATTGTTGAAAATTTTCTAGTTTGAAAATTGTACTAAAATATTACTTATATTATTATATCAATAAAATTATATTAAACCTTTGGAAAAAATGACTTAAGTTTTTCATGAAATGGTGGGTAACAGGAATTGTTATCCAGGTTCGACTCCTTGTCAAATGTAAAAAAATAAGACTTAATTGTCAAAATTTTAAATTAATTAAATTTTTACTTTATTTGAACCGTGAGATAGACTTATACTAATACCTACTGCAGTCGAAGCCATTGTGTTAGTAATTTTAGCCATAATGTTTACAAAATATGGAAGAAAATTACAACCGTAATAAGCATTCTCAATCCTGATGTAAATCAACGGAATTTTCGGGACGAAAATCTTTGAAGAGAGGCAGTTAACATGTTCTACCCATTGTGTGACATACCATTTATATGACATGCTGACACAACGATCATTGAACTTAAATTTGGATATGCTGACGCTGCAAGCTGACTTGTTCTCTGCGTACATACAATAAATATGCTATAATATTATATTATCAGCATTTTCAATTATTTATTAAGTTATACCATTATTTGCTTAGTAAAACTATTTTAAGTATAAATAGTGTAGTGTATGTACTTGTTCCAATTATACTTGTTAAACTTCAGAAATTATAAATCATAGTTCCCCTTGTTTTATGTATTTAAAATATAATAATTTATTTCGTTCTTTTAAGCAAGAACTGGTGGATAATTCACAACAAATAGTTTGTTTTTCTTCTGCTTTTGGGACACAGGTAAGACTCCTTTGGCATTTTATCACATGGACCAAGGGTTGGCCACACCTTTAATTTTCAAGCGTTCCCTTTGTGAAAAGCTTTAACTTACATATATAATTTTAACTCGTTAGTATCTAATAATTTTCGGTTTATCTAAACATAATATGAAATGAATTTTAATCGCGGTTAGCGTATGTTTCGTAACAAACAAAGATACTTAATATTTATTTAAACATGTTAACTTTAATTATAAACTCAATAAATTGAGAAAGGTTGATAAGAAGATAGGTGTGTATCTATCTGGGGTCATAAAAATATACATAGTCAATAGGACATAGAGATTGGGAGGGTTTGAGACCAGCCTATCAACAACATCTGATAGTGCTTTTAATCTGGGTATAATAGATAAAATGTGTCTATTGTTTTTTTTTGTTACGTGACTATAAACGGGCTTCTATAGAAAACTTATTGTCATTCTGGTCCACTCTATTCCTCAACTTTTTTTAGATCTTTTTAAAAATAGGGAGTCTATAACAAAATAACTCTGTATACAAACACGATTTTGTTTTAAGAGAGAACCGAACCTCCCAGCTCGACTGTTAGCTAGCTCTTAAATGACACCCGCAGTCCTCTCTTCACAATTTCTTAAAGTGCTGGTTTCATTTGATTCAGTACAATAACACCATTGCATTTGTATGTGTTCATTACAGTAAAATAATGGCGCCCAACGTGGGGCAGAAAGTTAAACAAAGTTAAACAATGATTCCAGATTCCGATAAGTTTTGTAGATTTCATTAGATACATACATACATAATTGGTCATTAGAACCCATCAGTCAGGATTATTGACCTAGTTTCTCACACTAAAAAGATAGATATTTCTATTAAGTTGAATATGACTTTGTAGGGCCTAACTATCAGACCTTAAGTACATTTTAGGATTACAGAAGTTTTGCAAAGCGATGCTCTGTCCAAATGTTATTTAAAGAGTTAGTAGAAAAATTTTCTGGTTGGCATTTCTAAGTTATAATCTTCAGAGGCAGAGCCAACCCAAAACGCTGCATCAGTTTCTGAAACAGTTGGAATTTGTAATAAAGTTATGACTGAAAACTATGATTTTTTAATTATAACAAACTGTAGTGATTCATTTTATCGATCATGCATCGAAAACTTTTTATCTAACGCTGCAGAGATTTCAACCTGCAAACGTTCATCCCAATTAGCTGACCTTAAGAAAATCAATATCTTAAGCAAACAAAACCAAACAGCAAAATCATCGAATTGAACTCGAGGCCGTTGTGCCATAAGAGAAACGTATAATACCCGTTTTCAAGCTAAATCTTTGTTTCAGGATAGTCAACGACCTTGTGAGAATAGTAATGTAAATCTTGACACCTATGAAGTTTCTACACCAACGCATATGACACAAACTGTTTTTTCTGCTAATCATACTCATAATAATCCTTCAAATTCGATGTTTTATTACAAATCAAGAGGAATGATCGATTATGATCAGATCGATCGGATGATGGAGACAAAAATTGTTCGATTACTTAACAATTTTAATCTCGTTCCAAACCAAAATAATAATCAACCACAATTAGTTCGGAATGAAAATATTCGTCATCAAAACGGAAATATTAATAGTGATAATTTGCAAATAATTCGGCCAATCGTATTTATACCCCATCAGTTCAAATCTCTAACTTTTTAAATTATAACATGGATAAAGTAATTGCTGTTATTTCGAGCTGGTGTATAAAATTTGATGGTTCCCCATCTGGCCTTAATTTAGATGAATTCCTCTACCGAATTAGTTCACTCACATCTGACAATTTCAATAACGATTTTACTCCCATAATATGAAATCTTAATGTGCTTTTCCATGGAAAAACAAAAGACTGGTATAAACGGTAAATCTTGTAATTGGAATGAATTTCCTGAAGCCATTCGATGCCAATATCGTAATTTCAAATCTTCATTCGATATTAAAGAAGATATAAGAAATAAAAAACAAAAAGTTAGAGAAAACTTTGATGTTTACTACGAATCAGTCTCCTCAATTATGGATAGATTACCTTCGCCCATAGTAGAAATGGAACTAATCGAAATATTGATCAGAAATTTGAGACCAGAAATTCGTCAGAACTACTTCATGTTCCTGTTCACTCAATTTCTCCTTTGCACAAGTTAGTGCATTTATTTTGATCCCAACGAGACAATTTATCCTGCCAGTCTTTAATACATTAAATATCGTTAAATTTGGAGAGTTAATCTCATTATAACAAGATGATGTTGGCAATGAGATTGCACCTTCCATTTTGAAGTAGTTCTTCAAGAACATAATAATATCCTTTTTATAGAAATTTTGGATTGTAATTAATAGGCTGATCATAAGCTTTCTCAAAATCCAAAGAAATGAGTGTAAGGTGTTTTTGAAATGAAATACTGTTAGCAATCTGATGGTCTATATAAAGTAGAGCATCAGTTGCTGAATTTTTCTGTTAAAAACCATATTGATGACTATTTAATAGTTTGTGTTTTAGTACAAACCACCATAGTCTATTTGAAATAATTTTGTCAAGAAATTTTGCCAAACAAGGATTAAGAGATATAGGTCTGTATGATGGGGATATAGTTTTATTAGATTTAGGTTTTAGGATTGGTATTATAATATTATTTTTAAATTGCTATGGTATAAAATTTCCGAAAATTTGGTTAAATAATGATAACACTCTTTGTTTCACCGTGTATGGTAAATGTTCGATCAAGATAATAATTTGCAATAAGAATTAAGGTTAGTTTTATATAACGATGAGCATGTACAATAACGATTTTCAACATAACAAAATTAATAAGTAAAGGGTTAATAAAAGGAGTTGGAGTGTTAAGTGATAGCAAAAATAATAAAAGAGAGAAATTATGTGAGACGAAAGAGTTATTAAGTGAAAGAAAAAATAACGAAAAAGAAAAATTATGTTTGATTTTTTATAAATAAGTTTTTATAAATAAATTTATAAAATAAATTATGAGAGAGAATAACTAATGAGTAAATTAAAATTTATATTTTTGCTCTTTTAAGCGTTTACCAGATAATGTTTTTTGTTTTAATTTCTGTTTGTTCCTGTTAGTTGTGCTCCTGGGTAGAATAATTACATTTTTGGCTTCGTTTGGTTGTTGTGTTGATATTTCAATGTCAGATATTGTTTTTGAGAGAGTACTGTTGTCGTCTGATATTTTCTCTGATAGAAATGCATTGTTTATTTGTTCCATTTCATGTTCCGAAATTTCAATATCAGATATATTGTTGTAGTTAACAATTTATCGTAACGGTGGTGTTGAATGGTGAGAGCAGCTATGTTGGTGCTCTCTATTGTTTGAATTATTGCGATTTAATGAGCACTGTTACGTCTTTTTTTGTTCCAATGCAATGCTGATTTTACATTGTTATTGGTTGCTGCTTGCTTGGCAACTGAAGAATATGATTCTGATGAAATAGGGTGACGTTGTTTAGAAATAGAAATTGCTGTTTTTCTGTTCACTTTTTCTAGTGTAATTATTGATTGTATTTCTCGTTCTTTTAGGAATATTGGACACTTTTTATCATACGCAGAATGATTGTGGTCCAAAGAATTAAAGTCTCTGCAGTTTGAGCATTGTTTTGTTTCCATGCAGATTCGCACTTGTATGGAAATGTTGAGAGCAATTGGGGCATGTTTTTGTGTTTTTACACATTTTTGCTATATGACCATATCTTAAGCATTGTTTACATCTGAGAGGTAAGGGGATATATATTTTTACACGTTTGTATCCAATGATAAGTTCGGTAGGAAAAATAGTAGAACCGAAAGTAATTATAATAAGACCGGTTTCTTCAACGACATTATTGACCTTTCTTTTGATTTTCTCAATTTTTGTAACATTTTGATTTTTATGTTCATGGGATCTCTCTTAAATCATTTGAATAAATCACCCCTTTGACACAATTTAATGAATTATGCCATGAAACTGAAACATTTATATTTTCACTTAAATTTTTTAATTTTATCAATCTATTTGCCTGATTTAGATTTCTTGTACGGACTAATATTGTACTGTTTCCAAGTTTTTTACATTCTGATACTTCACCACAAGTACAGTCTATAATTTTTTTAATTAAAAAAGGCGATACATTGGTAAGGTTTTTGTTTTCATCTGTTCTGGTATTATAAGGTATTTTGGAAAGGTGTTCTTAAGTTCAGTGATTCAGAATTACCATACACATTTTCACCACTATTAGGAAAGAGTTTATTAACACCGTTGTCCGGTGGCTCCTTCATATATAAGGTTGAATAAAACTAAAGGTTATTCGAAGGTTATTTATTTTCACTTATTCACTTAATCACAATATATTAGACGGGGAAACAAAACAATCCCCAACCTTTTTTATGATATTTACGTTGTTAATTTCTTGTCGGCAGGAGGACACGATAACTTGTTCTACCTTCTTAGACAATCAAGGCATAATTAGTGTGTACAGCCGAGGAATTCGAGATCATTTCTTTGTAAATAGTTGAAACAAATTTCACATTTGTATCGACTTTTGTGAAGGACCTCTAACGGAGAATCGGAAATACGATCCTTTTCTTCCCGCTTTTTTAAAAACTGTAGCGTTTTGTCTCCTTCTTTTGTTGCTATCTATCGCCTTCTGTTTAGCGATATATGAGGTGTATTTCCTCTGAATGCTCTCAAGTTCGTTTAAACGTCTAGACATTAGAGCGAAAAACCTCTCCTTTGCTGCTGTCGCCGGTTTGATTGATGGTGGCGGTGGTGATAGCGATGGTGTTGCTGATGAGGATCTCTTGATGAGGAAACCCAATGGTTAAATAAATTTAAATTTAACGACATTTCTTTACGTATTTTTTAAGTTTTAATTATAATTTTTAATGAAAAGTTAACACACTCTATATAAATTTATATTTTAAATTCCTAATAAAAAAACTATATTTAAAATACAATATTTGATTATTTAGCTTAAAATTACATTTCATATTTTACATTTTCTTATATGCACGTGTCTTCATAATTTACTTACTTACTTAATTGGCCATAGCAACCCGATTAACGGATTTCGGCCCGCCCGCAACACATCCTTCCAGGCGCTTCTGCTTCTTGCGCGCACCATTCGATGACAGGGCTTCCTCGATTTGGTCCTTCCAACGGATATAAGGTCGTCCTCTTCGCCGACTTCCGCAAATCCCCGCATCAAATACTCGTCTCGCCGGAGCATCCTCCTCCATTCAAACGACATGGTCGAGCCAGCGCAGCCGCTGGATATTAATACGCTGTACAACGTCCATGTCGTTGAGGAGCTCATACAGCTCACTGTTGTATCGGATGCGAAAATCATCGCCAACTCGCACTGGACCGAAGATCTTACGTAGGACTTTTCTCTCGAATACTCTCAAGGCAGCTGCATCGGTTCTTAATAGGGTCCATGCTTCTGCGCCATAAAGAAGCACGGGTATGATGGACGTCTTGTAGAGTATTAGTTTCGTCTTGCGAGAGAGGTCTTTGCTACTTAATTGCCTATTGAGACCATAATAGCACCTGTTGGCAAGAGTAATCCTGCGCTTGATATCCAGACTGACATCATTTTTGGTGGTAAGGCGGAGCCAAGGTAAATGAATTCCTTGACTGTATCAAAAGTATAGTTATCGGCCGTAATTTGTGAATCAATACGCCGCACGGCTCTACTTGTCGATAACATATACTTCGTTTTGCCCTCATTTACTGCCAAACCCATCTTCTTAGACTCCCGTTCAATAGCACTAAAGGCAGCAGTGACATTTCGATTGGTACGCCCTATGATGTCGATGTCGTCAGCGTACGCAAGCAACTGGACACTTTTTTGAAAAATAGTCCCATTGCGATGCACTCCCGCCTTTCGCAGAACACTCTCCATGACGAAGTTGAAGAAGTCGCATTGATGTCGTCATCGCCTTGCAGCAGAGTAGAGAAGTATTTCTCCACAACCTTAGCACCCCTTGCGGATCTGTAACCAAGTTTCCATTCTCATCCTTGCAGGAAGACGCTCCGGGCTTATACCCCTCGGTCAGACGCTTAACCTTTTGATAAAATTTTCGAGCGTCATTCCTACATCTGTACATCTCGACTTCCTCTCGCTCACGCCTTTCCAGCTCCCTCTTCTTGCGTCTGAAAAGGCGTCTCTCATCCCTTCTCCTCTCTCTGTAATTTTCGACAATGGCTCGCGTAGCGGCCGACTGCAACGTTTTTCTGTATGCGGCGTATTTCGCTGCAGCAGCCTCGCGACACTACTCATCGTACCATTGATTTCGTTGGGTTGGGCGCTCGAAACCAAGGACTGTTTCCGCAGTATTGCGCAAGGAGTGGGAGATGTTGGCCCACAATCCGCCAATGTCACTGAGATTGGATGGGGAATGAGAGAGCTTATCAGAGAGTTGAGCGGAGAACGCCTCAGCTTTCCTTTGTGATCGCAGCTTCTTAACGTCCAGCTTTCGCAGTGCACTAGAGCGCGCAGTCTTCGAGGCGCAAATGCGCACTCGGAACTTGGCTGCGACTAGGTAGTGGTCCGAGTCGATGTTTGGACCTCTAAATGTGCGCACATCTTCATAATTTAAGTGATTTTAATTATGCGAAAATGCTGATTAATTATTTGGAAAAATATTGGTTTTAATTATTATTAAAATTATGTTAAAATTATGATTAATTACTTGGAGAATATTATGTATTGCGAAATGTATCGGAAATCTGATATTGTATTACTGTCTGACTTTATTTATTTATTAATTAAGCCCCAACACTAAAATGTTATATAGGCTGAATGATTAGAATTTATCAGATTCATTTCAATTCATAATGGAAAATATATCATATATTTTGGTCTACATGCGCTAGACGGTATGTAAATAAACTGTGTGAAAATGTTTTTAATTTTTAATAAATGTACTTTAATAAAAATTAAAACAAATAAAACATTTTTTTATTCAAACATTAATCACACCTACATAAAGATTCTACAACGATTTAATTCTTTTGCAGATATCTAAAAAACTGAAAAAAAAGAAATATCTAAAAATATTTTCAAAAAATAAAAACAATTGAATTGTAAAAGCTGAACTTTTAATAAAATTTAATTGCATTTATAAGAAATGTAATTAGTACATATAAGTTTTAGAATATTTTTTTTATTTTTATATGAATATAAAAATAAGAATTAAACATTTTTTATTTAAACATTAATCACACATACATATATATATAAAGCACATACATGTATATATAAAGCACATAGGTATAGAATAGATCGATCACACACGACTCTGCAACGATTTAATCTTTTAGAATATCTAATACTAACTAGTATGGTCGCCGCAGATTTCTGGCAAAAACTCTGAGAGTAAAAATAAATTTGCCATGAAAAGTTTCTCAAAAATCTGTCGTTCGGAGTCGACTTTAAACTGTAGGTCCCGCCACTTATGTATAAAATTAACACACACAGCATAAGTAGTGTGAGAAACTAGGTTAATAATCCTGACTGAAGGGTTGTAATGACCAATTATGTATTATGTATGTAATACTAACTATAAAAAAAGGGAAGAAGAAGAATATCCTGTTATATATATTAAGGGATATGAAGAAGTCGGATGGTTAAGAGAACTACTTGGAAAAGAAATACAAATACATATAATTAATTTAGATTGTTGGGATTGTCCGAAGATGAAAACTTTGTATAAAGATAATCCAAATATAAAGATTTGTGAAAATCATAATAATTTCAATCATACATGTGCTGAAAAGAATGTAATTGTTCTTTTTCTTTCAATAAAACCTTTAAAGTTGTTAATTAATATTTCAAAACAAGAAAACGGTATTTTAAAACTCCTTATCAAAATTATATTTTTATAATAAAAACGTAAAAAAATAAAATAAAGAATACAGTCCTTAAAGAATACAGTCCTATGCATGCTCCCAAGTTTGTATGGAAAAAGTTAATTAAATTCAAAAACTCCCAGCTTCACACAACAAGAACGTATTCAACTATATTTCTATTTATTCAATATTATATCAATACAGTGTTTTACAGCAATGTCAGCTCCCAAATTTTTATGGAAAATAAAACAAATTAAACATTTTTTTATTTCAACATTAATCACACCTGGCGAAGTGTGTGAATTCAGCAGATCAAATATCGCAATGAAAAATATATGAAATATTTTTTTGTTTACACGCGCCAAACAGTATGTAACTTGACATACTTTTTCCATTTAATAAACTGTGTAAATATGTTTTTTAATTTTTAATAAATGTACTTTTGTAAAAAATAAAACATTTTTTATTTAAACATTAATCACACATATATGCAAAGCGTATAGGTATTCAATAGGTCGATCACACACAATTCTGCAACGATTTAATTATTTTACAGCTATGCATGCTCCCAAATTTTAACACACACACACACACATTAAAAGGCTTTACCTTTTCACAATACATGTTACAAATCTAGAATGAAGTAGAAAAGAAATAAAAATTCACGGGATGATCCCAAATTTGTATTGAAAGATTGATCCCGAAACCCCATACAAAGAAATTTTTTGAGTGATCCCAAATTCGTAAGGAAAAATTGATCCCGAAACCCCACACAAAAAAATTTTTTGCTTGATCCCAAATTTGTATGGAAAAATTGATCCCGAAGGTACATACAAAAAACTATATGCGTGATCCCAAATTTGTGTGGAAAAATTGATCCCGAAGGTACATACAAAAAACTGTATGGGTGATCCCAAATTTGTATGGAAAAAGGGGTCGCGAGGGTATACATAAAAAGCCATATGCGTGATCCCAAATTTGTATAGAAAAATTGATCCTGAAGGTACATACAATAAACTATATGCGTGATCCCAAATTTGTATGGAAAAATTGGAGGTACATAAACATACTACTATATCCCCGCAAAGTAATGCGTCGGAACGTGCAAATAGACCCATTATTGCAGGTATTAGACCATATCTGAAATCTGATCATAGACTGCGGGATGAGAATTTGTCGAAAATAAGTTGCGCTTTACGGAATTCATATCATCAAACAATATGAACAACACCAAATGAGGCTATGTTCGGACTGGATATGATTATGCATGGAAATGCGTATGCTTTACTCAAGAAACTAAAGTTCCTCGATGAACCGTCTTAGCACCTCTCTCGAGATGAGAACCTTACTTTGGTTCGGGGCAGTTTAAGCAAACACATTAGGGTTGCTTATGAAGTTAAGTGCCATCAATATAATCTACATACAAGACCGCAATCTTTCCAAAAATGTCAAGATATTTTTTCCAAAGCAGCAGTGGGAAAAACTTTGATGCCAAATTGTCTCCTGTTTGTAAAGGAAAAATGAGGTGAACATTTTATTTAATAGAATATGTTCAGGGTAAATTAGTTGGAACCTACCATGCAAAGGATTTACGCACATAAACCACTCTTTCTCTACATAAACATAATTAATATCTAGTTTTGTGATGAACGGTTTACTATTAAACTGCAAATGTATGATAACATTCAATTTTATATCAATTTTCATATAGTTGTTTTTTTTTTGTATTATTTAATCTGCAAATATTTCTATCTAATAATTTTAATCCTGAAAATTCACGTACAGAGCTATTGTTACAGAAATGTTTATTTGTTTGTGGAGCTTTTGTTATTTACCAAGTTGATCAGCAGTAACAACAGCAACATTCTCTAGCAACGTGTTCCTAAGATACACAATGTAAACATTATAGTTAAAACCAGAAACATTTGAATCATTATGTTTACAAATAATAATTAACTTAATTAAATCAGTAAATTAAGCTTTTGCAGTAATTATTGGTAATTATACACATTTTTGCTGAAGAAATTATAAAAATGCCGCTGATGTCATGATATTGATATCAGGTTTCTGAAAGACAGGGTTCATGTTCAAATTTGACGAAGAAGATGAAAGTTAAAAGGTTATACGAGTTTTACAATACACTTTCATTCTATGAGTTTATATTTTATGGAAAATTATCATTCTCGGTCACTTTGATCAATATCTTACTCGAGCTTACTTCATAATTGGCACATAACCAAAAGTGTAAAATAAGTTCAGAGTTAAAAAATTTTTGCAAATTTAAAATTTTTTATATTCATATTTGTTAAAGAATACCGATTTTATGAACAAGTGTAAATTCTTTCCTTAATTAACATCAACATAGTCTACGATAAAAAATGACTAAAAACTGGACAAGGACCCACGTGGTCTGTCCCAAGTTTTTTCGTATCACCCTGGAAAGGTAATTATATAATTTGCCAAACATACGGAGAAGAATCCAGACCTGGTCAATCTGGAAATAGACAGATCCAAACAGCAGGTTGGAGACCTTCGATATCCAACTTTTCACATCCTTTAATATTCCCGCAATACCAGTATAAAAACCCTAATAGTCAGCATTTAATAATGAAAAAAGAAAAAGATAAAAAAACCTAGACCTCTTACACGTGTCACCTAACCTAAATTTTCTGCGCCAAGATCGTGTTATATGATCCCACGTATTGAAACACAAATCGATTCTAAATTTTAAGAATTTCTCTTTGTCTCCGATGACACAAATTACGTAAAAACCTATATCCAATCATGGTCAAAATTAAAAATAGTTAATTTTTTAAAAAAACAAATTAAAATTTTCAACATACATACAAATTTTCCAACAAACACATACACTGAACGCCAAAAGTGAGTAAACACCACTGAAATAATTCATTTTCTTAGAATAGCGAGAAAAGTAAATGAGAATAGTCGAATAAATTTTCAAAACTAAAAACGTTTTTTTTTATTATTTATAAAATGTTAAAACAAAAACAAAATTATTGTCATGCTACCTACAAGTATATTTTTTATAATAAAAAATTTAAAATTATAATGGGTGTTGGCTCACTTATGGCGCTCAGTGTATAAGTTTTCAAAAATAGCGTTTCAACAAAACATTGTCTAAAATGTTTAGGGAAAAAAACTAGTAAAATTTCACAAGGCAACTAAATAATTTAAAGTTAAGTACAGATTTCACAAATAAAATAAAAATTTTGTAATAAAAAATATTAAAAAATTTTGTAAACTTAATAGTAAGCTTAAATGCCCTACTATAGCGCTATTATCATTATATTCTTAATTTCATATACATCTCTTTAAATTTTTTTTTAAATTCTTTTAAATGGTACGACACCAAAAACGAAACAAAATATTTTATTAATTGTTATGGTACAAAACTAAATGATCATTAGTATTACTGAATTTTGCAATTTTCCAAAATGATCATTACGTTTTACCATAACATTAACTTAAAAAGAACATTAACGATCGATAAAGAAATGTTTCCAATGTTGGTTTAAATATTCTACTTTAATTAAATTATTCTAACTATATACTAAGTTTAACTTAAGAGCATTGGTGTTAGCATAAATAGGTTAAAATTGCTTTACAAATAACCAAAGATAATATTGAGGACAATTTACAAAAATTTACAGCAATTAATTTCATCGTTAACCACATGTATTTCGGAATCTTGAAGGACTTCCAGAACAAAGACAGCACACATGTTCGGTAAGTCCACCAATTTTGTAAACCTCCTTAATATCATTTTAAGGTATAAGCAGCAATAATGATCACCAACTTGCTTATTACTTCATTATTGTTAATTTTTTTTAAAATAAGAGTTTCTAATACAATTCTCATTCTTGCTTGTACATACATTTTTACATATATTATACTTTGATTACGTTTTTACATTTTGTTCTTTGCTTTTCAAAGATCTTATAATTTGCTACTGCGAAATATGAGGGGTGTGGAAACAAAGGAAGCAATCTCCACTTTTGTAGTTTTAAACTAAATATGAAAAACTTGTTTTTTTAAAAACAATTATATTTTGTAATGAATTGTTTTGTTAATTACCATAGAAGGAAACGATAAATACGCCCACCAGTCTGATCCATATTCTCACTGAAGTTTTTAGGAAAATGCGAACTGAAATTTGGAGATTGCTGAGTTTGTTTCAACAAAGTGGACATTGCTGCTTTTGAAAAATGAATTTTTGGAGATAGCAAACTTGGTTATAAAACAATTAATGTAATGTTGATCTTCGTTGAAATTTAATAATAATATGAAGAAAATAATTACAAAAATATTCATACTTCTTATGTTTATGTAAATTACTTTAAAGAAACAGATACTTCTAGTAAACGAATTTTATTTTAATTATAAACAAAAAAGTTTTTAAATTATTTCAAAATAGTTAAAACTGAAATGATGAATTAAGTTCTCATTAATGGTGCTTCTTCTATCGGCTGAGAGCAATATTCTTTATGGCGAATATCTTCATTCGCAACGATTTGCTGCTGGCTGTTATTTAGAAAATTTGTATGAAATTTTAGATTTTATCATTTTTCCACAGCTTTCCAAAATGTTTTTTCATTAAATTATTAATATCTCTAATTTTCAGAGAATTAATCTTTATAGAATATGGTTGTATTGGTACATTGGTAGAAAGAATTTTTTGATATCATTATATAATTTTTATTTTGACCACCACAACCATCTGCTATTAAGCGTAATGAAGTGATGTTATTAGTTTTTTTAGACGATGATATACAGCTGATGCAATTAGATTTGCATTTTTGGAATACACTATTTTTGTTGATCTTTGCTGTAGATAGTCCTTGGACAATGGTAAAATTTTGAAAGTAAAGTTGTCTACTGTAATATGCAGCGTGATCGAAAACTTTCGGTAAAAATTGGTTTTTCTGGCAATCGAAACTTAAAATTAAAATTTCAGAATTTTCTTCTCTCAAAATCGTTCGCTTTTCTGACATGTAGGTTTGTTTTAAATTTTGGTCCTTACACCTTTTAATCTTTTCAGACAACTCAGCACAAGTTGAACGTACATCTGTCCATAGATGTTTGAATCCTAAATTAAATTTTGAATTAAATAGTAAACGGAAGTAGTGGTGCTTTACTTTTAGATCATCAGGGCTATTTTCATTATACATTTTGGATAATTTGCGTATTGTTAAATCACTCGAGAGGTAACGACGTTTCATATGCGCACGACAGTAGTGCGATTCCACACAACTTAAAGAACATATAAAACTCAATACAGATGATCTTTTATTCTCATATTCGTGACTCCGATGGTCTCCACCACGAGTCTCAACAGTCGGCTTTCCATGTTTATGAAAATCTTTCATAACATAGTTCAATCTAGTTCTTGTAATGTTAAGAATTGTAAGAAAACTTTTTTGGCAAACGGCAAACCCTTCTATATCGTCTAATAATTTTCAATTATAGGTTATACATTTGTGATCACAAAAAATTTTCGGTGATTGTTTTGGTGAATATCTGAAAACGGATTTTCCCAATGTAGTATATAGGCACTACCATTATATTACTTACATACCTTTTTATTTTTTCTACATTTTTCTTCCAATTTTTTTCTTTTTACCCTTTTAACGGGCTTGACAAAGAGGCACATTGCAAACATTGAACTCCATAATTAATAATAACTTCATGTTTTTCTATTTAAATTTATTTTATTATCATGTTATGTTTATTTTTACAAAAAATTCAAAAACAAAACGTATTAAATTTTTCGAAAATATGGTCACTCTTCTAAGAAAATGAGTATCATATACATAAATGGAGATAGCTGCCTTTGTTTCATTCTTCAGAATTTAACCATATACAGTGATGTGAAAAATAATAAGGACAGTGCCCACCCAAACTTACATTACATTTACAACCGAATAAAAAATCGAAAATTCTTTCTTATTTAAACGATTTATTTTTTTTTAAACGGTAGAGAAAAGATTAAAAACAAAATTTTTAGTATTTCTACCATAGATTTTAATTTTTTTGTGATTTTTTATGAAGTTATATAGTTTAACGTGTGAAAAAAAATAAGGACACTTCATGAAATCTTAAAGCTTTAACTAACTTAGATAAAACTAAATAGACATTTATACTGAATATTGTTGCTTAGCCGGAACAGCAGGACATCTTCTAGGCATTGAGTTGACCAAATTTTGACAAGCATGTACGGGTATTGCGTTCCACGCATCCTCTATAATTTTCCAAAGCCCGTCGAAATTTACTGGACACTTTCCCCTGACTGCCCTTTTAACTTCGTTCCACAAATTTTCTATTGATTCATATCAGGGAACTGTGCTGACCATTCTAAGACATTGTTTGTTTTTTGTTCTGGAACTACTTCTTTGTGTACTTTGCCGTATGCTTTGGGTTATCATCCTGCTGGAAAACCCATTTGAGTGGCATATTTTCTTCGGCATTCGGCAACATTGCATTTTGCAAAATTTCTGTTCAATTAGTCGATTTCATTATGTTTTGGATACGATATAGAGAACTCATACCATAACGAGAGAATGTCTCTCATACCGTGGTGATACCACCACCATGTTTGACCGTCTTCAAAGTATATTTTGGATTGGATTCTTAATGGATAGGTCTTCTTAAATGGTGGAGAAGAAGAATTCGCTCTTCAATAGCTCCCGCAGTACTCTCTTGACAATTTCTTAAAGTGTTGGTTTTATTTGATACAGTACTACAACTCCATTGCATTTATATGTGTTCATTACATATCCGCTGTGTCAAATGTACTAAAACTGGCAGCAACAATGCTGCAAAGGACCTGGTAACGACTAGAATGTAAGGCTTTCCAAGTCCTCTGTCAGCAAAGTATTGAAAGAGTGCACAAATGCGATGAATACCGAATTATGCAAAAGCTGGATTTCTTTTAAGATGACCGAAGACGAAAAGTGTGAAATAGAGGAACATTTTTATAATAAAACTGGTTTTCCCGGTGTCATAGGATGCATCGATCTCACACACATAAAAATTTGAGCATCAAGAACTCTGGAACGTTTTAAGTAATATAACAGAGAAGGTTTCCACAGTCTGAATGCCACCGTGGTATGTATAAAATCTAATTTAAATTGCGTTAATTTTTATACATGAATGACGGGACATACAGCTTAAAGCCGACTCCGAACCACTGATATTTGACAAGCTTTTCATGGCAATTTTATTTACTATCAGAGTTTTTGCCAGAAATCCGCTGAGAGGAAGTCGCCGAAGAAATATTTTTATATTTTCGTTGTCATGTCTGACCTAGGATTTGAACTCTGAGTCTTACGTCTAGTAAGCCAACACACTACTTACTACACTACTGCGACTTCATGTTAAAGAAGAATTATATTTAATTTGTTACCAGGTTTGTGATCATAAACTGTAAATCAGATACATATCATTTCACTATCGAAAATCAGCTCATGATTCATTGATATGGAATGCAAGTGAATTAAAGCAATTTTTGAGAACCAATTATGATGATGATATAAACACATGAATATTAGGTAAAACCAATATAATTAAGTAAAATAATTTAAAACAAAATTTTTTAAGGTGACGCAGGCTATCCTCTGAACCGTTCTTAATTACACCGTTTAGATCAGCAGGAGAAGGTGCTTCCGAGAGGCGATTTAACCACATGCATTCTCAAACCTGAAATATCGTATAGCGTAGAATAGGGGTACTTAAAAATAGGTTTCGGTGCGTCTTAGGAGCAAGACAGTTACACTTTCATAAATTCAATCACTGTACGGGAAGATGGTCCTAAACTGTTTAGCTTATGGAACATTTTCACCCATTCTGTCCTTGTATCTTCTTTGTGTATGCCACTGTGGTAAGATTGCGTCAATTTCGCCTTTTTTCTAGCAACTTTACCATTTTTGCAAATTGGTTCCTTTTCGTTGTTTTAATTCTAAAATTATTTATATTAGTTAAAAGCAGCTTTTATTAAGCTTATTAACGGAAATACTTACTCTTTTGTTGCTTTCATAACTTACTAGTTAAATCTCGGTGTGCTTGGCTACTTCTATCGATATATATATATATATAATGAATGTGGGTTTATTTGTTTGTGGGTTTGTTTGAAGTCTATAGACGCCTAAACGGCTGGACCGATTTTCTTGAAATTTTAGCAGTACCTTCGGCAGCTCTAGATCTCGCTGATCCATTGTCTCATCAGTTCTTGACTTTGATGTCTAAGCACGTACATCCCGTTGATCTGGTGTTTCTGCAGCTACTGCTCTTTACGATCGTATTCTTTCCCTTTCTAAGCGTTCATCACATGGAAGTGAAGTCTCAGCAGCTCTAGATGTGGCGGCCCTATTCCTTCCCACACTCAGACGCACATCACGTTCTTCGGGAGTTTCGTCAACCCTTTGTGATCGTAAATTAACTGTATTTTTGGTGCGTTTAGAAAGAGAATATTTTTAGGTGGCATTTTTTTTAATTTATCACAATATGTTCACTCACAAAATAAGTGTTTAACTCGTTAAGAATCTGGAATTCAAATGATTTGCGAAAAAGATTGTAAGTACTATTTAAGTACTTCATTTCAATCATTATTAGGCAAATATACCACAACAGGTCAAATTTTTTATTTTCAAGATAAAAAATTTTGGGCAATCGAAAATATTTAATATTTTTCATTAGCGTCACCACAAGTGATCTGACCGCAAAGGTTTGGTCTGTATTATATAACCACAGGTAACAATTGGTTCTTTAAAAAATTGTGTATGTCCTAGGTAATTAATAAATTAAGCCAGTATAGTGTCATCGGTGGTGTATGCCTACTGTGTTAATGGTACCTAAGTTACACATGTCTCTCTATGCGTATTTTTAAAAACATATAATAAAACAGGTATTAGAATGAACAGGTAGTACACATCAGAGATCAACAATGAATCGTTTTTCTGCTACCCATAAGCACTCATCCAATTTTGAGTATTAGTGAGTCAACAGAATTGAAATTTAACTACTCTGATTCATTCGTACTCGTTGATTTATAAGTATAAATAGCCATGAGTATGAGTACAACGTTGACATCAAACTCACAACATTCGACATATATATGATTCATACGCCTACTCATTCTGATTCATAAATTTAGAAAAATACTTATAATACTTATAAAAGTGGTTCAAATCATTTATCAAAATTTATAGCCTTTGTTGTTGTTGCATATACAAACAAAGAAGAAAGAAAAGGCAAAGACAACAAGCAAAGCATGCGCACAATCTTCTTATGAGCATAGTTGTGTTCGTACGCGAATCATTCTTATTTTGTGCTTCGTGTAAATGTTAAGTAGAGACGAGTCGAAGTCAGTAATATCATGTGTATTATTCAGTATGAATACGACAAGTACTTCCAACATTGAGTATGAGTAGTATGAGTATCATATTGAAATAAGTATGAATGCGTAAAAGTATCAGAAATTATAAGTATAATTTGAATCTACTCATTGAATACTCGTTGCTGATCCCTGATACACATGACTTTAGCTGTAATTGTTTATCAGATATATTATGTTTAGTATTTACTTTCTGTCCAAGAGTTCGTATAAAAATAAAGTCCATTTATTTCCTTAATCCTAAATGTTCTAGCATGGTTCTTGCTAGATTCTAGCTCTAATAGTTCTCCATATACACGAACTTTTGTATCATATTTATATGGAAGGGTCTCGCTCTTGTTGCTAATCTGGCAATTTTTTCACAAATTATTCATATGGATTTCAATGTTGCCCGTGTACAATTTGATGATTTTATCTATAATGATTTCCGGATATAAAAAGTTAATATGAAGTTTTCCTAGTCAGCGCTATTTAGTCTAAAATATTCATATTGATACTAAAGTGGATTCCACAAAATTTTAGGACTCTAACTGTTATATTTTCTGAGTTATATTAAGTTAATATTTTTATTAAATGTGACAGGCCTATTACAGCAAGTCTGCCCATTTTGTTCTTATAGATGTCAAAGTTGTACATACACAATTTAAGGAATCTAACTGGTGCAGTTTATGAGATATGCGACATTAAATATTTAATGGGTATATGAGCGTGGCACCTCGCCTACTTTTAATTTTAAAATAAAAAGTAGTCTATAGTTCCTTTCAGACATAGAGGATGGTACTGTTAAAATTTCAAGAAAATCAGTACTGCCGTTTTTACAAATTCATATATTCATATGGGAGGTGTCACGCCGCCTATTGCTAGTCAGTCCATTTTTGCCTAAAATATTCATATTGGCTTCGATAAAATTTTAGGAGTCTAACCGTTATATATTCTCCGAACGACAGATTTTAGAGAAGCTTTTCATGGCAATTTTTACTCTCAGAGTCTTTGCCAGAAATCTGCTGAGAGGAAGTCGCCGAAGAAATATTTTTCGTTTTGATGTCTGACCTGGGATTCGAACCAGAGACCTGCGCCGAGCAAATTTGTCGGCGGCGGCGGCTAAAGTTGAAAAGCTTCGGCGGCGGCTTTAAGCCGGCTGTCAGCCGAAATATGGTAAACTTTCGGCGGCGCTTTTATTTATTTAAATAATATGCATACATTTCCAACATTTATGTATGTAAAGAACAAAAAAGACGTGTAAGTCCATGTATGAAAGATTAGTCTCACATAATTGGTCATTACAACTTTTCAGTCAGGATTACGACCTAGCTTCTCACACCACTTATGAGTGTGCGTTAATTTTATATATGAGTGCTGGGGCCTAAAGTTTTAAAATGGACTCCAAATGATAGATTTTAGAGAATCTTTTCATGGCAATTTTATTTACTCTCAGAGGTTTTGCCAAAAATTGCAGTAAATTTACTAAATAATCATTGTTAGCAAATCGATTATTAAAAATTAGCGACTAAAGAAAAAATTAGAACAAAAAGTACAATTACACACAAGGTGGCAACACTGGTCTGCTGTGATCCGAAATGACATAAATAAAATGTCCCTGGTTGCTCCACCATGTTAAAGGGCATTAGATCTCTGCAGCACATTTGCACAAGCAGACATGCGGATTTTATTTTGGCATTCGAATTTTAAAATTTTTTTGATTTTACATCAATACCGTGAGCACGTAAATGGTTACAGAGGTTTAATGTCGACGCAGAAACTCCAAGCCTGAAATTATTTCGCATTTTATAACACCTACAAAACAATTATCAGAAATAAGTATTCAAAATAAAATTTTCCAAAAAAATTTTGTTAAAACCTAATTGAAATGGGAGTTTCAATTATTGTTTTGGGAAATCAATACCATTAAAAATAGCATGGTCGTCATCGGAATCAAATGAATTTAACTCATTTAAATTATTGAAATTTGTAGTTCTTTGGTTCTCCATTTCAATTTTTTGTCTTTTAAAAAATTTAACGCAAAGTTAAAGGTGTTACCTCATTCACCAAAAACAAGAAAGGGTATTCAAAATTTCCATATCAAAAAATTAAAAATTTTTGTATTAACATATCACAAAATGAACAAAAAAACTTCTTTACTGTGTTTAAGTCAAGTAAAATAATAATATATAAATATCATATTTTATATATAATTAAAATTTATTGTATTAAAATCATACTTCCATATATTTTAATTTTCTTACATACATAAAACGGCGGCTAAATTTAAGCCGAATCAAGCCGAATAAATTTTCGGCGGCGGCGGCTTTTAAATTTTGTCGGCGGCTCGGCTTAGCCGGCTGTCAGCCGATCGGCGCAGGTCTCTGATTCGAACCCGGGCCTTTTGTCTAATAAGCCAACACACTACCCACTAGACCACGGCGACTTCTTTTCTGGATATACAGATTTTAATAATTAGTTCATATGGAGCTTACCCCGCCCCTAATGCTTTATCGCCCATTTTTAACAAAAACCTTTAGATATTCGTACAAAATTTGAGCAGTCTGACTGTTCTGGTGTTCTAGATATGTAGATTTTAGTATTTACTTCATATGAGAGGTACCACTCCCGCTTTTTCTGAACTCTATATTTTTGTCCAAAAGATTTATATTTAAACAAAAGTTACTTGTAAAAAATTTCGGGACTCCAACTGTAAAAGTTTGCACAGTTATGCAGATTTTAGTATTTACCTTATGTCGAAGGTGCCATGGCCCCTAATGATAGATCGCCCATTTTTGTCGAAAAAATCATATTGGATCTAAAGATATTCGCACAAAATGTATTATATTTATATTTAAACTAAAGTTGCTTGTACAAAAATTGAGGACTGTAGCTTTTACTGTTTTTCAGATATACAGATTTTCGTATTTACTTTATATGGGAGGTGCCACACCTACTATTGATAGTTCGCCCATTTTTGTTCAAAATATTTATATTGAAACTGTAGTTACTTGTACAAAATTTAAGGTATCTTGCTGTCATAGTTTTTCCAATATACACATTTTGTTATTAGCTTACAATAGCAGGTAATGTAGTATATGTGGGCGTGGCACCTCTTTCATTTGAAATTTCAACATAAAAAGTATTATATAACTCCTTTCAGACATACAGGAAGATACTCTGTAAATTTCAAGTAAATCGGTTTAGCCGTTTAGTCATCTGTAAAATTCCAAACAAACAAACAAACACACATTAATTTTTATATATGTATATAGATAAACCGTTTTCAGTTTCTGTCATTTCTTTTCAACTTTCGAGAGTCATAGTACAACAAATTGTAAAAAAATAGGTAACCATTGTGTAAAAACAAGAATTTTGAAGCTCGAATACGAGAGTCATGATAAGGCTGAATTAATTAATAACAGAATGCTAATTAGATGATATTACATCGCTCAAGTATACCACATAGTATACCATAAAGATGGGTGGGCTAATTATGGTATAAGACCAATTTTATATATAGGCAGATTGTATGCGTTCCAGAAGTTGTTTCAATTATAAATCATTTAGTAAATGTTATGTTGTTTTGGACGAAAAGCTAAGGGTTCAATGCTCAATAAAGACTCTGGTTTAGCTATTAGCTTTAGACTTTAGTAGATTGTTTCCAAATAATGAAAATAATTCTAAATGCACTATAATAAATATGTTATAAATAGTGTATATTTTTCCAAACTTACATTTTCTAAATCACGTAAATCGTGAAAATAAACTTGTCCGCTCAAATCACAGCTGATTACACTTGAATATCCACTAATATTAGCCTTCAATAAAGATGATATCATAAATAAATGTTTCTTTAACGACGTAATTTCCAAATGTCGCTTCATAGACGATAAACTTGAATTCGAACAGTGAAATACGGAACCATCTTTAGCGCCAATGATAAATTCAGTTAAACTTATACAAAGTAAAGCGCTTATGTCTGTATTTGAAGCTACTACTGATTTAATAAAGTACCTATAAAAAAAGGACATACATATGTATACATAATTTAAAACAACTTAAAAAGTAAAGGCTCGTCTTTGAGAATTTTATATATTTATATATTTTAAGAATATTTCAAATTAAAAAACAAACGTCATCAAAACATATTACTAGTTCAAAACCTACATTTGAAACTTATGCTAAAACTAAAAAGAGACATCAGATGTCGCGGGTGGGTGCCTTAGTCAAGCAGCATTTAATTTAATTATTTTAAATACAGCAGAGACAAATCATAAGTAAAAGAAACAATAACAACTCAAGTTGTTGTTTATAAAGCAGAGATCGGCACAAAAAGAGCATGATTAAAATGGCACTGCGTTGTGAGAAGCATATGCCACTTGCCTTGGTCAAGTTGACCATTGCGTGGAGGTTCCTTCGGGACGTCAACCTATCCTGGGTCAATGAGGAGTCCTGCTCCACCGCTAGACTTACCTGGCCCTGGATGGATGGAAGGCGTACCAACCGATTACTTGGTCTCGATCGTGATGTCATCTCGAATGTAGTGGCCGTGCTTACGGGTCATTGCATCATGGGTAGGCAGCCGAGAGAATGAGGCTCCCTTCTAACGACTTCTGCCGTGGATGCAGGTCCACTGAGGAAGAAGAAAGTGTTATTCACTTTCTTTGCAAGTGCCCGTCTCTTGCTAGGTGTAGATATAGGTTATTTGGCTCCCCATTCCTTGTTAGCTTAACGGAGCTATCATCTGTTGATATCAAGGATATAGCTTCGTTCATCAAATTTTCTGGCTGGTTTTCCAGTACGGCGTAGTCGTGCATTTGTTGTGCAGCCCTTGCGCTGATCAACTTCTTCCTTCCCTGATTTGGCGGAACTTGGTTAGTACAGGGACTGCGTTTCACCCGTGGCATCACAACAGGCCGCCATGCGTGCTCACGTGAGCTTTGTGATATCAGAGCTACCATTACGACCTAACCTAACCTGTTAGAAGCATGTGTAAACTCATAGGATAATTGTTAGTACATACATAATTGGTCATTACAACCCTTCAGTCAGGTTAATTGACCTAGTTTCTCACACCACTTACGTTGTGTGTGTTAATTTTATACGTAAGTGGCGGGAACTACATTTTAAAGCTGACACCGAACGACAGGTTTTTTTGAGAAATTTTTCATTTAAATTGTTAGTAATATTTTCAATAATATGTATATGCAGTGGAAAATAAAAGGAATGTACAGCGCTAAATCCCTAAATACAGCGTGTTTAGTTTTACAAATATTCTTCAAAAAATCGAGATCAGTTCTCATTACTATTACTGAATACTATCGAATTATTTCTTTGGGTGTACAATTGAAACCTGAAAAAAGCTACATGAACGTTCTTATGGCCATGTTCTTTACATTTTTACGTTTGACTAACCAGCCTCTAACTCGCCTTTTACTCTCTTGCTTTACGAATATTGTTAATTTTCAAGTCCAATGTGTGTAAAAAACCGAAGATATTCTGCCCTCGGGGGCTAGTGTGCTGTTGTAAAGACAAAGAGTCAGCAAATGGGCCTGTTCGTAAATGCATTACAGCACTGCATATTATACTCATTATGTTCATAAATACACCATGTGATAGCATCCGACCACAGGAGCCTAACGGTGAGCAAGTGTCATTGAAGAAGTTCGTGAGTATCATTTTAGAGGATTGCAACGACATAGTGTCATTGAATGGCTTCTATTTCTCTCCCTCCAGTATTGAAAACAACTAATTTATCAGCAAAAGAAATTCGTATTCCAGACTTGGTCTAAATGTTCTTCTTTTTTTTTTAATGCGATTTCATTAACGTTTTCTTCACTTGAATCTAATAAAAGTTTCATTTCGTACTAAAAAAATATGAACAATTGAATATTCTATATGTTTGACTTGCATAAATAAATAAATAAATGCTAATTAATATCTAAATTGTTTGATTTTGTGTTTATTTGAAGTAAATTTTATTAAAAAATAGTTAAAATCAAATTTGAATTTAATTTATCCTTCACTTGTAACCTGTAAAATTTTTTTGAGAGTCTTCGTCGACCCTAAGTTTTTTCTCTACAATTCTACAGGCATGCAAGTGAAAATTTATTTTAATGAAACAAAACGATTTGTAGAATTGTAAGTTGTAAAAATCACTTGTAGCCACAAACTTGTAATTGTATTTTTATGAAACACAATTATGTCATAAACAAATAAACCTAATCCCGCCTGCTATCTCCGCAGCAATGGTTAAACAATAGGCCAATAAATTTAATAATTTTTTTTTGTGAAAGTTAACGTACATGTTCATATGTGAAAGTTAACGTACATTAAACGTAATTTTTTTAGACGTATAAAATGTAACTGATTTTAGCTTCGAAAATGTATCAACTGTTTTCCTTATTATTGCTAGAGTTAAATGAATAATATTAATTTTGGTTTGTAAATTTTTTTACTGACTATATAAAATGGTGATAAAATTAAAAAAAAAGGTTTTTTTTATAAGGTTTTAGTGCTTTTTTTGCCAAAATTACGAGTTTTTTATAACGAGTTTGGTGCTTTTTGAAAATTTAAAGTTGGCAACGCTGGAAATTCTAGAAATCATGCTGAAATATCATGATGACCCTATCGAAGGAGGACATTGCGGCATATACATATAGAACCGCAGAAAAAATAAAAAGATACTACTACTGGAAAAATATGACAAAGGACATAGCTAAATATGTAAAAACCTGTCACAAATGCCAAATATCGAAAACTACGAAACACGTATTAAAGGCCCAATGATAATAACAGAAACACCTAACAAACCGTTCGATACAGTGTATGTAGACACAATCGAACCATTTCCAAAATCAATACATGGAAATGAGTACGCAGTCACATTAATATGTGACTTATCTAAATACTTAGTAACAATATCAATACCAAATAAATCGGCTAAGACGATCGCAAAAGCGATATTTGAAAATTTTATACTTACCTATGGACCAATGAAGACGTTCAATACGGACATGGGTACAGAATATAAAAATTCTATATTAAACGAATTGTTCACTCTGTTGAAAATCGAGAAACTAACATCAACTAACAACTAACATCATTACCAGACCTTAGGTACAATAGAAAGAAGTCACAGAACTTTTAATGAATATGTACATTCCTACATATCTGTAGAAAAAGATGACTGGGATGAATGGATTGGTTTGAAATGGTTTTTAGCAAAGACCAAACAATTTCAAAGATTTCAATGAGGTAGACACAATTACTCCATTATACAATGTGGACGATTATCCCAAAGAGGCGAAATTTAGATTAGAACTTGCATTTAAGAGAGCAAAACATTTGTTAGAAATAAATAAAATCAAGCAGAAGGATAAGTATGATAAGGATGTATTAGATTATAATTTAAAAATAGGAGATTTAGTTTTACTTAGGAATAATACAGGACATAAGTTAGAGGAATCATATAAAGTTCCATAGAAAATTAAAAATATAGATTTAAGAAATAATGTACCTATAGTTGATAAGAAAAATAATAAAGAACAAATAGTTCATAAAAATAGACTTAAGCCATATAACAAATAGTATTACATACAGCCATGTCACAGAACACAATTCCGATCGAAAGTGGTTTCAATTCCGAAAGTAGAGTCTTCAGAAAACGAAAAACGAAAAATTTCTTCGGAATGAAACCACTTCAAATTTTCAAAGTGGTTTTGATATTTCTGATGATTTATTAAAGACAAATATTAATAAAACTTAGTTAAACTGAAAGAAAAAATCGTATATTTTATTATTACATAGGTTTTCTAAGTATTTACTTAATATTTATGCTTAAGAAATTAAATTTTATAAATTTGCTGAGAAAAACAAAACAAAGTGATATAATTTTTCATCGAAGTATTGCCACGTTATTTTTTTGAGCAAACCACTTATTTTTGAGAACAAAAATTTAGTACGTAGAACAAATTTAAGCGGTGGCAACACAAACGATGCACAAAAGAAAATACAAAAAATATTTATGCGTTGCGTTTAATTCAGTTTTACGAAAATGCATTTAGGCGTATCTTTTCAATAACGATTTGTTGTCTCCTAGCTTTAACAACAGCAATAATTGAAATTCCAGGCATTTTTCATACATAATTGATTTATGATTAATTACTACTGGTCAAAATACAATAAATTCCAATTTAATAAAAGTTAACTACAATGCGTTCTTTTAAAGCAAAAAAGTAAAGGTATTGATTTCAATTTATTTAAAAACAATTATCACCTCATACGATTTCTTTTTCGAACGTCCCCGGCCCACCCACCCTCACCCGACCGCGGAGGGCTCGTCCCCATTACGTAGGGATACGTACACACTACAGTCCGGACTATAGCGGGTAAGGAAAAAGTTATGGCAACGAGAACATAAAACAGCTACAGAACTTAATCACAAGCTGAATAAGGTAACAATGAAACGGAGCAATCTAAGACAAGAAGGAAAATACATTTTTATATAATAATTTATAAACTAATGCCAATATACAAGCCGCGCTTTACATTACAAACACTACAATTAAAATCTATAAAATCATAATGCTAGTTGAAATCATGACATAATCTACGAAAAGGAAAATTACATGCATAGTTCGTTCTATAAAAATCTAAAGAAGGAGGACGATAGTGCCGCGAAAATCTTGCCGGAATGCTGAAATTCAAGTTACAAAGCAAGAACTCAGAATCGATTATCACCTTTAACAAGATTAAAAACAGAACAAACCCCTAAAACAGCCCTTCTACGTTCTAAAGTTAGAAGTTTTATCAATGCTAAGCTATCCTCATACGGCGGAAGCCCTTTGACATAATCCCATCCTAAGCCACGTAAACAGAATAATAAAAACTGCCTCTGCACAGACTCGATTGAATCACTAAGACAACGATAGTAAGGATTCCAAATAACAGACGCATACTCCAAAATAGGACTTTTGGCTAACTTAATAAATGATTACGTTGCATAATATGTTAAATTAATAACAAAATTAATTAATCAAGCAAAAGGTAATTAATAGGGACATTCAAGCCTGCTGCTAATTAAGTTGACAGTTAATAAGGATATTCACACCTGTTGCGAACTCCTCCCTCCCTTAAATGTCGAAACGTCCCTGTTTCGACGCAATTTCTTTGATGATGTTGTTGATATCCATCGTAGAGTTTTTTCTACATATGTTTTGCAAATTATACCCTAGCCAAACCACCAACTGTAGTAAGGTAGTCAGTGCTGCCAAAGCAATTTTTTGCAAAAAGGTATCCTTTTTAAGCTTTTTAATGTGATATATATATTTCCTAGATTCAATTTGTGGATGAATGGGAGGGTTATTAAATGTTCAACTTTGTTTATATATATAGTTTTCGGAGGATGTGGTATAGGATTCCTTTTAAGCGCCTTTTACCGTTTATAGTTACGTTGCTCGTAAAAGTGACCACCAACGTTCCTCGCGCCTTTATTGTTTCTCCCTCGGATATGATGGTTTCTTGCACGTCTTTTAGGATTATAATTCCATCTCCCGCACTCATTATTTTAGGGACATCGTCAGTCGACCGGGTAGAGCAAGACGCTGAATTATTACTCCAGATCTGTTATAAATATGTGTCTGTAGTTTCACGGCAAATTTTCAAAGTCCTCATATCCGAAGTCACGACATTCTATAGCTTGATCCACTTTCAGCTTGATAATTGTTTTATTATGAATTACTAGGAATACTTTAACAAATTCACAAAAATTCTCAAGAATAGGAAACTTAAGGTACGGTCACATTTAAAAAATATTTGCCAAAAAACTTAAATATTTGTTTGCGATAATGTGGCCACAAAATAATTTTGCATGGCAAACAGAAAAATCCGCCATTTTTGACAAATAAAATTGTTTGCCGGCAAAAAAATATTTTTTTAATGTGACCACCCTGTGACAAATATTTTTATGATTTTTTGGCAAGTATTTGTTTGCTCTTACATATTTTTCGTAAGGGCAAATAACAGCTGTTTAAGGCTGTGTTGTATACTAGCAAAACTAAAACATCACCAAATTCGCAAAAAAATTAATCAATACAAATTTAAAGAAAATAAATAATTTATTTTATGGAAACCTTTTTGTTTGTTGTAAATGTACTCATTATACACATACATATAAATATTTGGGTGCCTTTCAGAATCTGAAATTTAAATCCACTTTAATACATATATCAATGGTTACACGTTTCTAGATGGAAGCTATTCAGGGGTTGTAATGATTTTTCAGTAAAGTGGTTATTTTTTTAAATCTCATTAAAGAAATAGATCCCTGAAACGACTTTACTCTTTAATACATAAAAATAAAATGTTTTTGTTATAGAAAATTTTTCATTATTATTGCAATGATTATGATTTTTTCTCCAAATTATCAAAATTTTGTTCCTGAAAATAAGCATGTTAAAATATTCAAAGTACAATGTTATGAATGGGACTCATGAAGTGGACGGTTCGAGTCATTATAACGGGGAATTGTAATTCAACGCAGCAACATAATTCCAATTTTCCTTTTACTCAAATAGAGTACATTCTGGAAATCAATCATTCATTCAGTCATTTTGGAGGATAAATTTTCAAACAAAGTGACATGAAAACCTTTCTCGAAAATATAAATAATTTTCAAAATAGACCTAAAAGAATTCCTTCAATTTATATATATATTCGGTTTCCTTTAATTTATATACAGTACGAGCTCGATTTGCGCAACCGAAAGGACCACTAAAAATCTTATATAAAAACTCACCACTCTTGAACTTAAATTCATTAAATTCTATTTTTAACATGAGAAATAACTTATAAAGCAAAAGTAATAAAATTAAAGTTTTGTTCATAAATAAAAAGCAAAACAAAAAATTATTTTTGTACTTATTTTACACGTATATACACATACATACATATTTATGAATATTTTCTTTATGAAAATACATATGATTAAACCTTTAATTTAAGGAGAAAAATGTTGAAATTTTTGTTTGATTTTTAGACTTTTTAGCCTTTTGGAAAATCGCAGATTCCTTGAAAAGCGATTAATTTTTCATACGAAATGTCATTTTCTGTGGCCCATTCTATACAAATGTCAATGGACTTGATGACATCATCTACTTCAACTTTTTGTTCAGTTTGTATTGTTTCTACAATTTCTTCGTCTGAAACGTCAATATTCACATTTTTCTTCTCTGATCCATTCGGCAATTTCGTTATCTGTTAAGTTAATATCTGGCATAACATCCTGCAACAATTTTGAAATGGATGGTGTAATTGAAGCCTCTTCTGCAATCTGGTCCCGTAACAAAATCAATGGTAGATCATCTTCGTCAGTCCAGTGTTCATTTTTGACTTTAAAACGTTCCAAGATTTCTTAATGGCGACGGTAGAAACTCTGTCCCATGCATTAGCTAAAAGAATAACTGCCATACGAATACTGAAAACTTTAAGTTTTTTTTTTCCAAATCGGTGCCTTTTACGCCAATTAAATGTGTTAAAAGGTTTTTTATAGTAGTCTTTTGTTAAATTTATTGCATTCTGATCTAGCTGTTGAAGTAAAGCTGTGCAATTTGGAGGCAGGCACATTATGACAAAGTTTCCATCATCGCTTTTGAGTTTGTTATTTTTAGGATGACATGGTGCGTTGTCTATTAGTAATAACGCTTTTTTTGGAAGACCTTTGGAGCGAAGAAATTCAGTTACCTATTATTTCTAATACAACCGATTAATATACAAACCTCAGGCACAAACACGTTTTTAAACCAATTTTGAAAACGACGTAAGTCATTCATGCATTTTTGGTTCCTCTGTAATGGATAGGCTTGCTATTAAAGTTCTTAAACACACGTGGATTCTCTGATTTTCCAATAACAAATAATTTCAGTTTATGTGATCCGCTTGCATTCGCACATGGCAAAAATGTTATCCTTTCTTTAGAAACCTTGCGTCCTGGCGCTGACTTTTCATTTAAACTTACTAGAGTTGATTTTGGTAGAAGTCTAAAAAAAAAGACCGGACTCGTCGCAGTTGTAAATCTGATCAGGAACTAATCCTAGTTCAGTGACCTTAGTAGTAAATTCTTCTAAAAAGGATCTACACTCTCCACCTTATTTGACAGCTTGTCTCCGCATATTTTTAATCTGTCGCTTTTTGAAATTTAGAAAAATAGGGCTTTCGATTTTAAAATTTCCTCAGAAACTGGAACGTTATTTACTCTCTGTTTTAAAACCATTTATATAAGAGTTTTTCCATTCGTGGGTTCTTAGCTGATTTAAGTGTTATTCGTTTTCCTGTACCGGATTCAGTATTTCTAACAAATTTTTGTATCTTATGCTCATTTTTTCTAATTCTGCTTACTGTGGACTTGTGAATTTTGTAATCAATACAAATCTTTTTAACAGATTCATCAAGTTGCAATTTGCTCAAAATTTCAAGTTTATGTTTAATTGTTAGCTTAACCACTTTTGTCCAAATAACAGTTTGGACAATAATTTTTTTTATTTCTTTTTTAATTTATAATAACTGTTACAGGTAAAGTACTATTAATGAATTTCAAACCTTTTAAATTTCGTAAATGAATTAAAAATATTTGCAATTACCAATACTAACTGTATAGATAATTTATATCCGTATATAGATTTACAGATATAAATTTTGAATTTTCCTAAAGGATGAAAAAATTTTTTGTAATCACTTCTTTTTTTGCAATTGAATTAATCACATAAACTATCATTTTGCGCTTGCACTATTAACATTAATTTATTTTCTGTGTCTCTTTTCATCATTGTAAAATACTACATAAAAAAATATTAAACTGAAAATATTACATCAACACATCCTTTCCATTATCTACAAACATAAACCTTAAGATAAGATTTCCCATATTTTTCTCTTATTAAAAGAAAAAAATCGCATTAATTCTTTGTTTTATCTCTCTTAACCCTAATTATAATTACATTGGGTAATTATAATCGCAACTCTCTCTGGAAGTTTGGTACACTTGCTTCCAACACCTATTTACCAATCTTCCATAAGAGAGTTTGCTTAAAATAACACTCGTTATTTCATGGTCCTTCTCCCTGTGAATTTTACGCAACCTATGGATTAATTCATGGTCCTTCTCCCCGCGACCTCCTCGCAATCTATGGAACAATTCCATGCTCGTTAATTTTATGGCAATTCATGGTCCTTCTCCCCGTGAATTTTACGCAACCTATGGATAATTTCATAATCCTTCTCCTCACGAACTCTACACAACATACGGATCAATCCATGGTCTTTCTCCCCGTAAACATCCCGCAACCTATGGAACAATTACATACTTCTTCATTGTGCATGTAAAAGTACTCACGAAAAAACAATTAAGATCAACAACAACAGTATTACAATTTCTCTCACAGTGTGGATCCTAATTTCATAAAGGAAAAAACAAGGAGAATGAGGTATGTAAATTAAACATTAAAAAATCAGTATAATCGCAAGCGTAGAAGAGGTATAACGTACACTACAAAAAAAATCAAACAAACAACCAACAGAAGACAATTTCAAAAAACAAACAAAAACAAAACTAAAAACTGTGTAGGTGAAAATGAAATTAAATGCATATATAAAAGAAACAAAGGAATAAATAATTATAAATAAAAAAAGTAAAAATATAAAATAAAAGTAAGTAATTAAAAAATTTTTATGAGAAGGAATAAAAACTGAATACAAAAATTATAATAACTAGATAAATTATAGAAAAAAATTTTATTACAAAGAAAAAACAACAAAAACTAAAAAAAAAAAATTCAAAAAGAAAATAAAACCACCAATAAAAAGAGCTTAATTTAAAAGGAAAAAGCCATACAACAAAAATTATACGCTGAAAACATAATTAAGGTGAGTTTTACATTCAAAAATAAAAAGAACGCAAAATCAAAATCAACGCTTAATAGTAACATAATTAACGGGAAAAGAAAATAAATACATAAGAACAAAAAAAAAAAAAAGAGAAAGAATAAGTGCTTACACCGGTAAACTAATATTAGTATATTTCACACCAGTGAAAAAATGTTAGTATAAAAATTAATATATTTGAAAAAAAAATTATATTACAATAGTCGTTTAAAGAAATTAAAAATTTACAAGAAACGTAAAAAAAGCAAACGGTGTATATATCGGTCAAAAGGTCATACGGTTACTCAGAATACATAAGAAAAATAAATAAATCGCTATTTCAAAGAGGAAGAAAAAAAATTTTTAATATATATTGCTACGTTTTTACCTTTTAAAAACGTTAAAAGTATAAGTTCGTAGATTGCAAATAAAGTAAAAATAAATTCGTGTTTAGTTTTAATAAATTCTTTATTATCTGCAGATTTTAATTCTCGGCAGATTTTAATTCTCAACCAACGTGACGTCGTCTTACACGATTAAATTCAAAATCAGCCCTGCTCGCTTTAACCTGCCTTTTATATTACTGGATCATCAGTGTGATGAATGCTCTTGAAGGACGATGACGTCCTTCGGGAACAACCTAAAAATGTAAACAACTTATGTTCATTTTTGTTGTTTTTTGTTTACATTCAAGCAGGTAGATTAGTTGTTGTTGGGTTATTTCTCTGTTTGCTATTTTATACTGCACATTGTTGTTTCTTGTTTACTTCTTTGTTCCTTTCATGTTGTTGTTGGTTATTTACGTCTTTTTATCCTTTATTCTTGTTGGTATATTTTTCTACTCATTCATTGATCACGTTAACAGTGTGTTTTGTTTTTGGAGCTTTTGTTTATCATTTTATGCATGATCATTGTGTTGTTTTTGGAGCTTTTGTTTATTATTTCAACAACACCATTTCCACTTTCGTAACAATATGTACATATGTATACATAATACATAATAAGAAAAATAATAAATAAGAAAATAATAAGAAAACCGTTAATATATAAACTATATATGTATATAAATCTTAGTACTTTATAAAGAAACAAAATATATATATACGAAAAAAAATTAAATATAAAAAATTATTATATAAACTAAAATTAAATATAAATAACAAAAAAAAAATTTATTTAAATCAATTCATACTACATACAAGTGTACATAAACCTCTATTTACGCACCCCCTAATAAAAATTCTCCAGAATAAAAAGGTATTTATTTTTTTAAATATTTAAAATATTTCAATTAATAAATGCATAAAACCCTAAACATTATTTGAAAATCATAATTTCTTTTTCAATTGCTCTTGGCCATCATATTTCAATCTCACTCTAAAAATCTCTCAATGAAAATTTGTCAATAATTGAATCTCTTGTGCTCTCTTACAGTACAGTGAAATATTTTTATAAGTCACGAAAAGAAAAAAAAAATTATATTATAAATTTAAAGTAAAAAGAACAATAAAAATTTATTCTACTAAAGACAAAAGGACAAACATTAACAGTGCAAATATAAAACATATAAATAAAAGCAAAAACAAGAGAAAACTAATATATTTTATAAATTTAAAAACAACAATTTGTCACATTATACATAGTAAAGAAAAAGGAAAAGAAAGATATCGCAAAAAGACAACAATTACAAAAACCATTTAATGTTAAGCAGGAGTATATATACATACTCTTTCACATGTATTCCTTACACTTGCAATTCAGAATTGCCATATAGAAATAATATATGAAATACGGAATACAAATCGGAATTTAAATTGAAATAAATTTCAATTATATTTAATATATTTATATATTTAATATATATATATATATATATATATATATATATATATATATATATATATAATATTTTGTTTTATGTATTAAATATATAAATATATTAAATATAATTGAAATTTATTTCAATTTAAATTCCGATATATATATATATATATATATATATATATATATATATATATATCTCGTATATATATCACTTTATATAATATTTCATCTCTAATCAGTGTTTTTAACCTATTGCGGAACAGTGTGACTTTCATAGTCTTTTCATAGTTTATAAAATAAACTAAAAATTATTTGAAATAAGTAACATTATTGAATATATAATTGGATCCCATATCCAGTGCCACGGTTGACCCCTAATAACCCCTTAAATTTCCCAGAACTGGGAAATTTTATTACTTTTCGTTCGTTTGGTAATTACTATCGCTTATAGTTAACATTTGTAACCCACTTACAGTCGTTTATTTTATTTCATTTATTATATTTTCGTGATTCGCCTTAAGATGACTTCCACATCTAGTTCACAAGAGTCCCTAAGGCAGCACTTTCTTTTTCATAGCGAACACTTACTACAGTTTTGTAGTAAATTCCACGCATGCCCAGTTAAAGACCAAACAGAATCAATTCTTGAGGTCAAATTAAAGGATTTAGAAGCTCGTTGGAACGAATTCGACTCATGCTACAAAAAAATCATGTTGGCCCATGATGACTTAGTCTCGTCGGATTTTAAACAGGAGGCCGAGGGAAATTTCGATGCTTGTATGGACGTTTATTATTTGTGCAATTCTCAAATTTCAGATTTGTAAAGAGTCACTCGAATGGACGTTTCAAACAACTCTGGATTTCAATCAACACATCGCTATTCCACCTCAAACCCAAATACTGATGCCAGCAAATTCTGGAAATTGCATAAAACTACCACCTTGCGATACGGAAATATTTGAAGGAAATTACGAACAGTGGCCCTCATTCCGAGATATGTTCACTGCAGTCTACATAAACCACTCGAAGCTCTCTCCTGTCACTAAATTATATCATCTCCGGAATAAAACTAGAGGTGAAGCTGAAGCAATTGTAATGATAATTTCGAAATAGCGTGGAACGCGCTTCGAACTCGATACGAGAAGAAACGAGTTCTCGTGGATAATCAGATTAAAATTTTATTTGACATCCCCGCTACAGACTCCGAGGATAGCAAGTCCGTTAGAAGGATACAATTTGCGGTTAATGACTCTTTAGCGACTCTTGGAACTTTAGGTGTGAAAGTAGAAACTTGGGATCCGATACTCGTCCGATTGATCTCTACCAAACTGCCCAATTTGACTGTGGCCCTATGGGAGCAATCCCTAACATCTCCTCGTGAACTCCCTAAATGGTCTCAAATGTCCCAATTCCTTGTTGACAGATATGAGGCTGTTGAACGCTTGACTAGTATTAGGAACTCAAAAGGTGGACTTAGTCTTACCAAACCAGTGTTGCCCAATATACAGACATATGTATCTCAGGAGAATATAACTCCCATGTGTAAACTGTGCAATGAAGATCACTCTCTTAGATCTTGTCCCAAATTCAGGAATTTTACTGTACAATAGAGAGTTGATTACGTATTTCCAAATAAATTTTGCAATAATTGCTCAGGATTCTCCCATATCAAAGCAAAATGCAAAAGAAATCACACTTGCCTCTATTGCAAGAAAACTCACCAAACCCTATTACACATGATGAAAGAAGTGCGTAACTCAACTCAAAGTAGTGAAGGCACTCGTCTCGGGAACTCGAATAGAGGCTTCAGTCCCAAAAATTCCCCAAGAATTTTTCAAACGAACTCACAGGATGCGCATGCTGAACGACCATCTACATCGGGTCAAGTACGTGCCAATTACTCCTTCAGTTGCGAGAATATTCTATTACGAACTGCTCTGTTGTAGATAGAATCTCGAGGTGAACGCTTCACTGTAAGGGCATTTATTAACCCTGGTTCTCAACGGACATTCATATCTGAGAAGATTAGAAACCGTCTTCAGCTTCCATACCACAACTCTCATTGCGAAATTGTTGGTATTGGAGGGCAGAGGCAATCGGCAAATAAAGAATGTGAGTTCGTTTTATATGCTCGAAGAACGAATACAAGAATTTTAATTAAGGCAATCGTTTTGCCAAAGGTAACCAACTGCCTCCCAGCTCTCAGCTTTGATGTTCCTTACTCAAAGGAGCTCATGGAGTTGGATCTAGCTGATCCAGCCTTTAACCAAGCATCTCAAATTGATCTCATACTAGGCAATGACTATGAGCAGTCTATTAATATAGATGGTATAAGGAAGAATATATGCGGTAACACATCTGCATATAATACTATTTTCGGTTGGGTACTAAGTGGTCCCGTGGAAACTCGCACAACACATTCCTTTGCATCGATCATAGCCTCTGAAACACCTGATCTGAACGATCTTTTGAAAAAGTTTTGGGAAGATGAGGAAATACCCACAACTCAACCCAAATCTAAAGAAAATGAATTTTGTGAGGACGTCTACTCTAAAACGACTACTCAAAGCGAAAATGGTAGATATATTGTAAGACTACCATTTAAATCTCAGTTTCCGGAAAAGATATTCTTGGGCTCGTCACGTTTTATTGCCCTAGCCCAATATTCCAGAATGGAAAAACTCTGTCAAAGGAGCCTGAGCTACAATCTGCCTATCATGCAGTACTTAAGGAATACTTGGATTTGGATCACATGGAGGAAACTTCATCTCAGGAAATCGTGTCCCAAGGAAAATATTACTCTTCGTATCTTCCTCATCATGCTGTAGTTCGACCTGACCACAAGACGACCAAGGTTAGGGTCATATTCAATGCCTCTAGGAAATCGAAATTTCAGTTCTCTCTAAACGATACTCTCTATACTGGTCCTACTCTTCAGAACGATTTGATTACTATTATTCTGAATTGGAGAAATTATCAGTATGTTTTCAGTGGCGATATACAAAAGATGTATCGCCAAATCCTATTACATCCAGAAGATAGATGCTATCAACGTATTTTATTTCAGAACAATCCCGATGGCCCAGTTCAAGATTATGCGCTTAAGACAGTAACCCTGGAAGTCAATTGCGCACCCTATCTCGCTATACGTACTCTTCTTCAACTGGCGTCAGATTCTGAATCCCAATTCCCTAAAGCATCTTCAATTCTCCGTTCGGAAACATATGTCGATGATATCCTATCTGGAGGATATTCATTGGATGAGACATTACCTGCCAAGACTCAACTCATCAATGCTTTGATGTCAGCTGGTTTTCCACTGAAGAAGATTACTGCAAAGGAGGATTTATATGACTCCGAATTTTTACGGTTCCAAGAATAAAGCACCACGAAAAAATTAAATCGAATGCTCACTCAGATACATTCACATACACATTCTCACCCGTAAATCAATCCCCAAGAATTACGAAACGCCAGGTTCTGTCCTCGGTTGCGAAGCTCTTTGATCCTGCTGGATGGTTAGCACCCATAGTCATAAGAGCTAAAATTCTCATGCAACGACTTTGGTTGAAGGGATTGGAATGGCACGATGGTATCTCACATGAATCACTAGGAATGTGGAACGATTTCGTATCAGAGTTATCGGAGACGGAAACGATAACAATTCTAAGATGGCTTCAATATACACCGGCAGAATCAGTGCAAATTCATGGTTGTTGTGATGCATCCAAGGCTGCATATTGTGCAACAATATACATTCGATGTCAAACTAAAACTCACATCGTCTTTTCGAACTTATTGATCGCAAAGAGTAAAGTTGCGCCAATTCAGACAGTCTGCCTCCCGCGCTTAGAACTGAACGGAGCAGTATTACTAGCGAAGCTAGTTAAATACGTGCAAACAGAGGTCTAAACCTCCCTCTTCTTGGGAAATATACATCGCAAATAAAATTTCTCAAATTCATCAGCTTGTTCCAAGAGCAGTATGGCGACATGTTCTCACTCATTTTAACCCGGCCGATCTTGGAACTCGTGGATACAAATCTCGCGAACTGGCTAATAAATCCCAATGGTGGTCTGGACCATCATGGCTACACAAACCCGAATCCGAATGGCCAAAGCGGAATCCACTCAAAATTATTGAAATTAATGAAACTCAAACATTGCACGTGGAAGTCAAAATGGAAGATATTCTTCACCGATTCTCATCTTACGATAGAGCTTTGCGTGTTTTGTGTACAGGTTTATTGGAAATAGCATGCAAAGGCTTAAACCTACAAATTCTCTAAAATCTCAAGTCGGTTAAACTCATACCGAAATCAAAACTGTGAGAATTAAACTCCTCAATTTGGCTCAACGAGCATTTTATTCCGAGGAGTACAAATGCTTACTGGACTCACAGCCCATCCCAAGGAAAAGCTCGTTGAACACTATGAATCCATTTTTGGACTCAAATTCAACATCATCAACAAACAGCAGCCATATACTCAAATCATGTCTCCCTTACCCCCGGATAGGTGTAATTTGTCTCTTCCCTTTCAAATTACAGGTATTGATTTCGCCGGACCATTCGAGATAAAGGCATCCCCACTGAGAAAATCACCCATAACCAAAGGTTACGTATGTGTTTTCGTTTGTTTCAGTACTAAGGCAATACACTTAGAACTCTGCTCAGATTTATCCTCAGCAGCGTTTCAGGCTGCATTTTCCCGCTTCGTTGGGAGGCGGGGGCTCCCCCAAAGAGTAGTTACTAATAATGGGAGAAACTTTTTGCGCGCTAGCAGATCTCTCGAACGCTAATTCGCTGAATTCGTTAATAATGCTGCTAACGATACAGCTCACAAGTACGTAACGCATGGATTTGAGTGGAAATTTATACCACCTCACGCACCCCACATGGGCGGCTTCTAGGAAGCTTCAAGTTTCATTTGAAGCGCATTGTTGGAGCCCAAAAGTTGAACTTTGAGGAGTTCTCAATAGTTTTCTGTTGTATTTTGACCACACCTTTAATCATATATATGATTACAGAATTATTTTGAAGTACTGTTATATTACTAACGCTAAATATATCATTAACACTAACTGGTACCGTTCCCGATTCGAACACATTTTCAAAGTTAATGGTGTCAAGAATGGTGGGATGAACTATAATCACAGTTATCTCAAAAAGTATTAAACTATCTTGTCTTTTCATAATAGTTTGTCCGTAATCAATTGTTAATTCATTTATCCTGTCTTGAATTGCCGAATCTATTATAAGTTGCTTATCGTTGTTCTGAATAAGTAAGTCCAAACGAATTTCTTATGACTCTAAATCATTATGGTCCGGCGTCCTAGCTTCAAATTTTAATGCAGATCCCAAGATGTCTATTGATCTCGCGGAACGCCTGTGTCTATCTAATGTGTCCAACACCCTTCTGATCTCCCTTGTTTGTTCCTGTATCATGCTAATTTCCCTTTGGTCCGACAAGTTCTTAATGAAACTCTCATTTTCCATGATAACATCCTTGCATTCTGTTAAATTCGTCCGATATATAACGTAGTCATAATTCCTATATGTTGCCACTTTGGCATCAGTTACTGCAATGAAGTGTGAGTCCGTATAATCGATAATTCTTGATGATACCCAAGGTAACAGAATTATCATTTTTCTAGAGGAAAGAAATTTGGAGAAAAAAAAACATCGATTAAAACAGCCAAAAAACTTGTTCGATAAGCACGAAAATTATCTTAAATTATCTTTTTGGACTTTTCTTGCGTTAATCAATACAGTAATCGCTAAGTCTTCCTGTACGACACCCTGCACAAAGAATTTATCGAACTTATTACCTAACCCTCTGTTTCTTTTAACAAAAACAATTTCACCCGGTTGATTCTTCTTTATAACCATATCTTTACTATATGTCCGTTATTACGAAGGTTATTACCTTCGTTGTGCTGACATTAAACAACTCTGCACTTTCGCAAAGGCACTTTCATTAAATTCATTTAAGACATCAATTGGTTTTCTTTCCGTCACCGAATGCGCTGTGTTGTTATACTTAATAGTAGATAATAATATCAGCTTGATATTATCAGTTATGTTTTGTTGAGCCTTCACACACCATGCTATTTCCAACAATGTAGAATGGAATCGTTCCACTTGACCGTTACTTTTGCTATGCATAGGTGGTATAAAGAATTGGTCTGCTCCAAAATGAAACAACTACTTTTACTTTCCTAAATCTGCACATAATCTGACATAGAGCTACTTTAATATCCACACTTGATCTGGAATTAATTGGGATCACCGTTGCAAATTATGAGAACTTGTCAATGCTCGATAGGAAACGCCTTTTCAGGGCAAGTTCGAATGCCGTCAGTTGTAACCATAAAACCCAAAAAACTTTCTCATCTCCGCCTTGTCAAGCTTCTGCATTATAGTATTTATATGTTGTAGATGACGATATTCATCGGGTGAATGGATAATAATGTCGTCCATATGGACCTACTTCCGAACGCAAGACGTTGTAGCTCATTCAAAAATGTTTGGTGCATTTTTCAGGGCAAATGGCAATCTACAGAACTCATACTTGCCATTATTTACACCAAATGCAGTCTCTCTCTCTCTGTCTTTTTCAACAAGCATAATCTGATGAAAATCAGCTTTTAGATCTAAGGTGGTAAAATACTTGGATTTTCCCAATATCACCGATATATCTGGCATTGGGTATTTATCGCTAATGGTTTTCTCATTTAATTTTCTGAAGTCGATCACCATTCTGTGGTTTGGATTGCCATTTTCATCAAGGCCTTTCTCTCCTACGACATGAACAGGGGAATTATATGGTGAAGTAGATTTCCTTATTATTCCCTCCGGTAAGAGTGACTCTATTTCGTTGTTAATAAATTCTAACATCGAAGCTGGGTATAGGTATGATCTCATATAAATTGGTTCATCCGTACTAGTTCGGATTGTAGCTACTACACTGGTATTATAAGGTAATGATCTATTTGGATTTAATGTCATAATTTCGTCAAAATACTTCCGAATATGCATTGGTATCCATTCAGAATCCACATTAATATGATTGATATCCAATTTGTTCAAATACACCAGAGGAACATTCCCTTTCTTATACCTTAAAATATTAGATCCTATGTTAACAGTCGCCTGGATTTCTTTAAGAAAATCGCAACCGATTATGCCGTCAAATTTTCTTAATGATGGTTAAATATAAAATGTTGTTCTATAGCCCAATAATACCATTTCACATTTTTTCTTCATTTCATTTACCCCATTTATTGAACTTACTTTAAATGGTTTTTTCAAAAAAGTTACCCCCGCAAACAGGTTAGTGGTTGAATGAAGTTTTTCTAAGTACCGGTGTCAACAAATAATCTAAGTCTCCTACCGCTAGTTGTTTTAATTATGAACGGTAAGAGTGGTTTTATTCTAAAAAATTAAACTATTCCACACCATCATCCTCATCCAGGTCCCCTTCGAAGATCGAACTTACATCCTCATAATCTTCCACTTCGTCCGTATCTATGTAGTTGACCCTTTGAGTTTTAGGGGTTGGCGCAATTCTCCCCGAATCTTCAAATTTGCGCTTGTTCATAATAATCAAAATATCCCCATAGCGACATAGTAGTTCTCAGTGCCCTCAGTATAACAGTTCATGGCAAAATGCGCAGCCTCTCGCCAAGCAAGATATGCCTGACACTCGCCCTTAAACTCCGGTAAAGATTTCACCAGATCAAGAGAGGTCCCTTTCGAAAAACGTCCTACCGTAACTGGGTTGTACTGAACTACCATTGGGGTCAGACCCTCAAACTGTTTAGTCAATTCGTCTATTTTCCCTTGTAAACCCTTAGTAAGAGCTTCCACTGAAGCGGAAACCAAATATATTATCTGCTCCTTAGTAAATATTAGCGAAATACGTAATAAGAACAATTTAAAAAGTCAAATGGTTCGAATTAAGAACGTAGGAAATGCCTTGTATTTTTACTCTTTATATTATACTAGTTCCTACTTAAATTATTACATTAATTGTCTATAATTATCTAAATTAATTATTTTACTTAGTTAAGTTTAGTTTAATAATTTTTTGTATTTACGAATATCTGAAGATTTTCATGATCTTTTTCTTGTGCAGACTATTGTTGTTACTGTTCTGTTGTTGTTACTGTTGCTTTTCTGTTGTTTTAGTTGTTACTGTTCTGTTGTTGTTGCTGTGACTTTTCTGTTGTTTATTGTTCTATGGACCTCTAATGATTTGTTCCAAATTGTTTAAATTTGTTCTTAGAAAAACACTCCTGGTTTTACTTTGTTTTACTTGATGGCTCACTCCTCTTCTGTTTTTTATAAAGGATTTTGTTTCGTCACTTGAATTATTTAAATAATTTCGTTTAAATTTCTTGTTTGTCCTTCGTAGTCTTTTTTTATATGTTATTTTAATTTTAATATCCTTTTTATAGGAACTTTTTTACATGTTGTTTTGAGTTTAATATCTTTCTTATAAGGACTTTTTACACGTTATTATAATTTTAATATCCCTTCATAAGAACTTTTTTACACGTTGTTTTAAGTTTTTTTTTCACGTTATTTTAATTTTAATATCCCTTCATAAGGACTTTTTACACGTTTTTTTAAGTTTTTTTCACGTTGTTTTAATTTTACTATCCCTACATATGGACTTTTTCATTAGGGTTCTTTTAAAAGTTGGGCGCCAATTATGAAGACCTTTCGGTTTAGTGATTCGACAAAGAATAATCTTTATTTATTTTCCAAATTTTATTACAGTTCTGTTTTTTATTAAAAATTATTTCGCAAAATAAGTTTTTTATTTTATAAATGAGGTGATTTATGCTATTACTATTTATACTACTTACTATTAGTCAAATTACAATAAATTTCAATTTAATAAAAGTTAACAAAAATTCATTTTTTTAAAGCAAAAAAATGAAGGTATTGATTTCAATTTATTTAAGAACAATTATCACCCCATACGTCTTATTTGGATTGGTTAAATTACAATAAATTTTGGTTAACTAAATAAATGATAACGTTGCATAATATTTTAAATTAATAACAAAAACAATTATTAAGCAAAAGGTAATTAATAGGGACATTCAAGAATGCTGCTAATTGTGTTGACAATTAATAAGGGTATTCACACCTGTTGCTAACTTACATGTATAAAAATTAATGTGTGTTTGTTTGTATGTCTGAACTTTATAGATGACTAACCAGTTGAACCGATTAACTTGAAATTTTCAGATAATCTTTTTGCATGTCTGGAAGGAGTTATAGGCTACTTTTTATGTTGAAATTTCAAATTAGGGAGATATATCTAAGGAGATTGAACTAGTACAAAACTAGTACAAAAACCACCAGTAGTAGTACTCAATTGTCAACTTTTCTATACCATCTTAATGAACAAATTAGCATTGAGTGTGTTTGAAAAATTACTAGTACCATTGGTTCTGGTTTGGTACTGGTATTATTACTAGTATCATTGGTTCTAGTTTCGTACTGGTATATTTGGATATATTTGGGAGATTTCGAACCAATTTATTACTAATTCTTTGTATGGAAAAAGTTACCAAAATTTGGTAGGTTCCTTTGTTGGTTAACTGAAAAATAATGGTTAAAGAATTAGTTATTGTATAATTATTTATTAAGATATTACAGTGTTGTCATATGGCAAGTATATAAAAAACAATTCAAATAGAAAATTAGCATTTTGCTTCAAAAAATTTTATTTTTCACAATAAAATGCCATGAATGAAAGATTCACAATTGTGAAAAATTAATAAATAAATAATAATAATAAATATAAATTTAAAATTTCAAGTAGGCGAATTACAACGCCCACATACTCAGTAAGTACTTAATACCGAATATCTTATAAACTGCAAACAGCTGAAGTACTCAAATTTTGTATAAACGACTTTGACGTATATATGAACAATATGGGTGGATTGGTAAAATAGTATATCTGAGAATATATAACAGTTAGACTCCTAAACTTTTATCGAAGCCAATATGAATATTTTAGACAAATGGACTGACTAGCAATAGGGGGTTTGGCACCTCCCAAATGAATATATGAATCTGTAGATGTAAAAATGGCTGGACTGATTTTCTTGCAATTTTAACTACTGTGAAAGGAACTAAAGGCTAAGATTTATTTTAAAATATCACGTAGGCGAGGTGCCACGCCCTCATACCCAATAAATATTTAATGTCGTCTATCTCATAAACTACACAAATTAGATTCCTCAAATTGTGTATGTACAACTTTGAAATCTATATGAACAAAATGGGCAGACTTGCTATAATGGGCCTGTCACCTCTTATAAAAATATTAAGTTAATACATCTCAGAAAATGTAATAGTTAGAATCTTAAAATTTTGTCGAATCCACTTTAATATCAACATGATTATTTTAGCCAAAAATGGGCTAACTAGGGAACGGGGGCGTAGTACTTCCCATATGAACTTCTTATATCCGGAAATCATTATAGATAAAATCATCAAATTGTACACGGGCAACACTGAAATTCGTATGAATAATCTGTGAAAAAATTGCCAGATTAGCAATAAGAGCGAGACCCTCCCATATAAATATGATACAAAACTTCGTGTACATGGCAAACTATTAGAGCTAGAATCTAGCATGAACATTTCGGATTAGGGAAATAAATGGACTCTATTTTTTTATGAATTCTTAGACAAAAAGTAAATACTAAACATAATATATCCGATAAACTATTAGAGCTAAAGTCATGTGTATTCCCTGTTCATTCTAATACCTGTTGTATTATTTGTTTGTAAAAATACGCATAGAGAGACATGTGTAACTTAGGTACCATTAACACAGTAGGCATAGACCACCGATGACACTATACTGGCTTAATTTATTAACTACCTACAATGTATCAATTTTTTAAAGAACCAATTCTTACCTTTGGTTATATAATACAGACTAAATCTTTGCATTCAGGTCATTTATGGTCACGCTAACTCCCGAAAAACGTGAGCTCCTGAGACTTCAGTTCAATGTAATGAACGTTTAGAAAGGGAAAGAATATGATCGCAAAGAGCATGTAGAAACATCAGATCAACGAGATGTAAGATTAGAAGGAAAGAGATTGCAAGCATCAACATCTAGAGCTGTGCAGACACTAGGTCAACGTGATGCACGTGTAGAAAGATAGGAGATACCATCATCAACATCTAGACCTGCTGAGACACCTGATCAACGTGATACACGTCTTAGAAGAAAACGATTCCAATCATAGCCGGATCAATGCGGTGCACGTCTAGAAGGAGAGAGACTACGGGCATCAACATTTAGAGCTGCCGAAGGTACTGCTAAAATCGGTCCAGCCGTTTAGCCGTCTATAGACTTCAAACAAACATTCATTTTTATATATATAGATATCGATAGGAGTAGTGAAGCACACCGGGTTTTAGCTAGTAGACGATAAACTCGAATAAACAGTGAAATACGGGACCATCCTGAGCGCCAATGATAAATTCAATTAAACTTATACAAAGAAAAGCGCTTATGTCTGTAGTTGCTACTCCTGATTTAATAAATACCCTATAAAGAAAGTACATACATATGTATCCATAATTTAAAACAACTAGATATTAAATACAAAATTTTTATTACTAATTAATTATTACTAGTTGAAAATCTACAGACAAGAAACTACAGACTAAAACTAAAAACAGACATCAGATGCTGCGAATTTGTGCATTAGTCAAGCAGCATCTAATTTAATTATTTTAAATACGACAGGGACAAACCATAAGTAAAAGAAACAATAACAACTCTAGTTGTTGTTTGTAAAGCAGAGATAGGCACAAAGAGAGCATGATTAAAATGTCACTGCATTGTGAGAAGCATGTGTAAACTCAGAGGAAAATTGTTAGTACATACATAATTGGTAATTACAACCCTCCAGTCAGGATTATTGGCCTAGTTTCTCACACCACTTACGTTGTGTGTTAATTTTATACATAAGTGGCGGGATCAACAGTTTAAAATAGACTCCGAACGACAGATTTTTTTGAGGAACTTTTCATTCAAATTATTAGTAATATTTTCAATAATATGTATATGTAGTGGAAAATATAAAAAATGTACAGCGCTTAATCCCTAAAGACAGCGAGATCAGTTCTCATTACTATTACTGAATATTACCGAATTATTTCATTGGGTGTATAATTGAAACCTGAAAAAAGCGACATGAACGTTCTTATGGCAACGTTCTTTTCATTCTGACGTTTGACTAACTAGCCGCTAATTGGGCTTTTATTCTCTTTCTTTTACGAACATTGTTAATTTTCAAGTCCAATGTGTGTAAAAAATCCGAAGATGTTCTGCCCTCGGGGGCTAGTAAGCTGTTGTAAAGCACAAATTACACAGCGGCGACAAGGTGACAATTGTGAAAGAGGCAGCAAATGGGCCTGTTCGGAAATGCATTACTGCATTGCATATTATACGCATTATGTTCATAAATGCAAACCTTGCCAGCACAGCAGCTGTCAAATAATCGTAAATACAACATTAAACCATATTATGCCCAAATAAACACAAAACAATACCATTAAAATGGCTGATGCATTGAATGGGTGAGAGAGAGAATGAGAGTTATAACAGAAAGTTTCTTTTTTTCTTCCTTAAATGTCTTCTTTTTTGTGTATTTTTGTCATATTGTTTGATCGACCGGTTCAAAAATCAAATTTTTAATAATTTTTCCATATCTGCAGAGTTTCTTCGTTTGTAAATACAAACAAATAAATCAGCAAAAAGAAGCAACAGCAACATGTGATTAGCAGGGTGAGCGCATAATAATTAAATTATGCAGCGCAGTAATGTATTTACGAACATGCCCAATATTACCAAAAAGTATTTCTGGTTTTCTCTCTCTCTCTCTCTCTCTCTGTCTGTTTATCTGTTTTGTTTATTTATGTTTTGTTAGTTTGCGGAGTGGGTTTTAATAAAAAAATATGAAAAATTATTAATAAATTATGAAGAAAAAATAATATAGTAAAATTGGCTTTAAATAGTGCCAGCATATATTTGGCGCCAATAAAAAGGGTGGCTTTTACTTACAAGTGGAAAAGTTGTCGGTGGTTTTAAAATTGCAAGGTAAGTTTTTTTATAAACAATTTAAAACATTAAATATAAGTGAGTAATTAATAATTAAAGTAAAAAAATAAGTGAAGTGATAAAAACATAACTTTTTTATTTTAATATAAATTTTGTACAATTGTCATCAAAAATCACCAAAGAAGTATTAGTGTAGAATAGTTCCATAGTAGGGTAGTTAGTAAGAAGCACACAGGAAAAATGTGACTACAGGTATCCCCCGACTTACGGTCGAAATAGGTTCCTGGTCATCAGTCGTAACTCGATTAAGTCGTAAGTCGAATTTAATATAAAAAATTAGGGAGAAAATGGTCGGAGAATTCTGTGAGGTAAGTGCTATATATTGTGTTTGTTGGTGGTTCCCATCAACATAATATACTAACATTGTAAATAAATAACTATTAATTAACATTTATATCATATATATTTATATCATACCAACATCATAATAACAGTAAAAATGAATTTATAACACAATAATAATAAGTATCCTAGAAATAGAAACTACCCTAATATAACATAATATAATTAAAAATAGCGTAAAGGTGAATGAACACATAATAGAATATAGAACACATAGAATATAAGTATTACAAGGTTAGATAAGCAACGGAGTTGCTGAATACGTAACACAGGATTAAGTAGAATAAGTTAGACTTAAGAAATATGAAATAAAGGAATTCAGTTGTTATAGAAACATAAGAGACATCGGTCTTACTCATTTAACTTGAATTTTGGTCTTTTCGCGAGTGCTGTATTTCAAATTTACCTAGTGCCCAATTCTATTTAATTACAATTTATTTATTAATATTCATTCGCCCTTAAAAAATATTAATGGAAAACATTTTGGCGCCCGAGCAGGGACTTGTAAATTTGAAATAATAAAGAGTGATTAAACTTGTTAAAAAAGAAAACATTAAATTTGACAATTTATTTCAAATTAAATATATTTAATAAGAAACATTATTTAATAAGAAATAATTATATTCAATAACAGTGATCTCGGTCAATTTTATAAGATTCTTAAAATTTGGCTATACGCAAGTTTTACAGTGCATAAAACAACATATAAAAAATTAAACAATACATAAAAACATAACAAATAATTATAAATATTCAACAAAACAAAATAAAAGTAGATAAACATTCAAAAAATAACAAGTGTTGAAAATAAAAATTCAAAAATATATACTGTGCGACAGAAAAATTTAAAGTGACAAAGTGTTACAAACAAAAAACAAAAATAGAAAATAAACGAAACAGTGTACAAATTAAATATCGAAAAAAAAAAATAATAATATCTAATTTTACATAAATAAAATAAAATAATAATAAATGGTGTCAAATATCTAAGAAAATATAAAATATATACATCCCTACACATATATAGAAATATAGAATTATAAAAAATTCCAAATTGCAAAACAACAAAGTGTAGTGCAGTGAAAAATGAAAAAAAAAAAATCAGATACCCACAACATCTTTCACATCATACCATCATCCCATCATTGCAACAAGACATCTTCATCTGTAGCCATCAAATCAACCCTCAACCTATCAATTGAAGGAAGGATACCGCGTTGTCACTGTGTCCTACGCAAAAAGGAACGTGCTACTGAGAGTCGTTCAGAAACCGAGGTAACAAGTATAAAATATATTTGTGTTGTGTCCTTAAATTTGTAAGTTATTCAAATTTAAGAGGTTCTTGTAAGTTATTCAGGAACTGCTTAACGCTTTAGAGTTGAACACAAATAATATATTTTATACTTATACAATCTTTCAAATTATTCATTTATTTAACTTTGATATCGAGTTTCATAATACGTACATTTTCATTTCATTACGTACCACCCTTATTACTTGATGTAAATCGCGAGTGTTGTTGTTCTACACACAATTGCATTTGTTCGCTATTAACCGCGATGGTAATTATCACTATTTTGCATAATTATCCACTAAGTTTATTTCGTCGGTATTATTCTTTTTTAATATTTATGAGAAGCTCACACGATATTATTCGCGAATTTTACTATTATTATTAATTTCGATCAAATTGTGTTTCTCACTTCGTTTGTTATTGTTTGTTTATTCGCTGAATTAAATCGCATATGATTCAGTGTTCCATTCCGTCGTTCCCTTATCATACGGTATATACATTTCATAGTGGTTTATAGTATATACATTGCACAGCTGTTCACAGTGGGACCATTCACACTGTCTACGAAATTTAATTTTCAGACATTTCGATACAATTTTATTTAATTGTTGTTTTTCGACTTGATAAATGTTTATCAAAGGCTGTGTAGTGATTCGAAATATATTTGTTTACGTGCGAAATGCCCCATATTTACGTTCAGTTAGTGAACATCTTTTTTGACACTTTCTTTTTAATTGTTAAATTTCCTTATGATTGCGTTTTTGGCGCCTAAATCTTTTCGCTTATTTTTTGTATGTATCTACTTTTTTTGAGTCTTATCAAATCCTTTGAACTCAATGTAAGTAGCGCACACCCCCAACCCGAATAAAATATTAATTTAACCCCAAAATTATTTTGCTTCTTTTTCCCTAATTTTTAACTATTCTTGTGAGAAATAGTTCACATAAACATTTGCTGGTCCTTCAAACCGGATACTTAAACCCCAGTGGAGTATTTACTTAAAGAATAGTTTTTTGTGTGCCCTACTCAATAAAACCCGAAGATCAACCCACATCTTTAATTTGGAATTGAAAATTGACATCCCATTGTAACCCCATAATCATCCATAAAGAAAAGGTAAGTCATTTGTGTGCTAACAAGTGATTTTTAACAAGTGATTTTATAAAAGAAAAAAAGTATTGCAATAAAAAGCAAAGTGTTTCTTGTTGAATACAAAAGCAAGAGTGCAAAAGTTAAAGTGCATTTTTTACCAACAACAACTAAATTAATATTCGCTGCTTTGGTTTTGTTAAATAAATAAAAAAAAAAGCTTTTATATAAAACAAACCCAGTGCTTTCTAAACTGTGCTTTTATTTATTAAATTTTTAATATACAAAGCAACTAATATTTTTACATCCATAATTACATACATACTGGAAATAAAATAAAAAAAAAAAGGAAAGTAAATGAAACAGATTAGATATAACATTGTTTTTTGAAATAAATAAAAGACAAAATTGAGAAAAAAAAGCTTTACTCTCTCGATCGTAGTGAAAAGTGTTGTTGTTAACCGCATATATTTTCTTTATACTTTGCTTTTATATTGTAATACATACTACTTTCGTGTTGTACTGGTTTCGAGTTAACGAATAAAAAGTACTCGGTTGTTTTTTTGAAAACATTTTAAACTTTTACATTATAATACCTGTCTTGCTCGAGTAATAAGTGTGAGGATATTTTTTGTACCTTATTCGGAAATATTTCCAATTTCAACCGTATTAGTGGGAGAATAAACACCACTTTATGAAATTTTATTGCTCATTGTTTTTTTATTATCCCTTCGCGTACATATATACATACATACATACCTAGTTGGTATTGTTTGTTGTTGAAAGTTTTTTTCTTGGTATTTCATTCTGAAACTCCTTTCAAAATGTCCTCTGTAAACGATTTAATAAGGAACGGTGATCGTTTATCGGAGTTTGAGGCCTACGTTAGAGATATCCCTCCAAGCCGAGCATACCATTCGCTCTTTAGGTATGCACGAGAAGGAACTACACCGTTTGTGGGAGGCCATTAGGGAAACTTATGACTCTTTGTTAATTGTGGCTGAGGAGAGTCCCAAGATGGATATTGTGGCGGTCAAGTCAAAGTACAGGGGCTCCTATGATACCTATGTCCGTGGAGTTTCTCTCATTTCTGATCATTTGGAGCGTTTGGAGAAGACTCGGCAGGATCAGAAGGATCAGGGGCGTGATTTTATCCCATCGGCTCATTTGCCTCCGTGTGAGATCGAACCGTTCTATGGAGATTATTTGAAATGGCCCTCATTCCGTGAATCGTTTAGGAGCATGGTCGGAGAAAATCCCCGAATCGACCCCGTCTCGAAAATGTACTATCTTTTACAGTACACTAAGGGTGAACCCCATAAAATTATCCGAACATGTCCCTTAACCAAAAATGGTTTTCCTATTGCATGGAAAAATCTGATGGACAGATATGAGAACAAACGCGTTCTTATTAACGCTCAGTTGAAAATTCTTTTCAATATCAACCCTATTACCCGTGAAACCGGTCCCAGTATTAAAGAATTGCAAAAAACTATCAATGATTGTATTACCAATCTCTCGTTGCTCGAAGTCGAAACTGATGGTTGGGTTGTAATTTTTGTTTATATTGCTTCTACAAAACTTCCTGATACCACACTAAATCTCTGGGAGCAGTCAGAAAAGCTGGATGCAGACATGCCATTATGGAATGAAATGGATAAATTTCTGACTTTGCGTTACAAAACTTTGGAATCAGTCTATGACATTAAAGGTTCTCATACCAACCCCCCTCAAAACCCAGTTAAACCCCACAGCTTTAACCACCCGGGAAGATCGACTGATTCTAGAAAGGTAAAAGCGTTTGTGACTAGGACCAATTCGGGTCCGAATATAACTCAATGTGTTTTATGTCCAGAGAAACACCCACTTAGATTGTGTCCAGTATTTTTGGGACAGTCTGTTGATGATCGTTTATCAACTGTGGAGAGGATAAAATTTTGCTCTAACTGCTTGGCATCCTCCCACGTTTACAAAATGTGCAAAAGCGTTCACGTCTGTTTCATTTGCAAACAGAGACACCATTCGCTTCTGCACAAGAACCCTGGTCGGAACTCGAGTAGCTCAGCGCCGAGAGAATCGGCTCAATCCAAACCCTCTCGTTTGAATCCTACTAACTCTCATGTTAGTGAACATAATTCCCGAGGATCTAGTGCCCATGGATCGAATTACAGTCCACACCCACACAGCTCTGAGGAAGGACCCTCTACCTCCAGCGCGAATAGATTATTTCACACGTATACCTCGCAAATAGATTTCAACCCGCAATCTACAGTATTGCTAGGAACGGCAGCTTGTGTGGCGAAAATTACTGGCCTTAACGGCAATTTGACAGCAACAGCTTCTAAGATGTGTGTCGTCACGATTGGGTCTAGAGTGGATCCTGATTTTGGAATTGATTGTGAAGCATATGTGGTGGAAGAGTTGACTGGCCGATTACCCACGTGCTCCATTGCTGATACCCGATCCCCAGATTTTATGGAAATTAGTCAGACTAATGTTAAATTTGCCCGGATGGATCTTTTGCTGGGGGGAGACGTGTATCCACAGATATTATTACCCGAGGTTGAAAAGCATCCGAGTGGCAATCTCGTTGATCAGAATACCATGTACGGATGGATCGTCACTGGCAAGCTTTCCTACGGCAACCCAATACACTCGATTGAATCTTACTTCAATCAAATCGATTTGAATAACCAGCTTTCTCGTTTCTGGGAACTTGAAGAAGTTCCGAAAGCAACTGAATTGTCTGACTCTGACAAGTTCTGCGAGCAACTGTATCAGTCTACAACCTTCAGAAACCCCGATGGGCGCTTTGTAGTTTCCCTGCCCTTTAAGCGTGAATATCCGGAAACCCTATCGTTGGGGAATTCTAGAAACAGTGCGTTGTCCCAGTTTAGAAGGAATGAGGCTCGACTTTTACGTAACCCTGAGTTAAAGTGCCTATACGATAAGGTAGTTAGCGAGTATATTGAATTGGGACATATGAAAGAGGTTCAACCGTGCACAGCGGAAAGTGCATCTTACTATTTGCCACATCATGCGGTTATCAAACCTGACAGTATAACTACCAAACTTCGTGTGGTCTTTAATGCTTCCTGTCAGTCGTCAAATGGAATGAGTTTGAATGACATCTTGTACCCTGGGCCTGTGTTACAAGCCGACCTTACGGTTCTGATGCTCCGTTGGCGGCTTTATCGTTTCGTATTTAATGCTGACATTGAAAAGATGTATAGGCAAATACAGGTTCATCCACATCATACCCCATTTCAGCGGATTCTATTCCGTGATAATCCCCAAAGCGAAGTCAAGGATTTCGAACTTAATACGGTCACGTTCGGAGTAAACTGTGCGCTGTATCTCGCAATACGTACTCTTATGCAACTGGCCAGTGAATGTGAAGCTCGAAATCCTGCTGTATCCGAAATTTTGCGAACTCAAATGTACGTCGATGATGTTCTCGCTTGTTCTCATGAACTTGACGAGGCCATTAAGCGTCGTGACGATCTAACAAATGTTCTTTGCTCCGCTGGTTTTGTTCTCCGAAAATGGACTGCGAATCATAAACGTTTGTTAGAGGATTTACCCGAAGATAATCTGTTAGCTGCAGATTTCTTGAAATTTTCGGATACGAGCACGACTAAGACGCTTGGCTTACGATGGAATGCTGGTTCCGATAATTTCTATTTTCGGCTCGTAAAGAAACCTAACAGAGATTTGGTTACCAAGCGAGCTGTCTTGTCACAGATAGCAAAGCTATTTGATCCAGCTGGATGGCTTTCTCCGAAGATCGCTTGTCGCGAAGATGATAATGCAGCAGATCTGGAGAGACAAGACAGACTGGGATGAGTGTCTTACCCCCTAACACTTAATAAATGGCATACTTTCTTAGATGACTACCCCCACATTGAGGAAATTAACATTCCAAGATGGGTTAATTTCCGCCCCGATTTCAACATAGAGATCCATGGTTTTTGTGACGTCTCAGAGAAGGCGTATGCCGCAACTTTGTATTTGCGTGCGGTTACCCCTAGTGGTGATATAACCTGTCATTTATTGATAGCGAAGACAAAAGTGGCGCCGGTGAAATGCGAGACTTTACCCCGTCTAGAGCTCTGCGGAGCTGCATTATTGGCAAATATAGTGGACTCATTGTGCAGTCAAATGAATCTGCCCAAACAAAAGATTCATTTGTGGACGGATTCCACCATTGTTTTATCCTGGCTACAAAAACCCCCTTGCCATTGGCCTACTTTTGTCGCAAATAGAGTGGCATTAATTCTTAGAAAAGTTGGCACGGAGAATTGGTCTCACGTCGACTCTAAAAGTAATCCCGCCGATTTGGCAAGTCGTAGATCTCTGGCAAAAGATTTGATAGGCAACACCTTATGGTGGCACGGCCCTGAGTGGATGAGTCAACCTGAGGACAAATGGCCTCGGACCCAAGTTGTCTATCACACAAACCTTGAGACGAAAAATGTAATGACTCATTTTACCCAAAGAAAGAATTTGAAAAGAATTTCTAGTTCCCAAAAATTCACTTACCCTGAGTTTGAAACGATTTTGGCACGGGCCGCAGGTCTGACCTATGATGAACGTTTTCCGAAAATTCTGCCTTATTGTGCTCCTTTTACTCGTTTGTATCTGAGCTATGTTCACAAATACTCACTTCACGGTGGAAGTTCGTTGCTCATACGTGTTGTCAGACGTGAATTTTGGGTCCCCAGACTTCGGACTTTAGTTCGCACTATTGTGAACAATTGTAAGGAGTGTGTCATTCAACGCAAGCAAGCGAGTCGTCAAATGATGGCTGCTCTACCCCCGGAGAGGACTTCTATTGGCAAGCCTTTTGATCATACCGGTGTTGATTTCGCCGGCCCTTTTGATATCAAATCCTACAGTGGAAGGGGTTGTCGCATTTCGAAAGGCTACGTCGTTGTATTTGTTTGTTGGCTCGTATTGAAGCTTGTTTGAACTCTAGGCCCTTGTGTGCAATGTCTGATAACCCTACTGACTTGATTCCTCTCACCCCCGGCCATTTTCTTGTCGGGCGGCCAATACTCGGTCGCGCCGAACCAGACCATTCAGGCTTGTCAATAAGTTTAGCTAACAGATGGCAAAAACTCAGAATTCTTCATCATCAATTTGCTATAAGGTGGAAGGAGGAATATTTGAAGGAACTCCACAAGCGCACGAAATGGAAGTTACCTGAGAAAGATCTGGCCATTGGCGATCTGGTGGTCGTTCGACAGGACAATTATCCCCCGAACTTATGGCGATTAGGTCGTATTGAAAAGGTTTATTATGGTCAGGACTCTAAAGTCAGAGTGGCTGATGTGAGAACAGCTTCAGGCATTATCTCCCGTCCGATTGTGAAGCTTGTTCTCCTCCCTAATTCAAAATCCAACTAATGTATGGTTTTCTCTCTTGTTCCAAGTTTATCTCCTAGGTTACATAATGTCAAAGGCTGTCGCTCGTTTTGAAGTGCACCGTAGCGCTGAAAAGACACCCGAAACCACTTAGGAAACGAAGTTGGTGCCTCGTGAGGAGTCGTTGCGTGACTGTCGGCTTTGCAAAAGGGAGCACGCTATCCGGAAGTGCCCTAAGTTCCGAAAGATGTCGGTAGGGGAGCGTTGGAAAACGATAACGAAGTATCATTATTGTTTTAACTGCCTGGCACACTCCCATATGCGAAACAAGTGCACCAGCCGAGAAAGATGTCGGGAATGCGTTGCAGACCATCCGAAACTACGGTCCGAGGTTCACTCAATAAACCAAACAGGAGACAAACGGCAGAACAGTAACAAAAAAGGCAACAAAAGAATTCGACCCAATAAAAGCAAGAATAACAATACCCAAAAACTAGAACAACAAGTAAAAGAATTAAAACAACAACTACAGAGACAGCAGCAACAAACACAGCAAATTCAGCCCTATACACCACAACTACAACAACGCGGCTTTCAACATGATGCTGCAACCACCGTCATAAATGTCCAGAATGGACGTATTCATTAATTTGTTTTCTTTTTATATTATAAGTTCTTTTTATTGCATATTATTTTAGTTAATATTATATATTTTTTATTATTACTTCCCGTTTAAACCATGAATTGTTATTTATAAAACTGAATTTTTTTTATTACAATGAATTTATGTAAACCCTAATCTACTTTTTCCTATATCTACTCCTTAGCCTCCGCTGTTGCACTCGTGCAAGGGGGGCGGGATGTTTACGTGCGAAATGCCCCATATTTACGTTCAGTTAGTGAACATCTTTTTTGACACTTTCTTTTTAATTGTTAAATTTCCTTATGATTGCGTTTTTGGCGCCTAAATCTTTTCGCTTATTTTTTGTATGTATCTACTTTTTTTTGAGTCTTATCAAATCCTTTAAACTCAATGTAAGTAGCGCACACCCCCAACCCAAATAAAATATTAATTTAACCCCAAAATTATTTTGTTTCTTTTTCCCTAATTTTTAACTATTCTTGTGAGAAATAGTTCACATAAACAATATTGTTACTGGGTTATTTTATAACCAGCGAAAGTTTGATAACTTCATTGAAGTTTCTAGTCCAAAGTAAATCCTTCGTCTTTTGGGAATTTCATTTAACCAATAAATTAATTTGCTTACATTCGATTTCCTTTGAGTTCATAAAATAATTGAATATGACTAGCAGAAAGAGACAAGATTATCCCTCCAAATCGGATAGTTTGGAGAAATTGATCACGAAGAAAGCTAAGATTGTTGAACACATAATTCGAATTCGTCAATCCATTTTGGAGAAGACAATTTCATTTAATCCAAACGAGTTGGAATGCCGATTGGACATATTCGAAAGGTTATATTGACAAAGCTATGAAGCTCCAGTCCGATGTGGATAATTTGGATCCCGAAAATGATGACAGAGCTCAGCTTGAAGACATTTGAGTGACCACCAAATCATTATTTTTGAGCCTCTTGTCTAAGAATAGGCAATCAAATGTGCCATAGGTGTCCTTCCTTGGGCAACCACATCAGTCGAGGCTTCCAAACATGAAACTCCCCAAATTTAGCGGAAAATATTCCGATTTAAAAGATTTTATGAGTTTGTTTGAGAACTTGGTCCACAACGATCCGACGTTGACAGACATTGAGAAATTCAATCATCTGATATCATGCTTGTCCGATGAATCTTTGGGTACAGTAAAAGCTTTCCAGATTACAGATGCGAATTATCCCAAAGCAATAGTAAGTCTGAAGAAGGTTTATGACAACGAATGTCTTATATTTTTTGACAATATAAGAAAGCTTTTTGATTTGCCACAAATCACAAAACCTTCAGCTATTGCTTTGCGAAGCATGATAGGTACGGATCCGCAATATATGATTCTTTATTGTCAATTGGTGATGATAAAAAGATTACAAATGCCATTCTGATACATTTAGTGATGTCAAAGGTTGATCCAGTCACCATATCGAAATGGGAAGAGCAACTCGACTTCGAGAAACTTCCACTTTGGTCTGACTGTGAATCCGCCTTGTACAAACGATATCAGCACATTGCAGCTGATAAGTCTTCAGGTTCAAGGCCGAGGTTCGATAATCATAGAACTGAACATTTTTTGAGAAGAAATAACAAAGCTTCACTAAATGTATCAAAATCCAAACCGTCTGCTGACAAGTGTTTATTTTGTAAATCTGTCCACCATAATATAAGCAATTGCCCTTCTTTCACTGCTGAGCCAGTAAGTCGACGATTTGATTTCATAAAATCTGTATAAATTGTCTCAAAAGGGGACACACAGTAGCAAAGTGTACATCATCGAAGTGCAGAATTTGTGGTAGCTCCCACAATTCATTGTTGCATAGGTACATCACAAGCGCAAGTGGAACTAATAACTACACTGAACAATCATCTACTTCACATGGATCGGTGAATTATTCTTCGTCCGATGAGACAGTTATTCTCGCAACAGCAGTAGTCAGTGTAAGAAGTAGCTCTGGTAAATTGATACCAGCGAGAGCACTTTTGGATTCCGGATCACAACCGAATTTGATAACAGAGGAACTTGCGCAGCTACTTAGATTGAGAAGAGAGGGAGGCAGACTAAATTTATCTGGCATTAGTGAAACAAATTCACTCTCGAAATCTAGCGTCAATTTAACTGTCACGTCGAGGGTTAACTCTACACAATTCGATGCGAAATTCTGGGTATTGAGTTCGATAAACAATTTCCAACCTGATAACGTTATAAATACAACCGGGTTCCATATTCCTGGCAATATTAAGTTGGCTGATCCATACTTCTACAAACCACGAAAGATTGACTTGCTTATTGGAGCAGAAATCTTCTTCGAGCTAATCTGTGTCGGTCAGATAAAATCTGGCCCGAGCCTTCCAATCCTTCTTAAGACTTCACTTGGTTGGATTGTCACTGGAAAGTACAACCAATCAAAGGGCTCCACTAACAATAGCGTGTGTCATTTGAGTACTGCGATGGAAAATGAGAGCAATATTGATTCGATAGTCACGAAGTTCTGGGAACTAGAAGAGCTTCCGAATGAATCAATAAGACTTTATTCAGAGGAACAGCAACAGTGTGAGGAGAAGTTTAGAAATTCGATACGACGTTTAGCGTCAGGATGATTTGTAGTCTCACTTCCTTTCAAGTCTGATGCAAAAGTGTTAGGTACTTCGTTCGAAGTCGCGAAGAGACGATTTATTTCGTTGGAACGAAGAATGTCCAAGGACGACACGATGAGACAAATGTATCATGACTTCATGAAAGAGTATTTCAATTTAGGGCATATGTCACTTTTGGATAATATGCCAGATTCTCCTCACTATTTTATCCCCCATCAATGTGTTCTGCGGCCTCAAAGTACTACTACTAAACTTCGAGTAGTTTTCGACGCTTCGTGTAGAACTTCTTCTCATGTATCACTGAACGATCTGCTTATGGTTGGTCCTACCATTCAAGAAGAATTGTATTCTACACTCATCCGTTTTCGCCTTCATCGCTACGTAATCACTGTAGATATCGAAAAAATGTATCGTCAAGTTCTGATCGACGAGAATGACAGAAATTTTCAATTAATCCTTTGGAGACAAAATCCGTCTGACAGCTTACAAGTGTTTCGATTAAACACTGTAACTTATGGCACTGCATCTGCTCCTTTTCTGGCTATAAGATGTTTACTTGAATTGAGCGATTTGAACAAAGAGACTTTGCCTATTGGTTCAAAAGTTGTTCGCAGTGATTTTTACGTTGATGATTTGTTAACCGGTAGTGAAAGTTACGAAGATCTGATTATAATTCGTAATCAAGTCACTGAGATCTTAAGTTCGGCAGGTTTGAACCTTGCGAAATGGTTCTCGAATCACCCTCTACGGAGTGAGAAGCTATTGCATAGCGATTCGGATTCTGCTAAGGCTTTGGGCTTACATTGGAGTCCGAAGAATGATTCATTAAAATTTCATATGGAAAATTCTTTTAAAGATTTGAAAGCAACGAAAAGAATCATATTATCAGTTTCTTCTCGATTATTTGATCCTCTCGGACTGTTGTGCCCTATTAGTATAAAATCCAAGATCTTATTACAAGAACTTTGGATTCAGAAGCTTGACTGGGATGAATCGATTCCCATGAACCTTGATACTTCATGGGAAAATCTCAAATCTAATTTAATGGAGATCGATTCAATAACAATCCCGAGATTCGTCCAAACAACTTCCACTGCAAACATCCAAACACATGGATTTGCTGATGCCTCAATGCGAGCATATGGGTGTTGCATTTATGTTAGAAGTTTCGAATCTGGCAAAGTTACTGTCAGATCACTTACTGGAAAATCTAAAGTTGCTCTACTCAAGACAAAATCTCTTCCTTGAGCTGTGTGCTGCACACCTATTGGCAAAGTTGTGGACTCGAATTAAGCTAATGTTGGAGTTCAGGATCGATCAGGTTTATTTCTGGACGAATTCGGAAATAACTTTACATTGGGTAAAGACCCATCCATCCTCTCTTGCTACTTTCGTATCGAATAGAGTAGCCGCGATTCAGAAGTGGTCAGACAAAATTTCATGGCGACATGTGCCAACTGACCACAACCCAGCTGACATTGTTTCTCGAGGATGCGACGTCCAGGAATTGAAACAGTCGATCTGGTTTGAGGGACCGTCATTCTTATTAGATGACAGTTCTTCTTGGCCTGTTAACAAACATTTCGAGTTAACAGAGAACCAAATACTGTTGGCGAAGAGAAGGACAAATGTATTTCTTGCAGTAGAGGATAAACACAATCACTTGTTGGATCTCATGGAAAAGTATTGCTCGTACAAAAAATTGTTACGAGTCACCGCGTTTGTAATCAGATTTGTTGACATTCTGAAAAAACGTAAGGTCGAGAAATATCATTCACCTACTGCAATCGAATTAAAATGGGCCTTCTTTCGACTTGTAGAGGCAATCCAGAAAACTAACTTTTCTGAGGAGATACTTAAGCTTCAAAAATCTCTCATATTGCCCTCTAATATCCAAAGGTTGACACCATTTGTACATGAATTTGTTGAAGGAGATAAGTCGTTTTCACTAATAAGGGTAGGTGGAAGGCTGCTAAATGCAGACTTGATGTACAATACCAAATTTTCACTATTATTACCGAAAAGGAATAGCTTTGTCATGCTCTATTTGCGAAACTTGCATTTGGACAATTGTCATGCTGGTACGAAGGCACTTATAACACTTTCGCGGGAAAATATCTGGTTAATAAATGCGAAAGAAGAATGCAAGAGGATAGTTAGCAAATGCGTACATTGCTTCCGCTATAAACCGAAGCTTATGTCCCAAATAATGGGAAATTTACCCACTAATAGAGTAAGAGCTTCGCGCCCATTTTTAATAGTCGGAATTGACTACTGTGGTCCTATTGACGTATCTTTGAGAATACGTGGACGGCCAACATTAAAAATGTATATAGCGTTTTTCGTGTGTTTCACTTCTAAGGCAGTACATTTAGAATTAGTCTCTGATCTTTCCTCTGATGCTTTTCTTATGTCTTTTAGAAGGTTTGACAACGCGACCAATTTCGTCGGAGCGTATTGAAAGAGCTGCATCAAGCGTTCAACAAGAGTCGACAGGCCGTCGAGTCATACGCAGCGTCGTCCGGGATGAAGTTCAGCTTCATACCACCTCGGGCGCCGCACTTCGGCGGACTCCTACTTCTGCGAACCGTGGGCAACTTGGCGCTCACGCAAGAAGAGATGGTAACAATGCTCGCAGAAGTAGAGGCAGTGCTCAACAGTCGTCCAATCGCACCGTTGTCTCCAGACCCCAACGACGGAGAAGCCTTGACACCGGCACATCTGCTTATAGGCGAGGGTCTGCGTTCGCTGCCGCCAGAATCCGCAGAAGGCGCCAAAGACAGATAGATGAAGTTATGCAAGCGTTGGCGTCTGCTCTGCAATCTCAAGCAGACATTTTGGCCGGCCTGGTCTCAGGACTACATCCTCGGGCTGCAGAGCAGAACCAAGTGGTACCAAGGAATGCCCAACCTCGAAGAGGTCCAAGTAGTAATTGTCCACGAAGACAATCGCCCGCCACAGCAATGGTTGACCGGGAGAGTCGTGGCCGTAATCAAGGGCGAAGACGGCAAGGTCCGAGTGGCGGAGGTACGAACCCGAAACGGCATCTATAAACACCCGGTCCATAAATTGGCACCTTTGCCATATAATTGTAGACATGCAGAGAGTTCGATCTTGAACGTGATGTGTGAAGGACGTGTTACGGGCGCTTCTAAAAAGTTTGTTTCTTTTATAAATCTTGCTTATTCTTTTGTTCGTGTAAATACTAGCAAAAATAAAAACGTCAAAATTTAAAAACCGGTTATGAGTGAGCTTAATGCTCCAAACTCATATGACAACAATAAAGTTAATTCTAAATCAAAAGACAATGTAATGCATTGCAATGTAAAAAATTTTGAGAATGAAAGAAAAAGAAAAAACGAAAACATGAATAACGAGAGTATAAATAAACATTTTAGAACTAACTATTACTCAGTTCTTGACTGTGAGAGCGATTCTCAGTGTAATCAAAATATATTAAAAAAATTCGAAAATCATGTAAATGAGATAAACAAAAAACATCATGCCAATGTTAAAAATAATGTCCCAAAAAGATCTCAATCAACATCAGCTGTGATCAACAATATCCCCAGTAAAAAAACGGAGATAGCACAGTGGTTAATATAGAAAAAATTAAGAACAAAAAAGTCCCTCCAATCAATATTATAGACATAAATAGCAATTACCTTGTTGAATTTATTAAAAATGGATTAAAAATTAATGAATTCAATATTAAAGAATTTAAAAATAAAATATCATTATTTATGAACTCAATTGAAGACTACCAAAGAGTTAAAGCTTATTTAGAAAAAACTAAAACGAAATTCTTTACATTTACGCCTAAAAAATTTAAAATTAAAACATACTTGCTTAAAGGTCTTGACTCTAATATTGATACTGACGATATTCTGTGTGAACTATTAAAATTGGAAAGTGAAAATCTAAAATTTATAAAAGTTAGTCAGTTTTCCACCAAATTATCCGTTGAAAGAGGAATAGAACTCCCAATATTTATGGTTCAAATATCACCAGATAGCAATATCAATAAACTTAAAAATATAAAAACAATACTGCACCGCGGAATTAGATGAGAACAAGTTAGAAGATCCGAAATTCCCCAATGCCGCAACTGTCAAGGATTTTTCCACAGTGCTGCTAATTGTCACCTCCCTAGGAGATGTGTAAAATGCAACATGGACCACGAAAGAGGAAAGTGTTCTGTAGAAAAGGTACCAGCTGAAGAAAAAGACAAATTATTCTGTATTCTGTGCAACAAATATGGTCATCCAGCATCCTACAAGGGGTGCGAAAAATATAAACAATTAAAACAAAAAATTAATTTAAAAAGATAAGATTTTCCTGCAAGTAATGCTAATATATATACTAATACAGTTTCTTCCTTTGCAAATGTAGTTAAGGGAAATAACACCACTAACATAGATTTAAAAACCACATCTAACACAATCAATAACTCCTCTCTTCAAGAAATGAAAAACTTTATGATCAATATAAATATTCAAATGGTTAACTTTCAAAAACAACTTGAATTGCAAGTATCAAGAATCGATACAATTTTTTCAATGCTTGACTAATGACTCAAAACCTTATTTCAAAAAATCTTAAAGTAATACATATTAATGTTAATTCCCTAATATTAACGGATAGAAGATATGAGCTTCATGAATTCTTAAAGAAGAACACACCTGATATTGTACTTATAAATGAAACAAAATTAAATCATATACACAAAATTCAGTTTGACAACTTCAACGTGATAAGAAGAGATAGAAAAGGTACAACACGAGCCGGTGGGACAATGATATTAATTAGAGATAACTTGAAATTCTTTAACTATACAAATTCTGTTATCAATTCTTTTAACACCTTAGAAACATGTATTATTCGCCTTCCTCTCTCTACAAATGAAATATTATATATTATTTCCGCGTACTACCCATCGGGTAATAATGATACTCATTTGAGAAGTGAGATTCATAGTCTGTTTGAATCTATGAATTTACAAAGTACAAATAATTATTATATTTTAGCAGGAGACCTAAACTGTAAACATTCAGAATGGGGCAATACTAGTAATAATCAAAAGGGTAATATGCTTTATACATGGCTATTAGAAAATGAAATTCGTTTTAAATGTAAACTTTATGCTTCATGTCGTCCATCATACCCGCGAACTAGTTCTTACCTAAATATTTGTTTAGTTGATTGTAGGCTTCATATTATTACTGAAAATGACTCAATAAACTCACTTAAAACTTTAGATTATGATAGCGATCATGATGCAGTACAGATAGTAGCCTACATGAATAAGGAAAATGAAAGATTCTCATTTTTGAGCAAAAAAATTAATCTTACTTACTGCTATAATGTACCAATTAGAAAAAATTTAGAAATAATATTAACCGGAAACTCTCCCAAGATACTCAAATTCCTAATAATCGAAACCTTTCAAATGCTGAAATAGACTATCACTTAGGCAGACTAAATAATGTTATTCTTAAAGCAACAGAAAAAATTGTTCCTAAACATAAAAGTGGCAATACCTTCTCAAAAATAAGCAGCTCTACTATTAAGATATTATACACCGCGAAAAGCAAAATATTAACATTAGCTAAAAAACATAACAGGTTGGAAATAATACTTTCCGAAGCGACACTAACATTGGCAAAGGCAAAAATAAGAATAATTAAAAAACTTATTAAAGACAATCTTACAATTAATATCAATAAGCAGATCAGAGAAAAATTAACGAATATAGACCCTAAAAAGACATGTACAATCAAATTAAAAAAAACTTCAAGATATTTAAACCCTTAAACTTGAAGGAAATTAAAATTCCTACAAATGATGTACTCATTCTGAACAAAGTGGGGATAAACCCCCAAAGTTTAAGAAAAGATAGTAAAAATATGTTAGATGCTATAGGATCCTATTTCGAGATTATACATGAGTGCAAGGAAATTATTTCAAATAATGTTGTTCATCAGCAAGTCCAATCCACATCAAATAGGTTTATGGAACTGAACAGCGAATATGAGAATAACAAAACCACAATTATAAATTTAAATGAGGCAATACTATCTGACAACATTGATGAACATCAGTCTATCGACTTTTTTATTACAAGAAGTAGTATTTTTTATATTTTCTCTAAATTCGACTCTAAAATCGTCCGGAATTGATAATATACCGAACATAATATTAAAGAATATTCCACAAAGAATGATTTTTGATTTTTGCATACTGTTCAACAACATGCTGAATAATTCATATTTTCCTGACAAATGGAAAATAGCTAAAGTTGTGTTACTATCTAAAAAGGATAAAGAGCCAAATAGCACAAAAAATTTGCGACCCATAAGTTTACTCCCTAACATCAGTAATTTGATTTTAAATTCAAACACTCTACCCTTAACGCAACACATAAAATAACCTCCGATATTAATTGGAATTGGCAAAAAAAGTTTTGTACAGGAGCATGCCTCATAGACATGGAAAAAGCATTCGACAATGTTTGAATTGATGGCTTAATACATAAACTATTTCAATTCGGACTACCCTTAAACCAAATAATACTAATATATAACATGATAAGCAATAAAACATTCAAAGTCTCTTACCAGAATATGCTAACCGATAAATCATTAAATATCAATAATGGACTTCAACAGGGAACAGTCAATTCTCCCATACTGTTTAACTTGTTTATTTTAGATCTGCTTAACCAAATAGATAACATCATTTCATTTGCAGATGATATCATAATATACCATCATGACGATAAAATCGAAAAATTTGACAGCAATTTACAAATATCCTACAACAAGGTAGAACAATATTCAATAGATTGGAACATGAAAATAAATGCACAAAAATGTGAAACTATACTGTTTAGACCACCAGTAAATAAATGCAATTATAATATTAGGAAAAATTAGAAAAGTTTTCAGATAAAGTCTAATTTACACAATTGTAACGTTCCAGTAAAGGAAGTAGTAAAATATTTGGGAGTTTTTCTCGATAAATTTTTATATTTCAATTTTCATATTAATGAAACTTTATCCAAAGCAAGAAAAGCTTATTTTTCATATAGACCTCTATTTCACTCGAAATATATTAAGAAAAGAGTTAAAATAATAATGTATCAATCCCTAATTAGGCATATTCTTACATACGCATGTCCCATTTGGTTCAATATTTCCCCCTCATATATGGAAAAATTCAGAATATTTGAGAGGAAATGCATAAGATCATGCACTTCACTTTATAGATCCGCAAATAGTGACTTCACTAAGTACATTTCTAACAAAATTCTGTACAATAGGGCAAATATAATCCGCATAGATAATTTTATAATTTACCTTATAAGAAATCACGTAGCACGATGTTGCAAATGTACAGATAATAGTTATATAATGGCACCTAATTACACAAATTATGAATACATAACTGGAACCTTAGAAAGCGGATTTGTTCCACCAGAAGATTTTGTGTACCTGGATAGTAAAGGTTTTATTCAAAACAATAATGGAGTTCCTATCTTATACCACAATTTTAGACGGGCGACTACGAAAACAATTAATTGTAATTTAAAACAATTAGATATGAGATACAGTACAAGCATATCAGAAAAGGATATAAAATTAGCACAAAAATCTAATGCCAAAATGTTTTGGTGGCTACCAAACTAAAGTTTTTCTATTTCTTTTTATCCCTCTGACTTTTTTTTCTCCTGATATAAAAATAATGTTTTTTTTTATAATTTATCATTGTACTATATATATAGCAATATGCCAAAAAAATTTACTTTTTCATTTTAAAGCTATGAATGCCGAATTATTTTTAATGCTTCGGTGGTAGAGCTAGCTACTTTAATTGCTAATTAGATTGTCCCTCACTTGCCCTAAAACGGAAATATAGGGTTGCCTTTCAAACTTGGGCTTTTTAACTTTTCGTGAATTTAACGCATTATTTACGTTAATAGCTACAAAATCAATATTTTTTTTATTGGATAGTTAGTTTGGCTATTAATCTTCCATTTTTTGGTATTGTTGTAATAATACACTGAGAGAAAAAAAATTACAGCAACAAAACTTGAAAGTAAGAAAATACAACTGCTAACATTTAACGCGGCACAAATTGGGCTGAATATTAAGTCTTGAAATTCAACACAGTTGTTAACGACTTCAAAATTTATAATTTCGCGAAATTGATTGACGATCCCACTTTTCGTTTTCAAAAAAATGTGGAAAATGTAAAAATAAATGTGAAAAAATTAAAAAAAATGCCCATTTTTCACCTTCATTCACATATAACTTTTGAAGTAGGAGTGTAATCTTTAAGCAACTTAGCAGAATTTTACATATTATACTCGGCAACAACTACGCTGACTTTCAAGCCAAAATATTCAGCTCAATTTGTGCCGTTTAAAAACACTAAACACTATTTTCGGCAAATTTTTTTAATTAATTTTAAAAGTAGAGTACATATTGTAAAAAACTGAAATTTATGCTAATGAAATGAGTTATATGTCAGTAATTAAGACTGTTTTTACATTGGGAAACAAAACTCCTCTCATGGGTTAAGTAAAAAACTTATATTTCATTTGCTATCGTGATAAGACGGCACATAGTGCATTGAACCCTTAAAAAAAAGGTGTACTGTCGTGAACGCACTTAATTAAGAAAAATTTGGATTTTCAAAAGAATCGGCTCAAGGATACGCCCACCTCCTATATGTCCTTTAAACTAAAATCTTCATATTTCCCACAAAAATGTATGTAAAGTTATGAAAAGTTGCAGTTAAGATACATATAATGCTACCAGTATGTAAAATCAAAGCAAGGACTATTGGTCCTGCCATATATACTTTTACAAAAAATTCTTGCAAAAACTTTAAAAATTGTTCTTTTTATGGGCCAACGCACTGTACGGCTGTTGATATTCTAGCCGGCACCTTATGCTATGCTATGACTTTCAATTAATCAATAAAATATATAATATTCCAAAGTTATTATTAACTGAAAGTTCACTAAAACGGTCTTAATTTTCTCTTCTATTTTTTTCGTTTGCATTTTATTTAAAAATCGTTGAATAATGTATCAAATCTGTAAAGCTTCTTTAAACTGTTTATATAAAGATATTAACGGGCGCCTAAAATGAAAAACGATTTGAACAATAGTGATGTGTTTAACTTTTTTTTAACTATTTAGGGTTAAAAACATTAGCACTTGTAAGTCAATTGTTGCTCGTGATCATATTACTTTCAAGGATGTGTTGCTTCAAATATTCGAATGTCTAGAGTTTGAAGATATAAATATAATTTAAGAACGATACTTAAATTTAATCAAAATTATATTCACTTTTGTAAATATGAAAATATTGTAATTTTTTTTTTTTTTTTTGTAAAAAGGAAATTATTATTTTGTTACATTATATTATTAGAGCGCTCGATTAGAGACATTGTATAATTAAATTTATTATTGTTAACTAGTGTTTATAATAGTTTAAACTTAATTATTTGAATAAATGTATAAACAATTAAAAAAAAAAAAAAAGAATTGAAGACATGCAGTCCTTCAATGGGGCCGGAATGTTGGTTCCCATCAACATAATATACTAACATTGTAAATAAATAACTATTAATTAACATTTATATCATATATATTTATATCATATCAATATCATAATAACAGTAAAAATGAATTTATAACACAATAATAATAAGTATCCTAGAAATAGAAACTACCCTAATATAACATAATATAATTAAAAATAGCGTTAAGGTGAATGAACACATAATAGAATACAGAACACATAGAATATAAGTATTACAAGGTTAGATAAGCAACGGAGTTGCTGAATACGTAACACAGGATTAAGTAGAATAAGTTAGACTTAAGAAATATGAAATAAAGAAATTCAGTTGTTATAGAAACATAATAGACATCGGTCTTACTCATTTAACTTGAATTTTGGTATTTTCGCGAGTGCTGTATTTCAAATTTACCTAGTGCCCAATTCTATTTAATTACAATTTATTTAATTAATATTCATTCGCCCTTAAAAAATATTAAGGGAAAACAGTGTTCATTGTATTTATTTATCAAATACTTGTTTATGTAATACTGTGTTCACACGAGTGAACAAATTTACTCAACCCTAACCCTGCCTTCCAATATCCCTTTACACCTACTCAGCATAACAAATTGTGACCAAACCGCAATAGAACTATAAACTAAGAAAATAAACTTATGTAAACATTAAATATTAAGTTATTCCAATGTCAATAATAATGACAGAATTTTAATACGCAAACAGTCTTCAAGAATGCTCAAGAAACAATTATAACATGCAAATTTTTCTAATGTGTGTTGAATGACACAATAAAATGCTTGGAAAAACAAAACATTCTCAACTTATGCATCAATATTTTTGCTTCTACAACTTTCAAATATCGATGAAAATGTTTTGCGTACACATTTAGTTTTAAATTTTAAAGGCAGTGGACTTGAATATTAAATTAATAATAATCGGTAATTTTCTTATATAATAATTAAAATTCCAAATAAATATAAAAAAAGAAGACAAACAAAAGAAGTAATTGAACTTTTATTAAATAATAAAAAACAAAAAATTAATGCATCATTAAAGGATTTCAATTTTAAATATTCAGTTTAAAAATATTGAGTATTAAGCTTACCACCTTTTACAAAGCTAATACAAAATTTAATTATCTGAAAAATTTAATTATCTGAAAATATTTAGTAAGCTTTTCTTTATAGAAGTTAATAAAATATTTTTTTGTAAGTTTATTTTAAATTTGCAAAGAAAAATTTTATATTAATATTGTAAGTGTAATATTTTCACGAGGGTTCCGTTTTGATTTTTCTACAATTGTTACGATAACCTTTTTCAACATTATCTACCTAATGACATAATTACCCACAGAAACACGAAGGGAATTTGAGAAAACCCTAAACGATTGTGCTGAAATGCCTTTATGGACTGATGTGGATGTATTTTTAACGAATACATTCAAGGAAGTCACGTCTGTCAATGATATTCCTAAATTTTACGATAGATAGGAACTGAGTTTGGTTGGATTTTAAACGGACTAGTACAAGATTCTCACCCTACCCGAAGAATAGTCTCTTTTAATTTAATTAATTTTTCACCAAATTTTGAGAAATTGAAGGAATTCTACAAGAAGCCATTAAATCCGAAGATGATTGTACTTATGAGAAAATTTACACGACAATTACCCGTCGTTTACACAATGGTCGTTATCAAATAACTCTTCCATTTTCAACAGCTTGAATGATATACCCTACACATTGGTCCTACCCTACAACAAAATTTGGTTGTTTCAGTCTTGAGATGCGCTTTTATAAGATGATTTTTAATGCCGACATCACTAAAATGTATAGACATATTCAATTAAACCCTACTCGTTTGGGCAGATGTTTACCCTATCAGATAATTTTATTCCGTAAAAGCAAACTGTCACATTTGGCGTTAACTGTGCCCCTTATTTAGCTATCAGAACACACTCAGATTAGCCAAAGACATTCAAGATACCCACCCAAATACATCTCGAATTTTGAGAGATAATATGTACGTCGATGATGTCGCCGATGCTCACATTCTTCGAGGAGCTGAAATCGCTTAAAAAGACTGCACTATAATGTCTTGATTAATTTACCCAATGTTCACCAACTCAATGCCGCCTTACTCACCCTTCCGGAGGCGGAAAACCCTAGGTATTTGGTGGAGCCCAAGGGAAGACAATTTTTTCTTTGAGATCCCCAAAATAGAGGGAAAACCAGCCTCCAATAGCGAGCAGTTTTATTGGACATCGCTAAAATTTTTGACCCAGCAGGTTGTTACGGCAAATTTGACAGGATAATACAGCTTGGGGTGAACGTCTTAACCCACTCACCCTTTTTAAATGACACAAGTTTCTGCAGTTTTTTGAAAGCATTAACAATATTCGGATTCCTAGATAGATATATTTTTCATCTTCAGCAAAAATTGAGTTTCATGGTTTTTCAGATGTTTCTGAAAAAGCGCATTCTGCGGTTTTTACGCACGAGTTATACTCATAAACGGCCCTATGTGCGTAACCCTAGTCTTCGCTAAGACGAGTGTTGCGCCTATCAAGGTCATGGTGGTGCAACGATGTTGGCAAAAATGGTATAGAACATAATTACTCAGAAGATCCGACAAAGTGGCCAACAACACATTTACCATCCAAAACTCAAGCTGATCTTACACGCTCTCTACGACTAAAACCCAAAGACATCTTGTACTTTACTCACCCTACCCAAGATATTTTGGAAACATTTTCTAAATGGCACTCATATGTGATACACAGGACAGGGAAAGGGTTAAAGGTGCTTTTTAGGGCCACAAATATTAAAAAAAAGAGATTTTGTTTCCTATTTAAAAGTCCTTTTGAGGGCTAACATTAAATGTATATCCATGTACCATTATCCATTTGTAAAGCATAGTTTCATTCATTCATTCATAATTTCATAGAACGGGACCGTCGCTCAACAGTGTTGTATAATAATTATATTATAATTATATCACTAAGCTTTGTTTATTGATTAGATGGCAAAGGTTTGTCTTGTATGGACTTGTACAACAAACACCACAGACATCAACACCAATCGTAAAATTAAAAGTACTGTCTGTTACCTTCGAAGTCGCCGTGGTCTAGTACGTAGTGTGTTGGCTTATTAGACGTAAATGCCAGGGTTCGAGTTCCAGGCCAGACATCAAAACAAAATACAAAAAGTATTTTTTCGGCGATTTCCTCTCAGCAGATAAAATAGCCATGAAAAGTTTCTCATAAAATCTGTCGTTCGGAGTCGACTTTTAACTGTAGGTCCCGCTACTCATGTATAAAAAGAACACACACAACATAAGTGGTGTGAGAAACTAGGTCAATAATCCTGACTGATGGGTTCTAATGATCAATTATGTATATACAGTTTGTCAAAAAAATCTTTGCACATAGAGAAAAATTAAGAAAATTTAGAAAAAATCATTGATTTCTAATATAAATAATCAAAATTTTAAATATTTTCAAACAGGATTTTATAAACATATGTTTTGTTAATATAATAATTAAAAAAAAAAATTTATAACAATGAGAATATTCTAATGTAAAATATTAAAAAACAAAAACAATCCAATTTTACTGCTGTCAAAAAAATGTTTGCACACTTGATAATATATTAAGACTTATGCAATTTTTTTAAATGTATTGTATTAATATTTTGTGGGTTCACCTTGAGCTTCAGTTAAAGCTTGCAGACGCCTTCGCATGGATTGAATAATCTTCGGAATGTCATATTCTAATGGTTTTTTTTCCCACTCTTCTTTGATGAACTTTACCTAATCGTGTTTTTTTATGGGCGATCTTTTCCCTACCCTTCTCTTTAGATGAACCCACAAATTTTCGATAGGGTTAATATCAGGACTTTGGGCAAGAGCATCAATAACTTTGGTGCAGTTGTAAAGGAACCTGGAGTTACATAAACAAGATTTATTTTAAGGATTATTATCTTGATAGTACTTGTGATTAAATTTATTCGGATTAACCGGGTCAATAAAACCAAATTTCCTGAAGCTGGCGGCCAGTTCATTTTATAAAATATCAAGATTTACTTTCTTAGTCATTATTTCATCCAAACACCAACTCCCTTGCTGGATATATAGCCGAATACCATTACAGACAGTTTTCCAAACTTTATTGTAGGAATAAAATTTTTATTTTCTAGTACTTTTAGAGGCTTGCGCCAAACTCTTTGCGGTCTGTCATGATAATAAAGCATTATTTTCGTGTCATTTGAGAAAATAACATCGGCCCAGTACTCCGGAGGAAGTGAAATGTATTCGGTGGCAAATTTTAATTTCTTTTCGACATTTTTTGCTGATAGCAAGAGTTTTTTAATAGTCATTCTTGAAGAATATTTGTGTTTTTGAAGAACATTTCCAATGGTTTCTTGGAAAACAAGTAACACAAAGTCTTTTTAAACTTGAAGAGCTAATCATCTCGCACTGGATTGTGGTCTATCATACACGGTTCTAATAATTTTTCTCACAACTCGCTGCGTCATCTTTTTTGGACTGTCTGCAGATCCCTTTAAATCTAGTCCTCCTTCTTTTTCAGCACGGGATATAAAATTATATAGAGTCCTGATGTTTAGGGAGAACATAACGACGATTTCCTTCGCAGATTTGCCTTTGTAGTAGTTGAAATAGCCCAATTGTATAATATTTTTTGAAACTCGTTTCCATGGCGTTTTTTGTATTCAAAAATATGGACACTTATTACATTAAAACGATTCCTTCGTTACTAAAACGTTATTTACCCCTTTCACATTCCATCTCATTTGTTAAAAACCCAAAATGCGCAACATTTTTGGGAAATAACGGCATATTTTTGTAATTTTTTTATTATCTTCATTCAATATGCAAAGATTTTTTTGACACTTCTTAGATTAAGTAAACTTCTTTTGTTGTTGTTATTATTGTAATGTGTGTTACTATTAGGAAACTATAGGTATCATATGGTCGTAGACAAGTACAGTTATAGAATGAGTGCAAAAATAAAAAAATATATAAAGATTTTGTTGTTGAAATTCTTGAATGAAGATCAAATTTTACATTTTTTTGGTCTGTGCAAAGATTTTTTTGACAAACTGTATGTCTGTTACCTTCTGTATTGGTGATACAATCCTGTCACCAAATACACCAGCACCGAATTCGGTTTCACTACATAACGGCCCTTCTTAAAGCCAAAAGGTTTTAAAAATAGAGACTGCTTTTCTTCACAACTTTCAGTATTTGTTGAGTTTATCTTTAATGCATTTTGTTAATTTAGTCATTATTTTATATTAAGGATTGTTTAACGATTATATTAATTATTATCATTTATACCTACTTTGTACATAAACGTGTGGGTTGTTTGTACTGTATGTCTAGAAGAAGTTGTAGGCTAGTTTTTATTTTGATATTTCAAATGAGCGAGGTGCCACGCCCACATATGCAACATTACCTGCTATTGTAAGATAATAAAATGTATTGGAAAAAATATAACAGCAAGATACATCAAATTTTGTGCAAGTAACTACAGTGTCAATATAAATAGTTTGGACAAAAATGGGCGAATTTGCAATAGTGGGTGTGGCACCTCCCATATAAAGCAAATATCAAAAGCTGTACATCTGAAAAACTGTAACAGCTAGCTAAATTAATTACAAACATTTTTATATTCTCACATACATACATAATTGGTCATTACAACCCTTTAGTCAGGTTTATTGACCTAGTTTCTCACACTGCTTATGTTGTGTGTGTTAATTTTATACATAAGTGGCGGGACCTACAGTTTGAAGTCGACTCTGAGCGACAGATTTTTGAGAAACTTTCATGGCAATTTTATTTACTCTCAGAGTTTTTGCCAGAAATCTGCTGGGAAGAAATCGCCGAAAATACTTTTTGTATTTTATTTTGATGTCTGGCCTGGGACTCGAACCCTGGCTTTACGTCTAATAAGTCAGCGCACTACCTACTAGACCACGGCGATCTATTACATATTATTATATAATATTATATTCTTATTATATTATATTAGAAAAATTCTCTGATTAGTGAGTGTAGAATTTATCATATTTTGAAATATGCAATAGTTGAGTTGAAATTCTCAACTCATATATATAGTAGATAGACTCAGGTTGTAAGGAAGCGAAATTCGTGCAAAGTGTACCCCCCTTAAAATAAACATTGGTTTTTTTTTTGATGACATTTAAAATATTTCGGGTCCAACTTTGGCCTCTCGTGAGCTGGACCATTTTGAAAAACGGTCTATTTTTGATAGTTTTGTTAATTTAAGAATCTGTTTACTTACCAACATATATAATATGTTTATTATAAGGAAGGTTTTTTTAAGGCGCATCCAACAGTATATACAATTTGTCCAAGGATTTTTTAGGGATATTCTGTAAAAAAAATGGTTTTTGGATTTTTTGTTTGGGTCTGAGGTTTTTTTGAAATTCACTCTAGTTCGCGTTTTGAAAAAATACTATGCCCTTCGTTGTAATAGGGCAACTCGGTATAAAATTTTTTTTTGCCAAGTACATCATCTTTGTATGTAAATAATTCAGACTTTTGCATATTGTATGCATTTTGTGGCGTGCTCTGGAATATATAAAAATGGAATTTTGTGGTAACTCTAATCTGATAGCGGATTTAGTCTCTAGACCATGTACGGATGAAAATACGGATAAAGAATGAAAAAAAGAAATGATCCACGACTTTTTCGCGGCATATTTGTTTCCCAAATTAAAAAAAAGTTATAAAATTTTATTGTTTATATTTCCAAAAGTACAACCTACAACTACTACAAAACGCGAACTAGCGAAAAAAGTGAGACCAGTATTTAATTAAATCGACCAAATATTAAAATATTGTTACGAAAGTGGAAATGGTGTTGTTAAAATAATAAACAAAAGCTCCAAAAACGATACAATATACTTGATCATGCATAAAATAATAAATAAAAGCTCCAAGAATAAGGGATAAGAGATGTAAATAACCAACAACAAAATAAAGAGTACAAAGAAGTGAATAAGCAGCAACAATGTGCAGTATAAAATAGCGAATAGACAAATAAACCAACAACAACTAATCTGCCTGGACGAATGTAAAAAAAGAAACAACAAAAATGAAAAGAAGTTGTTTACAATTTTCGATTGTTCCCAAAGACCATCATCATCCTTCGAGGACATTCATCACACTAATGATCCAGTGATATAGACGGCAAGACAAAGCGAGCAAGGAGAATTCAGAGTTTGAGTTGAATCAGACGTGTGTGCAGACGACACCTTGTATTCGAAGTTTGAATTAAGCTAGTCGTGTATAATGACGTTACGTTGATTGTAGTGAGAATTATATCAATCGGTTGTGTGAAGACACGAGATCGAGCTATAATTCGGTTAGACTTGTGTGGAGACAAGTTGAGTCTGAAGGAAGCAGTTGTTAATGTTGTTCTTACAAAAAGGTTGTGAGCGAAGAATAACTAACAAGTGTTGTCGCTTACAAAAAGGTTGTAAGCAGAGAATTATCACGAAAAATACATATTGCGAAAATTAAAGTTGTATACGTGTAATAAGCTGGAACAGTGGCACAAAAGCTATGCAGATAATAAAGAATTGATTAAAATTAAACACATATTTATTATTATTTTATTTGCAATCCACGAACTCATATTTTTAACATTTTTAAAAGGTAAAAACGTAACAATATGTTAATTTGACATTTTTATTACAAACAAACCCGATCAAAAAATTCAAAAACCGTTATTTTGTGCAGAATGTCCTCAAAAAGGACATTGATGATCGTCCTTGGACAAATTGTAAATACTATTGAACGCGTCTTACAAAAACCTTTCTTATGGCATACATATTGTATATGTTGGTAAGGAATCAGATCTTTAAATTAACAAAATATTCAAAAATAGACCCCTTTTCAAAATGGTCCAGCTCACGAGAGGTTAAAGTTGGACCCGATATATTTTAAATGTTATCTTCATTTTTAGGAAGGTACATCTAGCACTTTTTTGGTGAGTCGCTCTAATATATAGTATGTACTAAAATCAGGGACCGTAACTGTTATAACTTTTATCGTAAAAGTCACAAAATAACAATTATTTTTTGATTTTTATTTTTTCGAGCAAAAATAAAAGTTAATTTTTGATTTTTATTTTTTCGATCAAAAATAACAGTTATTTTTGACTTTTATTTTTTCGAGCAGAAATAAAAGTTATTTTTTGACTTTTATTTTTTCGGGTGGGAATAAAAGTTATTTTTGACTTTTATTTTTTCGAGCGGAAATAAAAGTTATTTTTTGACTTTTATTTTTTCTAGCAGAAATAAAAGTTATTTTATGACTTTTATTTTTTCGAGCAGAAATAAAAGTTATTTTTGTTTTATTTCAAAAGTCAAAAATAACTTTTATTTTTGCTCGAAAAAAAAAAAATCAAAAAATAACTTTTATTTTTTTTTCTAAAAAATAAAAATTAGGTTTTTAAAAAGCATTCCATTTTATAACAATTTGGTCCCAGACAAACAAAACGGTATACTTGGTTCTGTTCTCCGACATTTCCTTGTGGTTGCTTTTTTTAATCAAAAATTCAAAAATAACAGTTATTTTCGGTCCCTGACTAAAATTCATACTATTTAAATATTCATCTTCAAAACTATAAAAATATAGTATAATATAATAATAACTAATAAAAATATTATTTATTTGTCGGATGTCTTGAAAAATATATCTTGAAAAATATATATATATGGTCCATGCGGGACCATTAATGAACGGTTGACGGAAAATGCATAAAGGCAATTGATTCAGGAAACAATCTCGGGAAATGATGGCTACCTACTTTATGGCCGACGTTCTGTGGATAATGGTGAACGATCAATTTCTATATAGGTGCGTGGAAAGGATGTTGATAATCGCTGGATAGTACCTTACTGTCCATTGCTTTCAAAAACATTTAAAGGGCATATGTTGAGTATTGTCATTCAGTAAAGTCTATCAAATATATCTGATTAAAATTATGAAATTACGCAGTATCAAATGGCCAGGTACAATGAAGCAGTATGGCAAATTTTAGGATTTCCCATTCAAGAGCGCCATCCAACTGTTGTTCATTTATCAGTACATCTGGAAAATGGACAATGGATTTACTTTACAAAAAGAAATGCCCGAGAGAGAATAGCAGCTCCAACGGCTACAACTTTAACATAATTTTTTGATCTTTGTAAAAATGATATGTTTTTGAAAACTTTGTTATATTCAAAAATTCCAACGTATTATACATAGAAACCTGTTGATGGTTGGCCAAATTTATATTCGACAGATGTATTAGGTAGGGTTTATACCGTCCATCCTTAAAATGGTGAATGTTTTTATTTGAGAATGCTTCTAATTAATGTTCGAGGCCAACATCTTTTGAGACATTACGTACTGTTGACGGCGTAGTACGTGCAACATAACGAGAGGCGTATCAGAAACTGCAATTATTGGAGAACGAACGTCATTAGGATCCATTGATTATATTGGTATCGTGTTCACCATCTAATCCAAAAGATCTGAGGACATATTACGCCAGGAAAGAGATACCACCAACAATACAACGCTTATATTAAGTGAAAGTATATATAATGAAACATTAATTCCACTTGAAGACAAATACTTGTCGATAAGGAATGTGACAATCATTGAAGTTGATATGATTGCTTCTATTCGGTTAGGAACTGATACACACGATCAAGATCTACGACGAGAGATGTATATAGTCACAAAAATTTGGAACTTTTACTGGAAGAAATGTTACTAAATTTACAACAAGAGCAGAGAATGGTATACAACAGTATACTAGCAGCTATAACAAACAAACATGAAGGTCTGTATTTCTTACCGCACCTGGAGATACCGGAAAAACGTTTTTAATTTCATTGGCATTGACAAAAGTTCAAACGCAAAAAAATATTGCATTAACTACTGCGTCGTCCGGCATTGCTACCACAACGCATTCGTCACTAAAACTACAGTTGAAACCCCAATTTTCGGAAGATACACGTATAACATAAAGAAAAATTCTTCTATGGGCAAAGTATTGCAACAATGTGGAATTATAGTGTGGGATTAATGCACCATGGCGCATAAGAAATCTTTGGAAGCCCTTGATCACAGATTACGGAATTTAAGAAGCAATAATAACATATTTGGAGATACACATACATACATAATTGGTCATTACAACCCTTCAGTCAGGATTAGTAACCTATTTTCTCACACTACTTATGTTGTGTGCGTTAATTTTATACACAAGTGGCGGGACCTACAGTTTAAAGTCAACTCCGAACGACAGATTTTTGAGAAACTTTTCATGGCAATTTTATTTTTACTCCCAGAGTTTTTGCCAGAAATCGTTAGATTAACCAGGCTTTACACCACATGACTTACTATTAAAAAAGGTGTTCCCATAATTTTACTTAGAAATATTGGTCCTCCATAACTTTGTAATGGCACTCGATAAACAGTAAAGAAATGATGGTCATCTTATCGAGGCGACCATTTTAACTGGATATTTTAACGGAACTGATGTATTACTGTCACGTATTCCTAAGACCACATCTGAGATGCAAATCGATTTCAAGCGTCTGCAATTTCCTATTCGCCTGGCATTTGCAATGACGATTAATAAAGCTCAAGGTCAGTCCTTGCAAGTTTCTGGACTTAATCTAGAAAATCCATGTTTCTCACATGGACAGCTTTACGTCACATGTTCGCGGGTAGGAAAACCCACAGATCTATATGTATACGCACCAGAGGGAAAAACAAAAAATATAGTGTGTCCCAATGCACCAGAATCAGAATTATTTATTTAGGAAAAAAAGTATTTATTAAATTTTAGCAAATAAAAAGTAAATAGCTCATTAATGTATAATTTTATAATTTAAATGAAATATATTGTCATCAACTGAAATTAGAATAAACCTTTAAGAAAAATTGCATAATTTAATTACTAAATAAATAAATTTTTTATTATTATATATTTAATTTCGATGGGGATAGCGAAGTCATATCAATAAGGATAAAACTTCATTTGGAATATATCACACACCCAGTCTAAAGTGACTCAACTAAAAATTTTCATTTTTCTGATTAAAAATAATAGTGATAGACGATACACATCGATGATTTAAAAATCTCTGTGAAAATATGGAGAAGACTCCCTTCAAACGAGACAAGCTCAAGGTTATCTAAACTTTTGCTTGGTGGGAAGATATTTGTGTCTATATAGTCAAATCACTGGAAATCATAGCTGAAACCAATACTGCAAGAGTGACTCTTATTGTCACCGAAAATCATTGTGAAGTTCGTTGGATAAAAGTATTGGGAGAGACGGTATAGGGACTTCCAATATGTAGGCAGTGCAATACATCGCTAGGTACCAGTACGATAGTACCTCCACGTAATCCCAAAATCAATCAATGTTTTTTTTTATGAAAAATCGATATGCATGCATCGCATCGCCAAAAAGAACAATTTTCTTTTTCAATATCCATGACAATTTTATACGCTTATATATCTTGTTTATCTATGATAAAAAAACAGTATATTTTGTTATCAACAAAATATGTCAAAAACATTTTTTTTTTTCCATTTTTTACAAAAATTAATATTTTGAGTTAAATCACTTTTGAATTGGGTGGCACTTAAGTACATGTATTATACCCTACATGGCATCAAAACAAAACACAATTAGACAAAACACATTTAAACAAAAATTGCTTTTACACAATTCTTTATAAATAAAAGAAAAAATAGTTACTGATTATTTGAAAATAACCGTTGATTTTAATAATTCCAACCCTGATTGACTAAAGTACTTGCTAAAAATATAGCATGATAAAATGAAAAAAATAGTTTTAAAAACTATAGTTATATTTTTTGGTTAATCAGCACGTTTAGTTTCATTTGAATTTATTATCCATATTTATCCACTGCGGTCTTTCGTGGATCTTTTTTAACCAGTGCAATCATCTGGCGGTCTTGGCGAGAGGTAGTTTTTCAAGGATTACCACTACCTGGTTTCCTTTCCACACTATTTCTCAAGGAAAATCGAGATTTAATCCTACATACGGTTGATTGATTTACACCAAAGAGGTGTCCAACTTCGCGCATGGATTTTCCTTCTTCTAAGGGTTTAATGATTGCAGTTTTGCTGTCAGCTGAGAGCTGCTTCTATTGCAAAACACATGTTGTATAACTTATTTAAGAAATTTTCAATTATAATTAAATAAATAACTTACTTTAACTATTTTTTTATTATGTTGCATTTTTTTTGCTCGCTAAAAATTTGCACTTTTTTCACTAATTCAAAAATATTTAACTTTTTAAAGCAGAATTTGGAATAAACTGTGGTTACTTTGAAAACTTATAATTCAAAGAATTAACAGCAAAAGAAAATAGATAAATTAGTTACCGTTATTTTGAAACAGATCTTATTAAAGATCATATGGGACAGTGTTGCATTTTTTGTGCTCGCTACTGTAATTGAAATGGAGGCGTATCGATTTAACGGTCTGAAGGGTATGACCGTGAAATGTATCATATCGTCGTCACTTATGGTGATTTCTTTTCTGGTAAAAAATGTTGCCTACATATATGTTCCATTTTAAATGATTACAAAAGAACAAAAATCATTTCCATTATGTAATTTTTTTTTTTTTTGTTAATTAGTTATCGATTTTAAAACTTATCATTGTATAGAAAATGAAAAAATAATTTTTTTAATTATTCAAATAATTTCCTATAAAATTATTTTTTTTATTTTCGGAAAGCTAACTTTACCAAAAAAATTATTTAAATAAAAAATAATAATATTTTTACAGCGGGCTAAGTTAAAACTATTTTTATGTAAAATTCAACTTTAGGGCCAATGCTTTCAAATCGCTTTAGTTGTTATTAATTATTTAGAAAACTTTTTAGAATTTCTATATAAAAATAGCTAAAATATTTTTATTACAAAAGGTAATAACCAAATTCCATTTAAAAGTATTCATAAAGAATCCTTTTATTACAATTTTAAAAAATATTAATTTTTAAGTTAACTCATCTCAAAACTTTTTTGTCGAGATAGTAATGCATATGTATATCTTTCTTTGAAGTCCTCGACTAGTAAATTTCATATCACTAAAATAAAATTAAAAATTTTTTTGAGCGATTTTAAAGTTAATTCTGTTTTTACAAAAATAAAGTTATCAACACCAATAGTCAGCTGTTGTTTGTTTATAAATTTGTTGCTAGACTCTTCTAGAACTGTTTGATTGGTTAATTTTAGATTTTGAATACAATCACAAAAACAAACCTCATGTTGGCAATATAAATCAATTCCGTAAAGCAATACATGCCATTATTCACAAAACGAATACTCCCAAAAGCAACGAATACATAACGATTGATACAAATGGTTAACGATTGGTATGAATGGTTTCAATGCCACAATTAATTTTTTCCAAAATTTCATGGAAGTTCATTTTATATATTTTTCTTTGCCAAAATATCAAACTTTTAGTAAAGTTTACTGTCAACAAATCACACATAAAGCAACAAACAAAAAAGTATATGTTCTCATTAGGTTTTGTATTGTTTTTACTCTTCCTTTCTGTTTTCTACATTCAAAGCAACGAATACTGGATGAATGGTGTGAATGTTTTTAGTTTTTTCATGTGGTATTGAATTATTTCGTTGCTTTATGTATAATGACATAACAAAAAGAAAATATAAAATAGCAAACAGAAATAAGGAGTGAGTAAACGAACAGCAATGCACATTTTTATTATTGTCGAGTAAAAGCAATGAATTTGCGAATGGTCAGCAAATGTGAATGGTCTCTTTCTGCTCTTTGTACTAGAACCTGACGCAATACTGATAAAGAGTTTCGTTTTAGTAATTTTGGTTACATGTCCTCCACATCTGACGAAGAAGAGGATTGCAACAAATCTTCCAAAATAATATTTTTTGCTTCCATTTCAACACTTAAAACAAATAATTTTTGTTAATTTTTTCAAAACAATTACAAGAACAGCTGTTTTAAAGTGCTGCACTTATAACTGTTTGCTTAAACATGCCAAAACATGCAGCATATTTTTTGAGTTTTATGGTAAAATTTTTAGAAAAGAACAGGTTACTAATTTACAAAATTGGATTTTTTCCGGAAGAACCAAAAAAAGTCAAAATAGAGGCGAAATGTATGTCAGAAAAGAAATCACCATTAGATTTGAATTAATTAGAACAAACATTTGTAAATACATTTCTTTTTTCATATCATTATAATCCCAGACCAACTGTGCGTTGTAGTTGTAAGATTGTTCGACTTTTATCTTAATGTTTTTGCAGCGTTTCAATAATGGAAGAGCCTATTTCCATTTTTGAGAGAAGTGAGATCCAGGACTTGTTTCAAAAAGTCATAATTCGGCTTGAACACGTCGATTTAATGTCCTAAAATTAATCTTGCTGTCACCAATAATTTCGGACAGTGATTAGCTGTTTTAAAATAGGGGGAAATGGTTTACGTTTGATAAGTAGATAGTGTCCTCGATTTCTACGAGGGTTGTGAAGGTCTGAAACGAAAGGTTATTTCCAATTTTGATTTGGACTAATACAGGCACCAAGCAAGTAGCAAGCGAATAAGTTCGTGCTATGTCCGTTTATCCACTGAATCTGTATCCCAACATTTTCTATTAAATAAGTATCAGCAGTTGGTAGTAGTACATTGTTACGCAGATCGAAACGACTTAATATTGTTTCACAGACAAACACCAAATCTTTTGGTATGAAAATATCCTTTCTACATTTGCAGATGAATGTGGAACAGTTGCCATATGCAAATGAAACAAAAAAAAAAAATTATACACTGATCAGACAGAATATTTGAGTGATGTAATAAAGTAGAGAAATATTTTCAATAGTGCTAAATAAGTCATTGAGGTGCTATGGTGTTTTTGACTTCCAAATAGTGCTAAAAAAAAAGTACAATTGTACCAACTTTTCCTTCCCTGTGCCAGAGAACAAAATCAATTCAGTTGACGTTTAGCACTTGATGAAGCAAGATCTCGCTACGCAACTTTTTTGAATAATTTTTTTGTTTTTTGCAAATACACGCAGCAAAATGTTTAATGAAAATTGGGAATATGATTTTTTTATAGAGATAGATATGGTAATGCACAATGTATAGTTTATTACCGAACTTTATGGCGTCCGATGGAGTCCAGAACAAATATTGAAACATTTTAGGATAAAATGCAAAGTGAATGGGGGGCAATTCCTTGCGCTAAGTATGTCCAAAAGATTAAGGGAATTTATAAATAATAAAGGAGGAGCAACTTCGTACTAAATTTTGAAGTTGTTTAGTTATTTATAATATTTTCTAGTGAAGAGTTACTTCATTTTGTCACTTGAAATTCCTTATGCTATTCTATTCTATTTCTATTATAAATAGAAAATTAAAGAAAGAATTCAATGTTAAGGTCTCTATTAGATAAAATATTAACCGAATTAAAAAATAAACTATAATTTATAAACATTTGAAAACAATAAATATGCTTTAATCAAAAAACAAAAAATATTTAAAACCGCACTTAACAATAAACTAATTTTTTTATTTTTTTCATTTTCCCAGTATACGACTCTCTAAAATTACGTTGAATTTTGTTTACGGCTGCTTTACCCATATAACCAAAACTATGATAGTATGTGTTTCACCTTTACTTACTAATCACGGCCAGTGTTGCCGTTTAGTTATTTTTAACCAAAATTTCCACATTTAGTTATTTAATTTTTCTTATAAAATGAGCAGGGACCGAAAATAACTGTTATTTTTGAATTTTTGATTAAAAAAAGCAACCACAAGGAAATGTCGGAGAACAGAACCAAGTATACCGTTTTGTTTGTCTGGGACCAAATTGTTATAAAATGGAATGCTTTTTAAAAACCTGATTTTTATTTTTTAGAAAAAAAATAAAAGTTATTTTTTGATTTTTATTTTTTCGAGCAAAAATAAAAGTTATTTTTTACTTTTATTTTTTCGAGCAGTAATAAAAGTTATTTTTTGACTTTTATTTTTTTCGAGCAGAAATAAAAGTTATTTTTGACTTTTATTTTTTCGAGCGGAAATAAAAGTTAAATTTTGACTTTTATTTTTTCGAGCAGAAATAAAAGTTATTTTTTGACTTTTATTTTTTCGAGCAGAAATAAACGTCATTTCTATTTTAATTCATGATGAATTCATAATATTTATTAAAAAATTCTTTAAAACAATTAAAGTAAATTATGTCAAAAAATTTTTAGAATTAATTTTTGCAATAAATGTTGATAAATATTTTGAATTCAACATGAAATAAACCAAAAATAACTTTTATTTCTGCTCGAAAAAATAAAAGTCATAAAATAACTTTTATTTCTGCTCGAAAAAATAAAAGTCAAAAAATAACTTTTATTTCCGCTCGAAAAAATAAAAGTCAAAAATAACTTTTATTCCCACCCGAAAAAATAAAAGTCAAAAAATAACTTTTATTTCTGCTCGAAAAAATAAAAGTCAAAAATAACTGTTATTTTTGATCGAAAAAATAAAAATCAAAAATTAACTTTTATTTTTGCTCGAAAAAATAAAAATCAAAAAATAATTGTTATTTTGTGACTTTTACGATAAAAGTTATAACAGTTACGGTCCCTGAAAATGAGCTTTAGTTTTGTTTGTAGAAATGAATTTATTAGTAAGACTAAAATTTTATTTTTTGTTTCTTTTCTTACTATGTTGTATTAATTATAATTTATATTTGAAAAAAATAAAATAAAAAACTGTGAATTTAATTTTGGTTATATTTTTTCTTATTTAGTAATTTTTTCACAAATGTTGGTAACAATATTTTTTTTCGTCTCAACACTGATCTGAATAAGTGATTTCAGAAAAATTAATAAAAAAGTGGTCAAACAACAAAAATGTACCATGAGAAGAGCGCATTATTAAGCTCTTGATTTCTGTTTTCTTCCCTTCTATCTTTCCCCCGTGTCTTGAAATCTTTTTGAAAAATATTTCAAAATATGTTAAAATGTACATTCTTTATACTTTATTTTCTTTAGTATAAGACAGAGGGATAACGCAAACGCAACATAAGCGTACGATAAAAGAGGGTAGCTTCAGGCTATCACGGGGGTCAATAGGTGGCGGATAACTGAACGGCCTACTCTAAGTAGGTCAGCTGCGAATAACCAATAAGCGGTCCCCGACCAAGAGCGGCAGTGACGGACGCGTACTACAAAGGTACATATGTCCGATGACGTTTTCTGCGCCATGGCGAATTGATGCCGCCATTAACTAAGCACCATCCCACAGAGTGTTCCCTCGAGAGATGGGACGACATCGGCTGGCAGATGGAGTAATCTGTTAACAATATGGACTGGGGGGAAATCTGGCACAGACGGCTTTCAGGCTAATACGCCATATGTCTCCGTCCCGTTAAAACCTGGCAAGCCTAGGAGAACGATCTTGAACCCGTCCCGTTGAGTTAGGGTGTAGGGGCAGTTAAGAATCTCTTCTGTGTAGCTCCCGGTCTGGCTCTGAACACAAGTGCTCATGATCACTTGTGTCAACCCTCGCATGGCCTCCCAGCATTGCAAAGATAACCATGGGACCACAATAAGGGTAACTATACAACGATTCCAAGACAACGGCTTCAAGTTGGGACTCAATACCAAGAATAAATATAATAAACTCCTTTACAGGCGCAACTACTCAATTCGGCACCAAGGGTGCAAAGGAGTCGGGATTGAACAGCCCTATGCCGAATCCTTTCCAAAGGGCTTCGAGGTTACTTCATTCACCACCGCAGGCGCAAAATGGAGAGAGATCCCGGAGTTGCAGCGAAGCAAAGCTCCCGAAAAGGAAGCGGATGAGTTCACCAAGATGGGTGATAAAATATCGGAACTTGTGAAGATGATGGGCGGAGGAAGAAGGCGATGCGCGATGTGATGGCTTCAATATCGGCGCTGTACCAGCAAGCGGCTAGGGACAAGGTTTTAAACCAGGAGAGTAAGATCCGGACGAATGATAGGAGCACCCAGACGACCCAGCAGGAGCAGCTACAAGGTGCATTTATGAGACTAAGGGATGAAGTCGAAAAATCGAGGAGAACGCCTCCAAAGAAGACCAGACCATTTCGGCTGATGGGGAAATTCTGTGATGGGGGAAATTCTGTTGGAATTTAAAAGGTCGGCCGAGGTGGCTGCAGAGGCGCACCATTAAAAAGTGAGGACCATACTATCCGACGACGTTGTGGTCAGGACGATAACACAGTAAACAATATTTGAATTGAGATACCTGGATGAGGTAACCACGGAAGAGGAAATAATAACTGCATGGCGAGAACAAATAGGAGAATTAATCCCATCGGCAATAAAGATGATGAGAGATGCTCCAGGAGGTACCCGGACGGCAATAATTGCAATACCGGAAAAGCTGGCTAACAGGGCAGAGGAAGTGGGCAAAGAAGATGCTTCAAGTGCCTGGACTTCGGACACATAGCAGGAAATTGACGCAGATGCAGGATTAGTGAAAACACTGCTTCAATTGCGGAGGGCATGACCACCTTGCCAGAACCTGTCGCGGTGACCCTAACTGCCTTCTGTGTAGAAACGACCAAAATGTGGACGCGAAGCATGTCACAGGGGGACTTAAATGTCCACAGTATCTGACAGCTTGGCGGAAGTTAATGAACGTTAGGAAATGAGGATATTGCAGCTCAATTTGAACCACTGTGAAGCGGCGCAGGAACTTCTTAAGCAGACTGTTTGGGAGCGGAAAATAGACTTGACGATATTGAATGAACACTATATAATACCGGAGGAGCGTTGGATTCCCAGCAAATGCAACAAGGCGTCGATATGGACTTGTGAAAAATTCCCAGCGGAGAATATTGACAACAGGAGGGATGATTTTGTGAAATGTACCATTAATGAGGTACATTTCTTAGCTGTTATCTTCCCCCTAGCTTATCGATTGAGGAGTACAAACGGAGACTGGACGACAACAATAGCGTAGCTAGGAATCTAAGACCAGTTGTGATTGCCGGAGATTTTAATTCATGGGCTGTCAAACGGGGTTCGGCTTATACGAACCAAAGGGGCCAATGCCTACTTGACGCGTTTGCTACTCTGGGAGTTGTCTTACTTAACTCTGGGGAGATTGATACCTTTTCGAGGAACGGAAGAAGCTGCAAAATCGGCTTGACATTCGTCAGCGACGCGCTGGCGACCGCATCTAATTGGACAGTGTCCGATGTCCACACTCATAGCGACCATCGGGCGATCATTCTTGAAATCTACCCGGAACATCATTAGTGCCGCACCTCCTAATCTTTTATGGAGGAATCCTACCTTTGATAGGGAAATCTTTGTTCTCTCGCTGGATGACATTCGGTTAACCGGAAGCGCTAACGATAGGGCGATGGAACTTATGCGTCCACATGTGCGCCGATGTGGACGAAAATCCCTGGGGCACGGGATATAAGGTGGTAACGAGAAAGCTGAGCTGCTTTCGATCACCGGCTATGGAAAAACTGCGGTCAAATGTTGAAGGCATATTCCCGAAGAGCGCCGAGATCACGTATGCTGTTCGAGACAGTAGGTTGCACGAGGACTTTCCTGAGATTAGCGACCAGGAATTTGATGCAGTCTGGAGAGAGATAAATCTCGAGAAGGCGCAGGGGATTGACGGGATCCCGAACATTTCACTTAAAGTGGCTGTAGAGAACAACGTTGATGTGTTTAGCAATGTTTTTGATATATGCATTCAAGAGGGAAAATTCCCGAGGATATGGAAGAAGTTGGTACTCCCGAAGGACAACGGCGCGCATGATGCAATAGGTTACAGTTCACTTTGTATGATTGATGCCGTAGGCAAACTGCTGGAGAAAATAATATGTAGAAGACTGGAAATGATATTGGAGAGAGATGGCTTGTCGGATCGTCAATTTGGCTTCCGGAGAGGTCGCTACACTGCGAATTCAATGAAGGCGGTCATAACCGTAGTGAAAGAGGCTATCAGTGGGGACCGCTGGTTTGGTGGTGATAAGGAGTATTGCGCAATCATCACTCTGGACGTCAAAAACGCATTTAATTCCGCAGATTGGGATGCCACCCTGGCTGCACTCGATGAGAGGGGCATACCCGGATATTTAATGAAACTTATAATGGACTACTTTAAGGACAGAGTACTTTTGTATGACACGGACGAGGGCAGAAAGTCATACGGTGTAACAGCAGGTGTACCACAGGGTTCGGTGCTGGGCCCAATACAATGAAACACCATGTATCATTTTGTACTGAGGCTTCGGCTTCCGACGGGCGCACAAATATTCAGATTTGAGGACGGTATTGCCCTCACGGTGAGGGGCAACGGTTGCCAAAGATAGAAGCTGGATCACGAGTATAGGTCTGAAACTTGCTGATCATGAAACTGATGTCGTATTGGTAAGCAGTAGAAAGAAAATTGAACATCGCCATATCCGTCGGCGAACAATAGATAACATCGAAGCAGTGTATCAAGTACTTAGGAGTTATGATTGACAACAGGCTCACATTCAAGGAACACCTGGCGTATATTAGTAGGAAGTGCGCGACAACAACGGGTACACTCGCACGGATAATGCCTAACCTAGGAGGCCCAAGACAGGAGAGGAGATGGCTACTGATGAACGTAGTGACAGCGATTGTTATATATGCAGCCCCCGTATGGGATGGGGCAATGGAGAAGAGAACCTATAGAGCAGAAATAGAAGCAGCCTACAGGAGATCAGCTCTCAGGATGATTCTGCTTTCCGAAAGGTGTCTACTGATGCAGCGTTAGTGATTGCGGGGATGATGACCCTGAAGCTAGTTGGGGATATAGAGAGAGGAAATATAACGTAAAGAGAGGAACAGATTTTTTGAACCCTGTTCAACTAACTTATGATGCTATGGATAGATAGCAGCAGCACTGGTCCAATTCCACTAAGGGAAGATGGACCCACAGGTTCATACCGAGCATAGGCGTATGGACTAAAACAAGACGGCGGCGTATGCGAAACATCGAATCTCTACTTTAAGAACATTCGATATACTGTTCATGTTGGACTATAAAAAGGCAACACAAAGCAGACGACGAGTCAGTAGTAATTCAATCAGTCTTGTGTGAAGTCACAGTGAGCAGAAAAGTTGCGTGTGTAGTAAAGTCTACCGAAGAGTTGCTAGGTTGTAAGCAGAGAAATTTAACGAACAAGCACATATTGTTATAGTTATTGTTGTGTGCTTTGTGTAAGTTTGAACAGTGGCACAACATGAGTGGCGGGACCTACAGTTTAAAGTCGAATAAAATTAGTGCGAATAATAAAGAGGTTCATTAAAATTAATACATATTTGCTTTTAATTGGTCTGCAATTAACAAATTCAGATAATTAAACGTTTTTAAGTTTTTGTTGACAATTACAAAGAACATATTGTGTCTAATGGAAGTACTATTTAACCATGTTTCTGGCAAAACAACTATAGCCTAAGAGGAATTTAAAAATCTCCATTTTTCTTTCGAATTCCTCTGACATTCCGTCTAATATTTATTTATTAAAAGTTAGAATACAATTAAAATTATTGAGGGCGAACATGGCCGTTAAACTTGGGTTTAATTAAAGGTATCTCAACTAAAGGGAACTGAAAAGTTACCTTTAACTTATTTTCATTACTACAACCTAATGATAAAACTTTTTCAAAAATATGGTAGTGCCGAAGCAATGTCGATAACACTGCTCAACTAAACAAGTGTTTTAAACGCAGTGACAACGACGAACTACGCTTTTTATTGTAAATACTCTTACTTACTTACTTAATTGACCATTGCAACCCGATTAACGGATTCTGGCCTGCCGCAACACATTCTTCCAGGCGCCTCTGCTTCTTGCGCGCCTACGCCAGTTGGTCCCACCAATCGATGACAGGGCTTCCTCGGTTTGGTCCTTCCAACGGTTGCAAGGTGGTCCTCTTCGCCGACTTCCGCAGATCCCTGCATCAAATACCCGTCTCGCCGGATCATACTCCTCCATTCGAACGTCATGGCCGAGCCAGAGCTGTCGCTGGACATTAATACGCTGTACAACGTCTATGTCGTTGAGGAACTCATACAGCTCACTGTTAAATCTTTCTTATCTCTCACTTTTCTCTCGAACACTCTCAAGGCTGCTGCATCAGTTCTTAATAGGGTCAATGCTCTGCGCCATAAAGAAGCACGGGTAGGATGGGCCTCTTTTAGAGTATTAGTTTCGTCTTACGAGAGAGGTCTCTGCTACTCAATTGCCTATTGAGACCTGTTGACAAGAGTAATCCTGCGCTTGATCTCCAGACTGACATCATTTTCGCTGGTAACGACCAAGATAAATAAATTCGGCCGTAATCTGAGAATAAATACGTCGCACGTCTCTACTTGTCGATAACATATACTTTGTTTTGGCCTCATTTACTGCCAGACCCATCTTTTTAGAGTCCCGTTCAATAGCAATAAACGCAGCAGTGATATCTCGCTTGGTACATCCTATGATGTCGATGTCATCAGCATACGCAAGCAATTGGACCCTTTTTTGCAGAACACTTTCCATGACAAAGTTAAAGAGGTCCCATGATAAGGGATCGCCTTGTCTGAAACGTCGCACGGTATCAAAAGGTTCGGAGAGGTCTATTTGTACCTTGACGGAGATGCAGGAATTGCTCAACGTCATTCGGCATAGCCTTATCACGTTCCATTATGGAGCTATCGAACGCAGCTTTATAGTCGACAAAAACTTGGTGTGTGACGACTTGTTTTTCGTGGGTCTTTTCCAGGATTTAGCGTAGTGTAAAGATCTGGTCGATGCTGGACTTGCCAGGTCTGAAGCCGCGCTGATAAGGTCCAACCAGTGTTTTGACGAGTGGCTTCAGTCGTTCACACAATAAGCTTGTAAGAACCTTATATGCGATAGGGAGAAACCTTATATCCCTGTAGTTAGCGAATATCGTCGAAGAGTTGTGATGGCATGAATGCCTGCATATCTTTTATAGGTTGGTCCAAGGGCATCAAGGTAGTGAACTGTGAAAACGGGGCAACTGTAAAGTACCTTGTGGAATCACTGAAGCGCCTTGGTGAACTCTGGACTGGTGCTCGCTTGGAGGTGGTCCCTCAATCCGAACTCCCTCTACGTCCAATAGCGAAGGTATGGGTCCAGCCTACCTTTAGGCGGGTAAAAACTTATCGGAAAGCAGAATGATGGATTGAACACCAGCTCATGGGTAGTTGTCAATTCCCTGACTGGTAATGGTAGGGAAGCCTGCGATCTTAGGATCGCTATTGATCAAGGATTCCCTTCAGTGGCTAAGGGCAAGGGGTTGTAGTGTTATGTGTAGTGTCTGAAATTCCGTTATCCGGACATAGTCGGTGTCAGGTGACCCAGAGGAGGCTGAAAGTGGTGCAGATTAATTTGCATCACTGCGAAGCCGTGATAAGGTAAGGACCTGTATTTTAGTTAAAGTGGTTTGGACTTGTTAATCATTCCTTCCTTTTGAACAGGTGACGTAACAACTGTGGCCTACAGAGATGACCATGGAATCGATTTGATGCTGGCATCTGTGTACTTGCCGTATGAGGCTGCATCCCCTCCTGGTGACTTAATTAAACTACTAGTGGAGCATGCGAAGAGGAAAAGATGTCACCTTGTCTTGGGTTGTGATGCCAATGCTCATCACACCCAATGGGGCAGTGCTGACATAAATACTAGGGGTGAATCTATTTTGAATTTTATTATTATTAATAGGCTCAGCATTTGTAACGCTGGTAACACGCCAATGTTTTGATAGGTCTATGATTAGGGAACTGGAGGGTTTCAGATGAGTGTTCTTTTTCTGATCACCAACTGATGATTCAGTATTAATCTATCAGGGGGTCCTTAACAGGCCTTTTAGAAATCCAAGAAGAACCGACTGGATCAGGTATGAAAGGGCTGTAGAGGGGGAGCTTAGAGCCCTTAGGGGACGCTCCACTCCTGGCATCAATGATCGAGTTGGATCTTTGACGGATATTTTGTTGTCTTGTTATAGAGATGCTTGCCCTCTCACTTACCCGGGTAAGTGGAATGCGGAACTCCAGAGGCTCCGCTGTTGTACCAGGAGACTCTTTAATAAGGCTAAGAGGTCGGGCAGGGATGTGGACTGGTCTGCATATAGATCCAGTTTCAATGAATATAAGGGAGCAATAAAGCGAGGATGTTGCTGATGTGGCTCGTTTCCGTAGGATGTTGTCGAAGTACCCCAAAGTCCTAGGCTTCGTCCAAAAGAACGATGGCATGTGGACATCCTCGAGAAAAGAAACCCTAGAGGTTCTATTGAGTACTCATTTTCCCGATTGTGAGGATCCGAAGAAGCTATCCGTTAGGTGTAGCTGATCCCTTCTGTGAAGCTGGAATTACGCCGGTTTTGGAAGATATCATTACCAGGTGTTGCCGTAAATATATTTGGCAACAGAATTATAATTATTTATTTATTATTAGTAAACATAACTTTATTTTGATATTACTAATTGACTTCAGCTCTACATATTAAAATATTTTAGTACATTATCTAAGGAATGTAGAAAAACCAGTTTTAATTTTGTCTATTATCTCATTTTCCTTTTCGTATATTAATTATTTATAATATCTCTCATTAGTCTTGCTTAGTGAGAGGTGATCCCGTTACTTCATTTAACACGTTCCCTGCCAAGCCGTTTATGAGAAGGTGTCATTTCTAGGCCACGTGTACCATTTTCGGTACACGATAACTACTTTTATAAATCTATAAAAATACATGTTCTTTTAGAAAAAATCTATTTTATTTTCAAAATTATTACTATTCAAAGGGTAAAATGCACAAAATAACAATAAAAAATTAAATTTATTTCATATAGAATAAGGTACATATGGGTAATGTACTAAAAAATATATATATATATGTACTCAAACTTGAGTGAGTACACTATTATAATTTTTCATACTTTCTGCATACCATGGAATGGCTGAATCTTTTTACTGGTCTACCATTACAGTTTTGCAACTCATGGTGTACTTCTAGAAGGTAGGACATGGTCATCTTCTTCACAAAATCCGCCATTGTTTATATTACATATATGTGAAATTAGTAACTTTCTATATTTTAAAAGGTGAAATTAAACTATTGTTTCTTGTATTATATAAAATCGACGCATTTAAAACTGTCGTATTCAATAAAAGTTCAAAAGTGGTCCCATAATTAATGACCACGCCGCGTGTACCGTTATCGGTACATCACTCTAAAATTGCTCTAAACATCATTACATTACATAAAATAGTCCTACTAATAATTAATTTTGAATATAAACATTTTACATTAAAAAGTTCAGCTTGGCGTAGAAATGAGGCTCAGCGTGCACCGAAAACGGTACACGTGGCAGGGAACGTGTTAATACAATTGCTTTAAAGTAATATTACTTGAAATTAGTACTTGACTTGTGCTTTGACTTTGTATACGAACAGTTTACTTTTCTTGAAATATAAATAAATCTATTCTTAAATACTTTACATACAGTTCTTTGCTTAAAGTCATTTTCTTTTTCTTAAACTACAACATACATTTCTTCAACACCAGGGATAAGGTTAAATGGGCTATTAGTAGCTTTGAGCCGTTCAAGTCGCCTGGTCCGGATGGTGTCTTTCCGGCTCTGCTTTAGCATGCTGGTGATATATTACACGAATATCTGGTGGACGTGTATGGAGACTGTCTCCGGTGGTGTGATATACCTGAGGGTTGGAGAGATGTGCTCGTGGTGTTTATACCGAAAGCTGGTAAACCCAGTCACATCGGATTATAGACCGATATCACTCTCATCCTTTCTCTTGAATTTATATATTCCTATATTTAAGGTCAAACATTGACTGGTCTCTTTTGAGTGGGTCACAATATGTCTACATTAAGGGTAAGTCTGTTGAGAGCGCTCTTCATGAAGTGACTGGTTTTGTTGACTCGAATCTGGCTTGGGGTGAGTACATACTGTCGGCTCTCCTTGATATAGGGGGGCCTTCAATAACGTTACCACTTCTTCTATTGAGAATTCACTAAGGGATATACATGCCCCAGATTTTCTGGTGCGGTTTATCACCCACATGTTGGGTAACAGACTAATCCGATCAAATCTGGGTGGATGTTCTGTCGTCAAGCGTGCGACCGGGGGTACACCACAGGAAATCCAAATAAAACGGACCTCGTTTTGTTCTCGCGTAGGTACAAGATTGAAACCTTCAGATTGCCAAGATTAGCTGGTAGGGAGCTTCCGTTGTCTTCTGAGGTCAAGTACTTGGGTGTTATCCTGGACAGTAAGCTGAACTGGAAACGAAACGCCGAGGAAAGAATGAAGAAAGGACTAAATACCAGTGTAGAAACTCCATAGGTAAGAACTGGGATCTTCCGACGAGAGCCATTCGCTGGATATATCTGGCGATTGTTAGACCGGTTATTACTTATGGCTGTGTTGTCTGGTGGTGTGCCTTAGATAAGAGTTTTCAACGGAAAATCTTGGATAAGGTTCAGCGGATTGCCTCTTTGAGTATCACTGGAGTGAGGAAGATACTGCTCTTAATACTATGCTCTGTCTGACCCCGCTTGACTTATATGTCAAGCGGTGTGCAGCGCGTAGTGTCATACGCCTGAGGGAATCGGGTTGTTGGAAACAGCGCTCGATAGGTCACACCAGAGTTCTGAATACCGTCTTTCCTGACGGAAGGTACGGACTTTCGGAAAAAGCCACTGATTATATTGTGCCTGAGGCTATGTTCCTACCTGGTTTGAGTATACTCATACCGGATAGGGCGCAATGGAGTGGTGGGGTACTCCAGGGGCAGAGTGGTATACCAATCTTCACAGATGGATCTAAGTTAGGTGGATGTAAAGGTGCTGGGTTTTTCTGTAGGGAACTCGGTCTTGAACTCCACTTCAGGTTGAATACTGAAGGCTATTGAGGCCATAGCTGGTGGCCCATCTTCGGATTCGAAATCTTACACGATCTTCATTGACAGTCAGGCTGCCCTTAGGGCCATTGCGTCGGTCTGGTGCAAGTCACGGCTCGTTCGCGAGTGCAAAGAGTCGTTGAGGAATTTTGGACCGGACCGTATCCGTCTATGCTGGGTTCCGGGTCACAGCGGAATACTGGGCAATGAGACGGCGGATGCCTTCGCTAGGTTAGGTTCGCTTTCAGGTGGCGATTTGACGGTTGGTCCTGATCCCCCAGTCTGCCACCTCTATGGCCTCATCGATGGATGGGTCAGGAGGGAAGAGCAGAGACGTTGGGGGAACGGATCGGGTTGTTCTGTTTCTAGGCGTCTATGGTCTGTTGTGGACAGCAAGAGGACAGAGTGGCTGCTGGGCTTGGTTAAGGCCAGCTAAAGGTTGGTTGTCGGTTTTATCACGGGGCACTGCGAGATTAAGTCGCTGACGGGGATCTGGAACAGATCCCAGCCGAACTATTGCAGGGCATGTTGCGATGAGGAAGAGTTGGAGACTGTCGAACATCTCCTCTGCAACTGCCCAGCCATTGGTAGGTTGAGGCTGAGGACCCTTGGCAGGGCCTTCTTTGAGAACTTGAGTTCTGTATCGAGAGCCGACATCAATCTGTGGAGAGATTCATTAGCAGCTTGGGCTGGTTGAAAGGTGCTAGGTCTTCATAAGTGTAGTCGCACTCTCAACCTCTATTGTTTTGTGTCTGTTTCTTTTCATTCCTCCGTTTCCCATTCTCCCTCCCCTTCCCTACATTCCTATATTCTCCATTCCTCCCCTAAGGACAATGTACAATGGGTCAATTTCGACCTCCGGGTACTGTGCTTGTCTTGACCGACAGGTGCACGTCCTCTAACCTAAGCTAACCTAACCTAGCGAATATCGTAGGGTCACCCTTTTTCAAGACAAAGGCATACATTTCTCTAGCCATATTTTGTAAATAAGCTGGTGCTTATTACCAACTCATTACATCCGGTTTTAAACAATCCACTGGGGAGCCTACCAGTACCTGCGAAAATTAAATTATTTTCTATTTTTGTGAGCAGCTAAAAGCAAATTAGTGATGCCAATACAAAATAAAATAATAATTAAATAACAGCTTAAAATACTTATTGAAGAGAAACGTACAATCAAAAAATAAAAAACACTTCATATATTTATATAAAATAAAATTTAATTATAAAGGGTTTATTAATCTAATTTTGTATGCGAATTTGTTTAATAAAAAAAATATTTTTTATGAATACAATAATCAATTTGTGAAATTTTTAATAATTTCTAAAATTTTAGAAAAAATACATAGTCCATTATTAAAGTTATATGAATTGTTTTTGTGTATGTAGAATCGAATCATACTCATAATTTCTGATACTTATACGCATTCATGCTTATGTTAATATGCATTATAAATATGCAACAACAAATCGATGCCATTTTGTTGCAAATTCTGCGATTCGAAAAGATATATTGTCAAAAATTAATTTGAGTTACCGACTTGCCAGAAGCTTTGACAAGAAAATCATCATATGCAGAAAAAAAATCATATTTTATGGAAAAAATTATTATTTTTGAATACAAAATTTTATTTAAAAATTATAATTAAAATATATTAACATATCGACGCCTCCGTTCTATAACATTCTAAGTTGAAAAAGTGTGTTTTGAGTTATGAGCTCTCAAAGTTCTCGCGCGACATACGACTATATGTGTATTCTAAGTAGGTTTTCCCCTAAAACTTTGGAACGGATCAGCGCATCTTAACCAAATGTTGGCAGTATTTTATTTTTTTTAGACAACGTAGAATTTAAAAATGCATGAACTTTAAAAACGGTCTAAGTGTACTTGAATATGGCAGTAGTCTAGTAGGTAGTGTGTTGGCTTATTAGATGTAAAGCCAGGGTTCGAGCCCCATGTATTTCTTCGGCGATTTCCTCTCAGTAGATTTCTTGCAAAAACTCTGAGAGTAAATAAAATTGCCATGAAAAGTTTTTTAAAAATCTGCCGTTCGGAGTCGACTTTAAACTGTAGAGCCCGCCACTTATGTATAAAATTAACACATACAACATAAGTGGTGTGAGAAACTAGGACAATAATCCTGACTAAAGGGTTGTAATGACCAATTATGTAAAAAATAATTTATGTAATTGTACTTAGAACGTTATAGAATGGAGGCTTCGATAGGTTTTTAAATTGTTATTGTTTAAAGCATTTATGAAGAAACGTGTAGTTATATTTATATGGTGACAAATCACACATTCACAAACCAACCAACGGAAAACTTAGAAAAACACACAACTGATTTCATTAGAAGAATAACTGCATGTATTGATATAAATAAATATTTACTTATTTAAGAAAGCTTAACAAAAAATAAAATCAAATTAAAGAGTACATGTGCTGTAAAATATATTATTGTGTTCTGCTTTTAAAGCGATTCAGTGATGCCAACTTTTTCAATTTATTTATACCTACACTTGGACAAAAAAATCCTTTTTCCCCTACATTTGAAGAAAAAAAAATCCCCTACAATTATACCTACGTTTTCAACTGGGTAATTAATAAAAATAAATTTTATTCACTTTTTGTGCATACTTATGTGTATATATACATATATGTGGGATTTTCCGATTAAAAGAAAAAAAAACACAACTTCTCTTATTTTAATTCATTTATTTATAAACTTAAATTTAGGATGTTGTTGCTGGATGTTTTAAGTTACTGGCTCGAGTTCTCAACTTCAACTGAACTCGATAGCCAAAAACATGTTCGTTCATACTCTTTGATTAAATTTAAGATAATGGTGGGATTTTCCCAAATGAACGATTGTCTATTTCATTACGCTTATTGGTGTAGTGAGTGTTAGAGCAGGATCGCTATATCGTTATGCTCTGGTTTGGCTCACATCCCACATTCGGCCTTCCTGACGGGGTATTCGGCTCGAATACTGGTACCCATCGCTTCATGTGTTCCGCCACTGAAAATGTCTTCCTTGGACCTTCGCCTTTTCCGACTTTCTCAACTTCGTATCTGCCATGATTCATTTTGCGTATGATTTTACATGGACCAAAATATTTCCCCTTGAGTTTCAGGCCGACACCATATTGGGTGCGTTTTATGGCTACTAGGTCATTAAGCTTGTAATTCTCTTCCGCTCTGCGATTTTTGTTAAAATTTCTTCTATTCTCTTTCTGGATCTTGGCGATGTGCTCCTTTACTGCTTCCCGTTCATTATTTCTGTCAATTTGTAAGTTTTCAATGGCCTCATTTACCAGACTTTGAGTTCATCATCATGCAGTCTACATAACTCATCACGATTTTGCCAACTTTTACGCTCAGATATGGAATATAGAAATATTTTTCAACATACTCTTGTGTCTTCTTATTACCAAAGTGACCTTTTTTGTGCGCTGTGGATATTATTTCGTCCTCCATCTGAGATGGAACCACTATTAATTCCTTCGTAGGATCTTTATATAATATGTCATGGTAGATATAATAGTCTTCATAGTGATCTTTTTCCAGAATTGTCCTTACAGCTCTGACCCACATGTCCTCCAACTGAGCTTCTTTTAATCTGTGTCGCAACGAATCTTCAATCAATAAGCAAGTTATTCTGCTCAATGCATCTACGTGCCTCATCTTCGAGCCTGATCGGTGTTCAATTTCATAATTAAAATCTTGCAAAAATATTGCCCATCTAGAAACACGAAGTGGGACATCTGACTTCTTCATGGTCATGGCGAAAGCGTTACAGTCTGTGACGATCTTAAATTTCGAACCTATGAGGTATATCCTCCATTTCTTGAGTGCTTCTATTATTGCCAAGACCTCTAGCTCATAGGAATGGTACTTTTCCTCAGTCGGCGACGTCTTCCTACTCATGTATTGAACAGGATGTAAGCACTGATCCTCCGAGTCTTTCTGCAGTAAAACCGCACCATATCCGAACTTACTAGCATCAGTGTGGACTTCTGTTAATGCTTTTGGGTTATAGAGTTTCAACACAGGACCTTTTGTTAGCGCTAGCTTCAACTGTTCAAAAGAAACAATTATTTCCTCATTTATCTTGAACTCTTTTTCCCTTCCGCAATAAATCAGAAATTGGTTTAGCAATTATCGCATATCCATCCACAAATCTGCGGAAATAGGAGGTCAATCCCAAAAATCTTTGTAAACTTTTCCGGTCGCGAGGCAGTGGAAAATTTTCAATGGCCACCGTCTTTTCTCTCGAAGGGCGTATAGTTCCCTTTTCTATTATGTAACCAAGAAAATTTACCCTCCTTTGCAGGAATTGACATTTCTTCCACCTTACATGCAACCCATTCTTCTCGGCGATTTCCAATACTCTTTCCAACTTCATTATTCCCTCCACTTCATCCTTCGATGGGATAATTACGTCGTCCATGTAAGTTACTAAATATGGCGTTAATGAACCTGCAAAAACTGCGGGTGAGTTCGATATCCCAAATGGTACAAATTTAAATTCATACTGTCCATTTCTAGTGACGAATGCTGTGTATTTAGTTGAATCTGGATCTACTGGTACGTGGAAGAATCCATCCTTCAAATCAAGTGTGGTGAACACATTTGCCTCCTGCAACCTTTCCAAAACGTCATCCATAATCACCATCGGAAAGTTATCGCACAAAATTTTTTCATTCAGCTTTCTATAATCACAACATAGCCGTTTTGTACCATCCTTTTTTGGAACCAACACGATCGGTGAGGCATATTCGGACGAACTCGGTACCACAATACCCTGCTTCAACCATTCTGTCACTTGTCCATCTATAATCTTCTGGTCCTCATGTGAAGTTCTTCTGGGACACTGAGCCACTGGTACATCATCCTTCAGCAATAGTTTCATACTGACCGGAGCCCTGTTCATTTGTATGGGGTAATACTTTTCTATCATGAGGTTTATCTTATCTTGAAGGTCAGCACTTAGATGGTGTAAATCAGCTACTACCTTTTCATTATCCTCGATATTCAGACAAACATATTTCGGGATTCAACACCATCCTCCTTAATTACGAGATCCACAAACTGCAACAGGTTATTGCCCAAAACAGCAGGATACCCAATATCTTCAGATTGTACAAGATCGAATCTCAATTTTAGAGAAAAACCATCTATCTCTACTGGGGCTTCGAAATATCCTTGAGTATAGAAAACTCCCGCACCAGCTCCCCTTAACCGTCTTCGTTCCGGTACAAGCTCAAATTTATCTCTCAACTTCTCGAAAACATCGCATCTAATAGTACACATGTTACATCCGGTATCAATTAAGCCATACAACTCGATGTCTTCTAAGGACATTTTCTTAAATATCATTCCCGGTTCAAAAGGTTCTCTACCGTAGATAAACGTGTTGACATTACTGCGCTCCTGCTTGATTTCTGGTTTGTAGACCTTGCAATCAGATGCGCGATGCCCTGCATTGTTACATTTGAAACATTTAAATTGCGTTTCCTTACAGTCCTTAGCTATATGATCGGGACGTCCACACTTGAAACAATTTTTAGTTCTGCTACCATTACTTCTGCCCATTCTAATGCCAGTCTCCACACTGTTGGAAACCTGAGGTTTCCGACTTTCCCTATTGGATGAGGTCCGAATCTTCTCGTATATTTTAATATTTTCCTTCATTTCCTCAACTGTTTTAGCCTGGTACAATATAGTCTTATTAAAACGAGAATCTGGTATGCCCTCAACAAAATAGTCCAGCAGACTAGCAACATCCAAGCCTATAGGCTTACCAATTTCCATCAAAGCATATAAATACTCGCGGTAGGTCTCATTCTAGCCCTTACTACGGTTCCTCAACAACCTGTGGACTTCTGCAGCCGAAACTGATTCTCCGAATTCTCGTATTAATGCTGCTCTTAACGACTCCCAATTCTTTAAGCCAGATTGGCTTCTGACAAATAATCTAGCCGCGCCGCTCAACAGCTGCTTTGCGTAAATAAGCTTTTGTATCGAATTCCACCCAACCGTTCCAGCGTTTTCTTCAAAATCTTCGATCCAGTTCTCAATACTAAAAGAATCGCTACCGCTGAACGTTGATAAACTTTCCGCAATGTCCCTCAATGTAAAAACAGGTCCTACTAGAGCGAAATTCCTGCGATGAACTAGCACCAAATTCCTGCGAATTTATCGATCCAGCGCCAGCCCCGTCGGTTTGATGACCGAAATGTTGGAGAAATCTGCCCTGCAACACTGCCTTCGACCCAGTCGCGTCCAACCCTAACTCCACCAACTTTGTGCGCAAACAATCGCAATTCATCAGCAATATAGTGTCTATGTCCATTGTGAAAATAACCAGCCAGCAACAACGTTACAAATTCAAATGATCTTACAACACAACAACTTCAATATAGCCTACTAAACTAAACAATTTAACATAAAAATAAGAATTAATTAGAAATAAAAAAAATCAGTTCAATATGAAAGTATAAAATTAAATAAAATAGTTCTTAATAAATCAAAAATTAATTAAATCAATCATTAAATCAATTAACTAAAATGGTTCTGAATTTCCATATAACTACATATACAACTTATTTTCACGTAAAATCAAACTGCCAACTCTATCATCAATTCAAAATAACTTATCTTCCATATAACTGCATTAACACTTCACTTCGCTAACTTCTGATTGGTCGCAGCTTCGTTGCCTTTTTTCCATTTGATTATCACAACAGAACACATGCGTAACAGATGTTGTTGAAAAAAAACTCGCTTCAACCCTTACGTTCTTTGTCTTTTACTCGTTGTTGTTTCTCTGTCTTTAACTTGCTAAGTTTTCCACTCGTTGTTATTTCTTTGTCTTTCACTCGTTGTTGTTTCTTTGTCTCTAGCTTGCTAAGTTTTCCACTCGTTGTTATTTCTTTGTCTTTCACTCGTTGTTGTTTCTTTGTCTTTAACTTGCTAAGTTTTCCACTCGTTGTTATTTCTTTGTCTTTCACTCGTTGTTGTTTATTTGTCTTTCACTTCAAATACTTCGACTGCCGCTTTATTTACTTTGAATTTCCTCTTTTTAGGCTTATTATCCTATTTTTACTTGGGCGGATAATTCAATTAATTTAGGACTTCTTTGCGATCTTCTTGGGCAAAAATACTGCCTGAATAAAACACACAAAACACTACGAATAGCCAATTGCAAATAATGGGGAATAATTCTGATTTTCTTATTAACCGTATTCCGGACGAGCCCCCAATTTGTGGGATTTTCCGATTAAAAGAAACAAAACACAACTTCTCTAATTTTAATTCATTTATTTATAAACTTAAATTTAGGATGTTGTTGCTGGATGTTTTAAGTTACTGGCTCGAGTTCTCAACTTCAACTGAACTCGATAGCCAAAAATATGTTCGCTCATACTCTTTGATTAAATTTAAGATAATGGTGGGATTTTCCCAAATGAACGATTGTCTATTTCATTACGCTTATTGGTGTAGTGAGTATTAGAGCAGGATCGCTATATCGTTATGCTCTGGTTTGGCTCACATCCCACATATATACAATAATTAAATAAATGTTCTACATCATATTTTTACTTTTAGTGTAGAGTAAAACTAAAATACTGCGAAAACATAATTCAGCAATATTATATTACTAACAGATTGTACCCTGCGCGGGTTATAAAAATAACAATAAAAACAATGAAATAAAAAACCCAATTTTTCAAATTATTCAGAAACCGGTTTATCAAACAACCCAGTTTTTTTAATTCTCTAAGTCCTAAATACAAATGCAATTTGTATTCAACTTTAGAAACGGAACAGAGCGCCCTGGTAGTCTAGTGGGTAGTGTGCTAGACTATTAGCGTGAGGGTCGTGGGTTCGATTCCCACCAGAGGCTCTGGTCTGTGACACTACACCGGACATATAGACAAGGTTACTCAGCTCGTATATGATTAGAATATGATTTGTAATTGTATTGTAATTAATAAATAAATAAATAGAAACGGAACATCCTCCAATAGATATTTAGGAAACTTAACCAAGCTAAATCGTAAAAAATTACCTATTACCATTTATCCCATTTGTCCCATTTTTTCCTCCTTCTTTTATAAATCTACTTTTATAATCTATAAAAATACATGTTCTTTTAGAAGAAATCTATTTTATTTTCAAAATTATTACTATTCAAAGGGTAAAATGCACAAAATAACAATAAAAAATTAAATTTATTTCATATAGAATAAGGTACATATGGGTAATGTACTAAAAAATATATATATATGTACTCAAACTTGAGTGAGTACACTATTATAATTTTTCATACTTTCTGCATACCATGGAATGGCTGAATCTTTTTACTGGTCTACCATTACAGTTTTGCAACTCATGGTGTACTTCTAGAAGGTAGGACATGGTCATCTTCTTCACAAAATCCGCCATTGTTTATATTACATATATGTGAAATTAGTAACTTTCTATATTTTAAAAGGTGAAATTAAACTATTGTTTCTTGTATTATATAAAATCGACGCATTTACAACTGTCGTATTCAATAAAAGTTCAAAAGTGGTCCCATAATTAATGACCACGCCGCGTGTACCGTTATCGGTACATCACTCTAAAATTGCTCTAAACATCATTACATTACATAAAATAGTCCTACTAATAATTAATTTTGAATATAAACATTTTACATTAAAAAGTTCAGCTTGGCGTAGAAATGAGGCTCAGCGTGCACCGAAAACGGTACACGTGGCAGGGAACTTGTTAATACAATTGCTTTTAATATTACTTGAAATTAGTACTTGACTTGTGCTTTGACTTTGTATACGAACAGTTTACTTTTCTTAAAATATAAATAAATCTATTCTTAAATACTTTACATACAGTTCTTTGCTTAAAGTCATTTTCTTTTTCTTAAACTACAACATACATTTCTTCAACACCAGGGATAAGGTTAAATGGGCTATTAGTAGCTTTGAGCCGTTCAAGTCGCCTGGTCCGGATGGTGTCTTTCCGGCTCTGCTTTAGCATGCTGGTGATATATTACACGAATATCTGGTGGACGTGTATGGAGACTGTCTCCGGTGGTGTGATATACCTGAGGGTTGGAGAGATGTGCTCGTGGTGTTTATACCGAAAGCTGGTAAACCCAGTCACATCGGATTATAGACCGATATCACTCTCATCCTTTCTCTTGAATTTATATATTCCTATATTTAAGGTCAAACATTGACTGGTCTCTTTTGAGTGGGTCACAATATGTCTACATTAAGGGTAAGTCTGTTGAGAGCGCTCTTCATGAAGTGACTGGTTTTGTTGAGGCGAATCTGGCTTGGGGTGAGTACATACTGTCGGCTCTCCTTGATATAGGGGGGCCTTCAATAACGTTACCACTTCTTCTATTGAGAATTCACTAAGGGATATAGATGCCCCAGATTTTCTGGTGCGGTTTATCACCCACATGTTGGGTAACAGACTAATTCGATCAAATCTGGGTGGATGTTCTGTCGTCAAGCGTGCGACCGGGGGTACACCACAGGGGGGTGTTCTATCCCCTCTGGCTCTTGGTTGCAAATGTTGGTCTGAGGCTCCTCGAAAGTAAGGGCTTTAGGGTTGTGGCATATGCCGACGATGTGGCTATTCCGTGGGTGGTAAATTTTCTTGGAATTTTATCCTCTTGGGCGACAAAGTGTGGTCTGTGGATAAATCCAAATAAGACGGACCTCGTTTTGTTCTCGCGTAGGTACAAGATTGAAACCTTCAGATTGCCAAGATTAGCTGGTAGGGAGCTTCCGTTGTCTTCTGAGGTCAAGTACTTGGGTGTTATCCTGGACAGTAAGCTGAACTGGAAACGAAACGCCGAGGAAAGAATGAAGAAGGGACTAAATGCTTTCTACCAGTGTAGGAACTCCATAGGTAAGAACTGGGATCTTCCGACGAGAGCCATTCGCTGGATATATCTGGCGATTGTTAGACCGGTTATTACTTATGGCTGTGTTGTCTGGTGGTGTGCCTTAGATAAGAGTTTTCAACGGAAAATCTTGGATAAGGTTCAGCGGATTGCCTCTTTGAGTATCACTGGAGTGAGGAAGATACTGCTCTTAATACTATGCTCTGTCTGACCCCGCTTGACATATAAGTCCGCTGCAGCGCGTAGTGTCATACGCCTGAGGGAATCGGGTTGTTGGAAACAGCGCTCGATAGGTCACACCAGAGTTCTGAATACCGTCTTTCCTGACGGAAGGTACGGACTTTCGGAAAAAGCCACTGATTATATTGTGCCTGAGGCTATGTTCCTACCTGGTTTGAGTATACTCATACCGGATAGGGCGCAATGGAGTGGTGGGGTACTCCAGGGGCAGAGTGGTATACCAATCTTCACAGATGGATCTAAGTTAGGTGGATGTAAAGGTGCTGGGTTTTTCTGTAGGGAACTCGGTCTTGAACTCCACTTCAGGTTGAATACTGAAGGCTATTGAGGCCATAGCTGGTGGCCCATCTTCGGATTCGAAATCTTACACGATCTTCATTGACAGTCAGGCTGCCCTTAGGGCCATTGCGTCGGTCTGGTGCAAGTCACGGCTCGTTCGCGAGTGCAAAGAGTCGTTGAGGAATTTTGGACCGGACCGTATCCGTCTATGCTGGGTTCCGGGTCACAGCGGAATACTGGGCAATGAGACGGCGGATGCCTTCGCTAGGTTAGGTTCGCTTTCAGGTGGCGATTTGACGGTTGGTCCTGATCCCCCAGTCTGCCACCTCTATGGCCTCATCGATGGATGGGTCAGGAGGGAAGAGCAGAGACGTTGGGGGAACGGATCGGGTTGTTCTGTTTCTAGGCGTCTATGGTCTGTTGTGGACAGCAAGAGGACAGAGTGGCTGCTGGGCTTGGTTAAGGCCAGCTAAAGGTTGGTTGTCGGTTTTATCACGGGGCACTGCGAGATTAAGTCGCTGACGGGGATCTGGAACAGATCCCAGCCGGACTATTGCAGGGTATGTTGCGATGAGGAAGAGTTGGAGACTGTCGAACATCCCCTCTGCAACTGCCCAGCCCTTGGTAGGTTGAGGCTGAGGACCCTTGGCAGGGCCTTCTTTGAGAACTTGAGTTCTGTATCGAGAGCCGACATCAAGGCTCTCCACAGATTCATTAGCAGCTTGGGCTGGTTGAAAGGTGCTAGGTCTTCATAAGTGTAGTCGCACTCTCAACCTCTATTGTTTTGTGTCTGTTTCTTTTCATTCCTCCGTTTCCCATTCTCCCTCCCCTTCCCTACATTCCTATATTCTCCATTCCTCCCCTAAGGACAATGTACAATGGGTCAATTTCGACCTCCGGGTACTGTGCTTGTCTTGACCGACAGGTGCACGTCCTCTAACCTAAGCTAACCTAACCTAGCGAATATCGTAGGGTCACCCTTTTTCAAGACAAAGGCATACATTTCTCTAGCCATATTTTGTAAATAAGCTGGTGCTTATTACCAACTCATTACATCCGGTTTTAAACAATCCACTGGGGAGCCTACCAGTACCTGCGAAAATTAAATTATTTTCTATTTTTGTGAGCAGCTAAAAGCAAATTAGTGATGCCAATACAAAATAAAATAATAATTAAATAACAGTTTAAAATACTTATTGAAGAGAAACGTACAATCAAAAAATAAAAAACACTTCATATATTTATATAAAATAAAATTTAATTATAAAGGGTTTATTAATCTAATTTTGTATGCAAATTTGTTTAATAAAAAAAATATTTTTTATGAATACAATAATCAATTTGTGAAATTTTTAATAATTTCTAAAATTTTAGAAAAAATACATAGTCCATTATTAAAGTTATATGAATTGTTTTTGTGTATGTAGAATCGAATCATACTCATAATTTCTGATACTTATACGCATTCATGCTTATGTTAATATGCATTTATTATAAAATATGCAACAACAAATCGATGCCATTTTGTTGCAAATTCTTCGATTCGAAAAGATATATTGTCAAAAATTAATTTGAGTTACCGACTTGCCAGAAGCTTTGACAAGAAAATCATCATATGCAGAAAAAAAATCATATTTTATGGAAAAAATTATTATTTTTGAATACAAAATTTTATTTAAAAATTATAATTAAAATATATTAACATATCGACGCCTCCGTTCTATAACATTCTAAGTTGAAAAAGTGTGTTTTGAGTTATGAGCTCTCAAAGTTTTCGCGCGACATACGACTATATGTGTATTCTAAGTAGGTTTTCCCCTAAAACTTTGGAACGGATCAGCGCATCTTAACCAAATGTTGGCAGTATTTTATTTTTTTTAGACAACGTAGAATTTAAAAATGCATGAACTTTAAAAACGGTCTAAGTGTACTTGAATATGGCAGTAGTCTAGTAGGTAGTGTGTTGGCTTATTAGATGTAAAGCCAGGGTTCGAGCCCCATGTATTTCTTCGGCGATTTCCTCTCAGTAGATTTCTTGCAAAAACTCTGAGAGTAAATAAAATTGCCATGAAAAGTTTTTTAAAAATCTGCCGTTCGGAGTCGACTTTAAACTGTAGAGCCCGCCACTTATGTATAAAATTAACACATACAACATAAGTGGTGTGAGAAACTAGGACAATAATCCTGACTAAAGGGTTGTAATGACCAATTATGTAAAAAATAATTTATGTAATTGTACTTAGAACGTTATAGAATGGAGGCTTTGATAGGTTTTTAAATTGTTATTGTTTAAAGCATTTATGAAGAAACGTGTAGTTATATTTATATGGTGACAAATCACACATTCACAAACCAACCAACGGAAAACTTAGAAAAACACACAACTGATTTCATTAGAAGAATAACTGCATGTATTGATATAAATAAATATTTACTTATTTAAGAAAGCTTAACAAAAAATAAAATCAAATTAAAGAGTACATGTGCTGTAAAATATATTATTGTGTTCTGCTTTTAAAGAATTTTAAAGCGATTCAGTGATGCCAACTTTTTTAATTTATTTATACCTACACTTGGACAAAAAAATCCTTTTTCCCCTACATTTGAAGAAAAAAAAAATCCCCTACAATTATACCTACGTTTTCAACTGGGTAATTAATAAAAATAAATTTTATTCACTTTTTGTGCATACTTATGTGTATATATACATATACGTGGGATTTTCCGATTAAAAGAAAAAAAAAACACAACTTCTCTTATTTTAATTCATTTATTTATAAACTTAAATTTAGGATGTTGTTGCTGGATGTTTTAAGTTACTGGCTCGAGTTCTCAACTTCAACTGAACTCGATAGCCAAAAATATGTTCGTTCATACTCTTTGATTAAATTTAAGATAATGGTGGGATTTTCCCAAATGAACGATTGTCTATTTCATTACTCTTATTGGTGTAGTGAGTGTTAGAGCAGGATCGCTATATCGTTATGCTCTGGTTTGGCTCACATCCCACATTCGGCCTTCCTGACGGGGTATTCGGCTCGAATACTGGTACCCATCGCTTCATGTGTTCCGCCACTGAAAATGTCTTCCTTGGACCTTCGCCTTTTCCGACTTTCTCAACTTCGTATCTGCCATGATTCATTTTGCGTATGATTTTACATGGACCAAAATATTTCCCCTTGAGTTTCAGGCCGACACCATATTGGGTGCGTTTTATGGCTACTAGGTCATTAAGCTTGTAATTCTCTTCCGCTCTGCGATTTTTGTTAAAATTTCTTCTATTCTCTTTTTGGATCTTGGCGATGTGCTCCTTTACTGCTTCCCGTTCATTATTTCTGTCAATTTGTAAGTTTTCAATGGCCTCATTTACCAGACTTTGAGTTCATCATCATGCAGTCTACACAACTCATCACGATTTTGCCAACTTTTACGCTCAGATATGGAATATAGAAATATTTTTCAACATACTCTTGTGTCTTCTTATTACCAAAGTGACCTTTTTTGTGCGCTGTGGATATTATTTCGTCCTCCATCTGAGATGGAACCACTATTAATTCCTTCGTAGGATCTTTATATAATATGTCATGGTAGATATAATAGTCTTCATAGTGATCTTTTTCCAGAATTGTCCTTACAGCTCTGACCCACATGTCCTCCAACTGAGCTTCTTTTAATCTGTGTCGCAACGAATCTTCAATCAATAAGCAAGTTATTCTGCTCAATGCATCTACGTGCCTCATCTTCGAGCCTGATCGGTGTTCAATTTCATAATTAAAATCTTGCAAAAATATTGCCCATCTAGAAACACGAAGTGGGACATCTGACTTCTTCATGGTCATGGCGAAAGCGTTACAGTCTGTGACGATCTTAAATTTCGAACCTATGAGGTATATCCTCCATTTCTTGAGTGCTTCTATTATTGCCAAGACCTCTAGCTCATAGGAATGGTACTTTTCCTCAGTCGGCGACGTCTTCCTACTCATGTATTGAACAGGATGTAAGCACTGATCCTCCGAGTCTTTCTGCAGTAAAACCGCACCATATCCGAACTTACTAGCATCAGTGTGGACTTCTGTTAATGCTTTTGGGTTATAGAGTTTCAACACAGGACCTTTTGTTAGCGCTAGCTTCAACTGTTCAAAAGAAACAATTATTTCCTCATTTATCTTGAACTCTTTTTCCCTTCCGCAATAAATCAGAAATTGGTTTAGCAATTATCGCATATCCATCCACAAATCTGCGGAAATAGGAGGTCAATCCCAAAAATCTTTGTAAACTTTTCCGGTCGCGAGGAAAATTTTCAATGGCCACCGTCTTTTCTCTCGAAGGGCGTATAGTTCCCTTTTCTATTATGTAACCAAGAAAATTTACCCTCCTTTGCAGGAATTGACATTTCTTCCACCTTACATGCAACCCATTCTTCTCGGCGATTTCCAATACTCTTTCCAACTTCATTATTCCCTCCACTTCATCCTTCGATGGGATAATTACGTCGTCCATGTAAGTTACTACCACACCTTCCGTTATCAAGTCTCTAAATATGGCGTTAATGAACCTGCAAAATACTGCGGGTGAGTTCGATATCCCAAATGGTACAAATTTAAATTCATACTGTCCATTTCTAATGACGAATGCTGTGTATTTAGTTGAATCTGGATCTACTGGTACGTGGAAGAATCCATCCTTCAAATCAAGTGTGGTGAACACATTTGCCTCCTGCAACCTTTCCAAAACGTCATCCATAATCACCATCGGAAAGTTATCGCGCAAAATTTTTTCATTCAGCTTTCTATAATCACAACATAGCCGTTTTGTACCATCCTTTTTTGGAACCAACACGATCGGTGAGGCATATTCGGACGAACTCGGTACCACAATACCCTGCTTCAACCATTCTGTCACTTGTCCATCTACAATCTTCTGGTCCTCATGTGAAGTTCTTCTAGGACACTGAGCCACTGGTACATCATCCTTCAGCAATAGTTTCATACTGACCGGAGCCCTGTTCATTTGTATGGGGTAATACTTTTCTATCATGAGGTTTATCTTATCTTGAAGGTCAGCACTTAGATGGTGTAAATCAGCTACTACCTTTTCATTATCCTCGATATTCAGACAAACATCCCGAAATACTTTTAACAGCTCAGGAGTACTAGAGTGCTCCTCCAGAACCTTATCTGTGATGTTGTCCGCGGTATTTGACACCTTGGGTATAAATTCAACACCATCCTCCTTAATTACGAGATCCACAAACTGCAACAGGTTATTGCCCAAAACAGCAGGATACCCAATATCTTCAGATTGTACAAGATCGAGTCTCAATTTTAGAGAAAAACCATCTATCTCTACTGGGGCTTCGAAATATCCTTGAGTATAGAAAACTCCCGCACCAGCTCCCCTTAACCGTCTTCGTTCCGGTACAAGCTCAAATTTATCTCTCAACTTCTCGAAAACATCGCATCTAATAGTACACATGTTACATCCGGTATCAATTAAGCCATACAACTCGATGTCTTCTAAGGACATTTTCTTAAATATCATTCCCGGTTCAAAAGGTTCTCTACCGTAGATAAACGTGTTGACATTACTGCGCTCCTGCTTGATTTCTGGTTTGTAGACCTTGCAATCAGATGCGCGATGCCCTGCATTGTTACATTTGAAACATTTAAATTGCGTTTCCTTACAGTCCTTAGCTACATGATCGGGACGTCCACACTTGAAACAATTTTTAGTTCTGCTACCATTACTTCTGCCCATTCTAATGCCAGTCTCCACACTGTTGGAAACCTGAGGTTTCCGACTTTCCCTATTGGACGAGGTCCGAATCTTCTCGTATATTTTAATATTTTTCTTCATTTCCTCAACTGTTTTAGCCTGGTACAATATAGTCTTATTAAAACGAGAATCTGGTATGCCCTCAACAAAATAGTCCAGCAGACTAGCAACATCCAAGCCTATAGGCTTACCAATTTCCATCAAAGCATATAAATACTCGCGGTAGGTCTCATTCTGGCCCTTACTACGGTTCCTCAACAACCTGTGGACTTCTGCAGCCGAAACTGATTCTCCGAATTCTCGTATTAATGCTGCTCTTAACGACTCCCAATTCTTTAAGCCAGATTGGCTTCTGACAAATAATCTAGCCGCGCCGCTCAACAGCTGCTTTGCGTAAATAAACTTTTGTATCGAATTCCACCCAACCGTTCCAGCGTTTTCTTCAAAATCTTCGATCCAGTTCTCAATACTAAAAGAATCGCTACCGCTGAACGTTGATAAACTTTCCGCAATGTCCCTCAATGTAAAAACAGGTCCACTAGAGCGGACTTCCTGCGATGAACTAGCACCAAATTCCTGCGAATTTATCGATCCAGCGCCAGCCCCGTCGGTTTGATGACCGAAATGTTGGAGAAGTCTGCCCTGCAACACTGCCTTCGACCCAGTCGCGTCCAACCCTAACTCCACCAACTTTGTACGCAAACAATCGCAATTCATCAGCAATATAGTGTCTATGTCCATTGTGAAAATAACCAGCCAGCAACAACGTTACAAATTCAAATGATCTTACAACACAACAACTTCAATATAGCCTACTAAACTAAACAATTTAACATAAAAATAAGAATTAATTAGAAATAAAAAAAAATCAGTTCAATATGAAAGTATAAAATTAAATAAAATAGTTCTTAATAAATCAAAAATTAATTAAATCAATAATTAAATCAATTAACTAAAATGGTTCTGAATTTCCATATAACTACATATACAACTTATTTTCACGTAAAATAAAACTGCCAACTCTATCATCAATTCAAAATAACTTATCTTCCATATAACTGCATTAACACTTCACTTCGCTAACTTCTGATTGGTCGCAGCTGCGTTGCCTTTTTTCCATTTGATTATCACAACAGAACACATGCGTAACAGATGTTGTTGAAAAAAAACTCGCTTCAACCCTTACGTTCTTTGTCTTTTACTCGTTGTTGTTTCTCTGTCTTTAACTTGCTAAGTTTTCCACTCGTTGTTATTTCTTTGTCTTTCACTCGTTGTTGTTTCTTTGCCTCTAGCTTGCTAAGTTTTCCACTCGTTGTTATTTCTTTGTCTTTCACTCGTTGTTGTTTCTTTGTCTTTAACTTGCTAAGTTTTCCACTCGTTGTTATTTCTTTGTCTTTCACTCGTTGTTGTTTCTTTGTCTTTCACTTCAAATACTTCGACTGAAGCTTTATTTACTTTGAATTTCCTCTTTTTAGGCTTATTATCATATTTTTACTTGGGCGGATAATTCAATTAATTTAGGACTTCTTTGCGATCTTCTTGGGCAAAAATACTGCCTGAATAAAACACACAAAACACTACGAATAGCCAATTGCAAATAATGGGGAATAATTCTGATTTTCTTATTAACCGTATTCCGGACGAGCCCCCAATTTGTGGGATTTTCGGATTAAAAGAAAAAAAACACAACTTCTCTTATTTTAATTCATTTATTTATAAACTTAAATTTAGGATGTTGTTGCTGGATGTTTTAAGTTACTGGCTCGAGTTCTCAACTTCAACTGAACTCGATAGCCAAAAATATGTTCGCTCATACTCTTTGATTAAATTTAAGATAATGGTGGGATTTTCCCAAATGAACGATTGTCTATTTCATTACGCTTATTGGTGTAGTGAGTGTTAGAGCAGGATCGCTATATCGTTATGCTCTGGTTTGGCTCACATCCCACATATATACAATAATTAAATAAATGTTCTACATCATATTTTTACTTTTAGTGTAGAGTAAAACTAAAATACTGCGAAAACATAATTCAGCAATATTATATTACTAACAGATTGTACCCTGCGCGGGTTATAAAAATAACAATAAAAACAATAAAATAAAAAACCCAATTTTTCAAATTATTCAGAAACCGGTTTATCAAACAACCCAGTTTTTTTAATTCTCTAAGTCCTAAATACAAATGCAATTTGTATTCAACTTTAGAAACGGAACAGATCGCCCTGGTAGTCTAGTGGGTAGTGTGCTAGACTATTAGCGTGAGGGTCGTGGGTTCGATTCCCACCAGAGGCTCTGGTCTGTGACACTACACCGGACATATATACAAGGTTACTCAGCTCGTATATGATTAGAATATGATTTGTAATTCTATTGTAATTAATAAATAAATAAATAGAAACGGAACACCTCGAATAGATATTTAGGAAACTTAACCAAGCTAAATCGTAAAAAATTACCTATTACCATTTTTCCCCATTTGTCCCATTTTTTCCCCCTTGGTCAAAATTTTGAAAAGATTTATAGCCTATAACCAGCACCCACAAAAGCCCAATCTATATCCCAATGTGATAATGGAGAAAATTCTTTCAGCCTCTGAATTTGCATGAGGCAATGAAAGTAAAATATTAACTAATTTGGCAATATTTTATACCAAAATTGAACAATATCCATGTTCTTGAACGAATCGATTTCGTCCTAAGAGAAATTATATTCTAAAGTCCGCCACGACGCCAAATTGGTTTTAGGTAATTTTGTCAGAGCATGTTTTTTATGTTCCGAGTTCCCACAATTCATAACTTTTCCACAGGCTTTACATTTGCATTTAAATTTGTCATCTTTAATTTCTTCCAGGCAACCTTCAATCTCCTTTTCCTCCAGCCAGCTTTAACAGAATTTTAGCTTCCGATATTTCTCAATTTCCTCAGAAGATTAAACTAGCTCAGACATTTTTCTACAAACACATTTAATATCAGTTGTGCACTTCTAAACTTAAGTATATATGTATTTTTATATAAAGAAATAATGTTTAATTAAGCAATGAAATTGTTAACTGTTGAAGTCGCCGTGGGGTAGTAGATAGCGCACTCAAAATCAAAATAAAATACAAAAAGTATTTTTCGGCGATTTCTTCTCAGCAGGTTTCTGGCAAAAACTAAGAGTGAATAAAATTGCCATGAAAAGTTTCTCAAAAATTTGTCGTTCGGGGTCGACTTTAAACTGTAGGTCCCGCCAATTATATATAAAATTAACACACACAACATAAGTAGTGTGAGAAACTAGGTCAATAATTCTAACTGAAAGGTTGTAATAACCAATTATGTATGTATGTTTGTATGTAATTGTTAACGTTTTTATTCATATTCGCAGTATTCTAACAAAATTCAAAAATAATGGACACAACTGTTAATATTAACATATCAGTCCAAATATAATTAAAAAAAATGTGTTGTCAGATGAACTGTTTGTGGCAGTAAAGCGTGGTGAATTAAAATTATGAGTTTTATATACAAACACCTCATATATATACATATAAAAAGTACCTACATTTCGATTAAAATACAAAATCTGTCCCTTTTTCCCTACGCTAATATATTGTGGTGGGAAAAAGCTTTGTATAAATATATAAAGGAAAAGGTGTTTTTGTAACCGGCAGAGTTTGCCGTTGGTTACTCTATTGCAATTGCCGATCTTACGTTGGTAAGGGCAAAAGGAGATCTAACAATAAAATTCAAGGCAAAGTTGTTGCCGATTTGACTTTTCATTAGAATCTGATTTATTTCTGGCCAAGGGGCTCTTTTTATACCAAAATTTACTTATTTGCTATATTATTCTAATTTACATTCTATTTCACTTAATCCTATTCCATACATGTACTTACTTTAATTTCGATAGTCGCAACTTGAAGAATTGACCAATCATCTAGTCTCTGAATTGGGGAATTGAGTGACTTTATCAATGTCACTCAATTACCAATATGATCCCTTGGATATTCGTCATATTTCATTCAAGTGCGGCTTGATCGATTTTGTTTATGTCTGCAGTATGTGCAGTATGTTGTGAGTACAGCAGTGTGTAATGAAAGAGCACACTACACCCTCGCCCTTAAGAGAAAAATTAGGGGATTAATTTTTCTAAGCACATGCATGGTTACAATTAATTTTATGATATTTCTTATAAAAATTGTTTTGTTTTAATTTTATGATATTTCTTATAAAAATTGTTTTTACAATTGTATATTTATTTTTATATTTATATATATATATTTTTTTTTTTTTATTATTTAATGATAATAAATTTATAAAATTGAATTATATGGTTTTAATTGATTATTATGAAATTGTTTGGTTTTTCCATTATAGTCTATTTAAGTATTTACTCCATTTCTACTTACAATTCTATATGGTCCCTTATACGGACTTTGGTTTTTCTTCCTATTTTCTACTTTTAGTAATACTAGATCACCTACTTCTAAGTCTAGCTTATTCTTATATTTATTATTTAGTGTTCTTTTTTCTTTTGTTGTATTAATTATGTTTTTGGCTTTATTTAATGCAAATTGTAATCTAACTCGTAGCTCTTGTACATAGTTATCATAGTTGTAAATTTTGTTTTTGTTTATATTAAAAGTATCAGATGGCAAGCTTGGCAATTTACCATATACTAATTCAAAAGGTGAATAGCCTGTATCTATATGAGGAGCTGTATTATAAGCGAATGTAAAATATGGAATCCACTTGTCCCATTCATAGTCATTTGCCGTTGTCAGAAGAAATTCATTAAGGACTCTATGGTTTCTTTCAACCGAACCAAACGTTTCGTGGTGGTATGGCGTTGAAAATATTTGTTTAATTTGAAGTAATGAGCATATATTGTTCATTAAGTCATTTACAAATTCAGTTCCTCTATCAGATTTAAGTACTTTAAACTGTCCAGACTTTAGAATAAATTGTTCAACTAGTGTTTTTGCTGTAGTGAGTGCATCTTTAGTTGACATTGGGTGTGCAACAACAAATTTTGTTAATTCACATTGCATTGTTAGTATGTATCGGTACTCGTTTGAAATACGAAGAGGACCTACAGTGTCGATTGAAATTATTTCAAAACTATTGTTAGGTGTATTTGTTTGTATAAGTGGTTCTTTAATGTGTCTGGTTTGTTTGTTTTTATTACAGTTGTCACAATACGATACAAATTTTTTAACCATTCTACTCATATTTTTCCATATGTATCGTTGTTTTAGTTTTATAATTGTTTTTCTTATTCCCAAATGACCTGAATATGTCGTGTTGTGGAATTCGTCAATCACTTTATATTTCAATACGTCGTCTGTAATTTTTATTGGAGGCTTAAATATCAATATTTTTAATTGAGGTCTTTTGTTATTAATTTTTATATTCTCATAAATTTCTTTAAATTCTTCTTTTGTATACAAATTAAATATTTTGTCTTCATTTGAAAGCGCTAGGTCTTTTATATTTTCTCTATTCATTTTAGATCAGTTTCCTCAAAATCGAATCTAGTTTCGATGAGTTTTCACTGAATCTTGCATGCATATAATTATTTTCATCTTTAATATTTTGGGTACGAGATTTCTTCATATTCGAAACTGGTTTCGTTGAATTATCATCACGACCTATGTGCACAGTATTATTTTCTATATATATATTCAAATTCTCTATATTCTCAATGTTATTAAATTGCAATTTATTTATATTTTTGACGTCATTAATGGAGGTGCATTCCCATATGTGAAGTTGATCAGGCTTCTGAGATGTGCATTTCTCCAGTTTATCCTCTTCTACACGTGTATTTTCTAATTCATTAATATCTTCTACATTACTCAATTCGTGTTCTTCATTATTAATATATTTTCTCTTATCTATTTCTTTCTTTGCCTCATGTTCTTTATTTTTCATGCCTCTTGTTGTTATTAAGATTTTTTCTTGCTTTTCGTCGTATTCCTGTGGTATCATTTGTTTAAGTACATCTGAGTTAATTTCTATTCTGGAAAGTGCGTCTGCATTTGGATTCATCTTGCCCTTTTTATATACTATTGAAAAATCATAGTCACACAAATCTAATCTGATTCTAGTCATTTTTGATGAAGGATTCTTGTGTGAAAATAGTGAAATTAATGGTCGGTGGTCCGTTACTATTATAAATTGTCTACCATATAAATAAGGTCTAAAGAAATTTATACCCCAATGGATTGCTAAAAGTTCTTTTTCTATTATAGGTTTATTAATGTCATGTTTTTGCAAAGATTTACTAGCGTATGAAATTGGTAGGTCTTGTCCAATGTCTCCTTGTGATAAAACTGCTCCCAGTGCGTAATTTGAAGCGTCAGTGGTTAGTATGAAAGGTCTGTTAAAATCTGGATATTGCAATATTGGTGGATTAGTTAATTTTTCTTTTAGTGTGTCAAAAGCATTTTGACATTCATTGGTCCACTCGAATTTAACTGATTTCTTTAATAAAGAATTTAATTGTTTCGCAATAGCTGCGAAATTTGGAATGAATTTTCTATAATAGTTACAAAATGCAACAAATCTTCTGACATCGTCTGTATTTTTGGGTATAGGATAATTTTTAACTATTTCATATTTAGATGGATCTGTTTAGTAATAAGATGACCCAAATAAACTACTTCTGGTCTCAAAAAACAACATTTTTGTGGATTTAGTTTCAGATTATATCTCTGAAGTCTATCAAGAACCTTGACAAGATTTTGGTTGTGATGATTTAAGCTGCAACCATACACTATTATGTCGTCTACGTACAGAAAAGCTTCAGAATCCAATCCTGATAATGCTATTGTGAGCATTCTTTGAAAACTATTGGATGATATTTTCAAACCGAATGGGAGTCGTTTAAATTGAAAATGACCATGTGGAGTCGAAAATGCTGTAAGTGGTCTCGAATCCTTCTCAAGCTCAATTTGGTGAAATGAACTCGTCATATCGAGTGTCGAAAACCATTTTGCTCTTCCAAGCTTGTCTAAAACATCTTCCAATCTAGTTAATGGAAATTTGTCATTGACAATCTTGTCATTCAGTTTTCTGAAATCCACTACAAGTCTCCATTTCTTTTTGTCTTCAGTATTCTTTTTCGGTACCAAAAGGAGTGGAGCATTATAAGGACTAACTGATGGTTCTATTATATCCTCATTAAGCATTTTCTGAACTTGTTCATTTATAACCTTTGTAAGTGAATTTGGAAGTCTATAGTTTTTAATGTATGCTGGAGTATTATCAGAAGTTGTAATATTTTGTTTATAAAAATTATTTACTGTTAGTTTTTCATCATCCAGATGAAATACATTTTGATATTTTTTGAAAATGTTTCTTAATTTAGTTTTTGCGTGTTCATCACTATTGTTTATGTTAAGTATATCTATTAATTTGTTAAAACGTTCCTCATTGTTTACAGTATTGTAATTTAATATATTATAATTTTTAAGTGGGTCAGTTTGAAGTTGAATGCCTTTCAAAGTTACAGTAGAGTTCGTTGTATTTAAAATTTTTATATGTGTCATTCCGTTCTTGGGTGCTATCGAATTACTTAAAAAAATTCCGTCTTCTAATTCACTATTAAATATGACGCTGTCCTCATTTATTTTTAATTTTACTGGTTGTATAATTTCTGTTCTTGGTGGTATTGTTAATTCATTATATGCTTTTGCTTGCATAGGCAAAATTATTGTTGTATTGTTTACAAACAAAGTTAATGTAAATGTTTCATAGTCTATTTTACAAAAATATTTCTTTAAAAAGTCTCGACCAATAATACCATCTGTTTCAATTGGAAAATCTGTATCTACCAGTTGAAATGTATGCTTACATTCAATGTTTGTTAAATTCAGATTAAGGTCAATGGTTCCTATTGAAATGACTTCCTGATTTGTTATACCTGTTAGTTTACATCTTTCTTCTGGATAATATTCTTCATTTTCGAAATATTTGTTCATACGGCACAGTGATATGTCGGCACCTGTGTCGACAAGAAATGTTAATTTTTTATCTTTGTATGTAGCAGTAATGAAATTTATATTATTTTCAGTGAGTTTAAAAATCTTTAATTTTGGCTTTCCGGAGTATTCTCGTACTCCGAGCCTTCCATGTTTCCCGTGTTGTTTATTTAACGCATATATCTTCTGTCTCTGTTATTGTTATTGTTATTCCTATTTATATAACTGTTATTTCTGTTGTTGAAATTATTGTTCCTAATATTTGTGTTGCTGTTGTTATTTGACCTAAAACTATTGTTTCCAGCGTTATTGTTACTTCTCCTGAAATTATTGTTTTGTCTGAAATTGTTGTTATTCTGTCTGTAATTGTTGTTAAATGGTCTGTAATTATTATTACCAATAGACCTATAATTGCTGTTATTAAAGTTTTGTCTATTTGGTCTGAGATTATTGGTGTGTCTACAGTTTCTATTGAAATGCATAATGGAGCTTGGGTTTGCTTTTTGTTCATTTTCTAGTTCAAGAGCAAGTTCTGTTGCTTCTTGAAGATTTTTGGGACGAGCAGCATAAATTGCCGTTTTCATACTGTCATTTATGCCTCGTTTAAATGATTCAAGGGCTAATTTATCATTCAGTTTAATTATGACATTTTTCTCTGGTTCTGTAGCATTATTTCCTAACTCTTCAATTCCTAGTTTATTAAGGTTATCTATTATATCAGTTAATTTGTCCCTGAAATTGTTTACTGTTAAATTTCTTTGGTATAAATTGTTTAACTTGTCTTGTAGTTGTGGGATTGTCTTGTTACTTTTGTATCTTTGCTTTAATGCGTTCTTCAATGCGTCAAAAGTCTCAGGTACAGCAATAACACTAATAGCTGTTCTAACATTTGAGGTTAGTTTAGCATGGAAAACGTATTGAAGGAAATCTTTTTTAGCTGATTCTGATAATGTCTTATATATGAGGTCACCTGTCACCATGAAACATTCCAATTCGTTGAAATTTCCTGAGAATAATGGAAGAGTTTTGGAAGTTGTTTCCAAACTAAATGCTGCCATAATGGATTCCGTATCTTCTTGCATTTGAGCCTTGTTTAAAAATACTATTATTGCTTTATATAAATTACTAAATTCAATTTTCAAGGCAACTGTATTATCAATGTCACCCTTTATTTCTAATGCTGTCTGAAAATCTTTTTTTTTTATATCTTCTATATGCTCTAATTTTTCTTTTATGGTTTTTTTTTGTATATTTTCTATTGGGACTTTTCTTTAAATTTGCCCAAATATCTTTTAATCTTTTCACGAATTCCTCCATATAGAATATTTACCTTACATTTTATTTTAATTATTTTATTATTATATACTATTACATATGCTTATATAAAAATTTTATTTTATTTATTATTAATATTTTTTTTTTTATATTTATATCTCTGTTATAGCATTATTATTAACAGGGTTATTATAACTATTATCCACCCTTTTCCGAACATAATTTTTAAAGTATTTGTTTATTCTGTATATTGTGAATATTATAATTCCAATTATTATTATTATTATTTATTATGTTTTCCTCTATTATTGGTTCTTTGCTTTGAGGACTTCCCATTGCTTATTTCCTTCTTAATATTATCAATTTCCTTCCAGATTTCTTGAGCTCTCTCGCATGGAATTGGGTATTCCTCGTCCTTTACTTTTCTCATTTAAGAAATATTTTTAAGTTGGCAGGATTGAGATAGCAGGATCGAAATTGCAGGATCAAAATTGCAGGACAGGGTAGGATCGAGATAGCAGGATCGCCATGTGGTGGGAAAAAGCTTTGTATAAATATATAAAGGAAAAGGTGTTTTTGTAACCGGCAGAGTTTGCCGTTGGTTACGCTATTGCAATTGCCGATCTTACGTTGGTAAGGGCAAAAGGAGATCTAACAATAAAATTCAAGGCAAAGTTGTTGCCGATTTGACTTTTCATTAGAATCTGATTTATTTCTGGCCAAGGGGCTCTTTTTATACCAAAATTTACTTATTTGCTATATTATTCTAATTTACATTCTATTTCACTTAATCCTATTCCATACATGTACTTACTTTAATTTCGATAGTCGCAACTTGAAGAATTGACCAATCATCTAGTCTCTGAATTGAGTGACTTTATCAATGTCACTCAATTACCAATATGATCCCTTTGGATATTCGTCATATTTCATTCAAGTGCGGCTTGATCGATTTTGTTTATGTCTGCAGTATGTTGTGAGTACAGCAGTGTGTAATGAAAGAGCACACTACAATATTTGTATAAAAAAAACCTATTTTATATATTGTTTAATTACAAAAAATCTCTTAAATTTTAATAAATTACAAATTTAAGGAATGAGAAACACAAATATAATTTACACTTTCTACCTCCAGAGATTTTGAAGTACTCCCCTTATTCTTATCCGACTGGCACAGAATGCACTGACAATGGGCCATCTGGGCTGAATGGCTTCCCGGATGATTGTTGTTCTTTCCTGGAGTCGTCCAACGATGTAGTTATTGTTGTTTGTGTAGTGTATTAATTTGATCGGTGTAAAGTGTAATGTGAAATTTATGTTGCACTTTTTGTATTTGTATTTCTTGTTACTCTGTATATATTTGTATTTTTATTTTGTATATTTTTCTTTTTGTTGTAATTGTTATTTGTTCTATTTTTGATTCTGTTTTATTTGTTGTCACAACACTAACTAGCATATGTATATTGTTATTTTGTTTTTATATATTTTGGATTATTGGTTGTTATTCTTGTATTGCTGTTGCGATTATTATTATTTTTTTTTTTATTCTACAGCACAACACTTCTTTTTATTTATGTTTGGTATTATTGTATGTTGTTTATTTTATTGTTATTTTTGTACGCTCTCACAATACTCAGATATTTTTGCTTTGATTTAATGTGGTACTATGTTTTTTGTAATCTTAATTAATTTAGAAGATTTTACCACTTAATTTTTATTAAATTTTAAGTAACTTATAAAATTTGACACTCGCGAATATTTTTTAAACAACTTATAAAAAGTTTCGCGAGTTTGGTCTTTTTATATCGTTTCTTACGCTATCAATTCGCATGCCCCTGCTCGGGCGCCAAAATGTTTTTTCTTAATAGTTTTTAAGAAAACGTCAAACTAAATAAATTATAATTTGACGATTTAATAAATTGGACACTACGATTTTTAACTAGTCGCGCGAAGAGACCAACGTATTTACGGAATAAAAAGACCGATCGAATGTGTTTCTATTTTTCAACTGATTTATTCACTTTCTTTCACATTTTACTTAATCCTAATATTACATAGATAATTGGCCATTACAACCCTTCAGTCAGGATTACGACCTAGCTTCTCAACCACTTATATTGTGTGCTTTAATTTTATACATGAGTGACGGGACCTACAGTTTAAAGTCGACTCCGAACGACAGATTTTTGAGAAGCTTTTCATGGCAATTTTTACTCTCAGAGTCTTTGCCAGAAATCTGCTGAGAGGAAAGCGCAGAAGAAATATTTTTCGTTTTGATGTCTGACCTGGGAATCGAACCCGGGCCTTTTGTCTAATAAGCCAACACACTACCCACTAGAGCCACGGCGACTTTCTAATATTATATATACTTAATCCTAACAGTGTAATTCTATTCAGCAACTTCGTTGCTTATCCGAATTGCCTATTCCCATATATTCAATGACCTTAAAATTAACTTATTATTAGGGGTATTTATTTTAATAAACAATCAAATAATATATATAATATAAAATAAGATATATAATATGGATATAGATATATATAAATAATGAATTTATTAAACACAACAAACGATAAATCATAATGGCTCAACATGTGCTATGAAAACTATGAACTATTATTATAATATATACAGGGTTTCATATTTTTAATAATAATAGTATAATGTTTTTTAATTTGTACTTCCCACGAATATAACACATATATAGAGGCGCTCTTTAAGGACTTTATTTCAAAACAATGATAAATTTTTATGCACACGCATACAGGTGCTTGTAGCAGGGTAACAATTCTAAAGTAAATATAAGTAACCAACAACAAACTCATACAAAACTTAACTTCACTATGTATTACAAATACAACGAAAATAGTACTCACTCGAAATAAAAAAAATTATAATTTTTATAAATTAGAAATCATAATTAAAAAAAAAAAAAATCATCAAATCATATTTTGGTTCAAAAATCATCAAAAATATGATAAAATCATCATTCTGGCAACGCTGATCCTTGCCCTGGTCATTACTAGTTTAGTCAAGATTACAATCTTATGTGTACCATGTGTGTTGAAAGGAAGTTGCCGAAGAAATATAATTTTTGAATTATTAACATCAATTCCATAAAACTTGAATGTTAATACCTAAATCTTAATAAGTTAGTTAAACTGCGCGACTACAACTAAGTTAATATCTTGGATTTATAAACTAAAGAGGCTTAGCTCCCAGGAGGAAGAGGGTCGTGGGACTATTACACCTCATCGACCATAAGAACTAAGTTACTCAGAACTTTGTAATTTATGTAGATATTTCAAAACAATTAATAAATTAATCATTGATTTAAACGATTTTCAACGTCGAGCGTGTTTGTGATACTTTTATTACCATGATTCTTATTGATATTAGCAATCACTGAATTCAGTAATTTTTATTCACTATGAAGTTCTTTTTTTTAATCTGACCATATAATAAGTCTAGCGTTTCTTTGTTTTGCGATTCACTGTGCTTATTACTTAGCTGTTTTACTTACTCTGCCTCTTTTACAATATCTTTGCTAAGATGCCATTGTAGGACATAACCATTTGTATGGGCTGTTAGTAAGGTATTTCCAGCGCACCAATCCATAGCCACGGCGAAGCCGTAAGGTGCAGTCGTGTGATGCATTTCACTTAATTCGATATTATTTGGCTTTGTTAAATGGCTGTGATAGTGTTGTTCGAATTTCCAAATATAAATATCCCCATCATGAGTAGAGCCCGCGAAAATATTCTTATTAAAAGAATTTGTACATAGACTTTTCATACATGCTTTTATTGGTATGCTCTTTATTTCATTGTAAGTCACAAAACTTCCATTGGGTATTCGAATCGGTATAAATAGTTTCAGAGATTGGCCAACATGCTCACACCAATCGTCATGAGACGCAACTGTTGTTACCACTAAAGCAGGTGCATTATGGGTGTGTACCATTAACCATATGGCAAGCCCTTGTGAATTCACTACTGCTGGAATTGATATTTTCTGATAGGGTTGAATTTCAAGGTTTATTAAGGAATTGTGCTCGGCATTTTTACCCATTAGGGGCGTTGTGCACTGAAGTAGTTCCTTTTCAACATTGGGGTATATTTTTTGTAGCCAATTCCACAATTTTCTTTCGTCTACATTCTTCATTAAACTTTGGTAAGTTTCAGTTTGCGTTTCCTGAGTGATTTTTTGTAGAGTTTGTACTGAAATATTAGTTTTTGGTAGCGAAGGATCAGTTGCTGTACCGCTATTTACAAGTTTTAATTTCATTTCTTTCTTATCACATGCTGTGAATCCAATAGCCATTGAAGTATAATCAGATAATTCGTCCATATTCTTTAAATTGCTTTTCTTGAAACATTCGCTTAAACTGACGTTTTCATAAAAATACTTCTTTGTAGCCTTAGTAATCAATGTGTATATATTGCTATGGAAACGGTATGTTGTTTTTAACCCTTATATTAAAATTATTATTATTTCTATGTACATTGGCTCCATCGCGTAGTCGGACAAGCATTAGCCTGATATATATGGGCTTAAAACTTAAAAAGAATATATTAAATATATGTTTTTTTGCTTTTATTTACACTCTATATTACAGACTTTCAGATTAATAAAAGATAACAACATTTTTCATGATAGCGGTAATTTTATAAAGAATAAGGAAATTAACTCAATTTTTTGCGCTCAACGCATAATCGGACAAATAAGAGCACCATTGCTAAGAATGACAAAAGACAACAATTAATACTTTATGGCATATCCTTTGTTCTCAAGAACGGCCTGTAAACATTTTGGAACTGATTTTGTCAAATTGTAGTGTACCACAGTTTCTATGGAGCTTCATGCTTCCAGTAAAACCGCCTTAAGCTGATTTAAAGCTTAAGCTGATTTAAATCAGCATACGTTTTCAGGGTATGCATTGCTTTGACTGGGTTAGATTCTGAAGCATTTCTTTACGTGGATGATATTATCGTTTTCAGATTGAAACATCGTAATTCAAATTCGGCAACGGTACTTTATCGATTGCAAAAGTATAATCTGAAACTCATGCAGATAAATGTTGTTTTCTAAAATCAGATGTGATATATCTTGGTCTCCTAGTAACTCCAAATGGCATAAAAGATGAATTTGGGGAAGACAGATCAATATCATATGCAAGCCGTTTATTGAGTAAGCACGGAAGAAAATATATAAAAGCAATTACTTAGTGTATACCAAGTAATTCCTTTTATATAACATACACTGAAGTATACATTTTTCCACCCATATTTGTTTGGATGAAAATTTATAGTTGTGATTGACCATCGCCCACTTGTCGCACCATTTACTCATAAAAATCCAAGCTTAAAACTGAGAAGAATTCGTTTGGAATTATCTGACTACGATTTCCAAATAATTTATAAGAAAGGAATTAACAACACAAATACAGATGCATTATCCATGATAGAAATTGATTCTAATTTACTTAAAGAAATGATACCATTGAAAATGGAAGAAAAAGTCAAAACGACACTGGTGATAACAAGAGGAATGAAGAAAAAGAGACGCATAAAAAAGATAAAGATGTTTCTCATATTGGGCCTGATCAACTCAAAATGTGTTATTGTACATGTATGAATGATATAAGACGCGGAACAAAATTAAGATTTATATTAAAAAAGAGGTTAACCAAAGAAATAAAAATTAAAGACAAGAAAGATCTAAATGAAATACAGTGATAATGATATGTAGTGATAATCCATATTATTTAGATAACATCTTGGAGAAATTTCTATCAAACCTAGAGAAATTGAACTATAAGAGCTATGCACTCAAGAGAAGTGATAACATATTCAATATAATTATAAGCCATGAAAGTTTAAAAAATAAAGTAAATGGAAGCAAAATAAAAGACGTCAAGATTCTTCTATACAATACAACTCTATTAAATTGTGTGTATTTTTGGAAGCGCTCTTCCTAAAATTTATTTTTTTTTTTTTTGATTTTTAAGTGTTTATAATAAGCTTAGAATTCTTAATATAAGTGTTTAAAAGTTGTTTTTATTATTTTCTTTTATTTTGCTCGAAATTTTATCTTAAAATTGTAAGTTTTATTTGGTAAATTTTGATACTAATTGTTTCATTACAACAAACAAGAATTGCTAATTTTTTGTTTTTCTAAGCTTGTTACAGTTTTGTTTTTCTATTTTCTTTCTATCAGTATGTACACCTGTACCTTGATTTACGCGGTAGATACGTTCCTGGCCAATTTGCGTAGATCGAAATTTACATTACACATTACCTAAAAAAGCTCTTTCATTTAAAAAATATGTTTTATACTGTTAATAACTTTTTCAAGTATGATTTAAGTAAAAAAACATAAACAATTATTCCATCAAAAAATACACATACATATACTATGTACCTCATTACACAAAACATGAAATTTAATCGCTTAATCGCTATCATTTTCAACAATATGTCTTTTTTACGAATTTCTATGATTTCCGACTCATCACTTGATAAAGTTATCTTATTCGATTATGCAATGATTGAATTAGTTTCAGTTTGAATAGAATATAAGTAAAAAAATATTTTCTTCATTTTGAAAACCGCGTAAATTCAAAACTGCCTAATCCGAGTTCCGCTCGGATTTCTGGTAAAAACTCTGAGAGTAAATAAAAGTAAAGTTTCTCAAAACAATCTGTCGTTCAAAGTCGACTTTAAACTGTAGGTCCCGCCACTTATATATTAAATTAATACACACAACATAAGTGGCGTGAGAAACTAGGAAATCCTGACCGAAAGATTGTAAATGACCAATTATGCATGTATGTTTTTACATTTTAGATATAACTTTAATCTTTTTTTTTCTTTTATATATAAATAATTTACACTGTTTATTTTTTTAATTTATTAAATTTATGTTATGGGATCAAAATGCATTGTAAGGAAAGAGGATGAACGCCAGATTACTTGCTTCCACGGACCAATTAGTGGATAGTTCCTTGGGTCTACGTTGGTGTTGTCCTAAATGTAAGGTGGTGGACATTTTATAAATTTTTTATTAAAACTCGTCGTGAGTTTACTGAGATGCACACTGAATTTGCATCTCTTTTTGCTAGATTTCGTCGGTGTGGAGAATTATTTTCAAAGTATAGCCGTTTGAATGAATTGCTCGAATCGGAAAAAGTTCTAGGCCTTCTTTCTCCTGGGTATGTCTTGTAAGTTTCTGTGCCAGGGGAAACTGCGACAATCAATACAATGTCCATTGTTACTCCTCTTGTGGACATTTGTCCATCTATTGGTGATAACCCAGCTAGCAGTTCTATACTGAAGTCTGCAAATTTATTTGAACTGGGTCCAAAGTCTACTCTGTCTCCTTTACCTTTGGGTGATGTCACTTCTCAAGCATCTTCGAAACCGTCTTCTGTTTCATATTCATCTGTAGTTTAGATACTTCTGCTCCGAAGGAATTGGTTGTAGTTAAACCTAAAGGGACTATTTTCGTGTCTCGTCTTACCTGTGATACTTTAGTCGATGATATAAAATGTTTCGTTAAATCGAAGATTAGGAAACCTTTTGAGTTTGGTTGCTATAAGATGGAACCATCTTTAGATAGCAGTATTTCTTCGTCTAAATTAAATGTTGCCGATTAAAAGTTTGGTGAAATTGTTAATCCTGTGTTTTGGCCACAGGGTATATAGAATTCGTATTCTGACTGGGCCACCGTAGGTATGGTGCTAATTTGCCTGGTCCTATTTCCCGAAAAAACTAACTTCGAAATCGTCTTTTCAATTCAGAATTGCTTATCAAAATGTTCGCGGACTTAGGACTAAACTTTCTTTGCTTTATAATAGTAGTTTTGAATTTGATGGAATTGCTTTCACTGAAACTTGGCTGAATTTTATTTTTTTTGATTCTGAGATTATGTCTAGTAATTTTAATATTTATAGACGTGATAGGAAGTCTAAAAATGGTGGTTGTGTTCTTATTTCCATTTGTCTAAATCAATGATGTCCATTTCATAGCACAATTGTGCTGACTATAACACACACATATTCTTAAGGTGCGGTCACATCTAAAAAATATTTGCTAAAAAACATAAAATATTTGTTTGCCATAATGTGACCACAAAATAAATTTGCGTGGCAAACAGAAAAATCCGCCATTTTTGGCAAATAAAATTGCAAACAAAAACTTTTTTAATGTGACCACCCTGTGACAAATATTTTTATTTTTTTTATATATATTTGTAAGAGCATATTTTTCGTAAGAGCAAAGAGTGGCAAATAACAGCTGTTTAAGACTGTGTTGCATACTAACAAAACTAAAACATCACTAAAATCGCAAAAAAATGGATGAATTCAAATTTGAAGAAAATAAATAATTTATTTTATGGAAACCTTTTTATTTGTTTTAAATGTATTCATTATATAGATATAAATATTTGGGTGCCTGCATATACAGAGATACATTCAAAGCCTGAAATATAAATCCACGTTAATGCATATATCAGGGAGGGATGGAATGCATGCAAACAAGGCAAAGTTTCTGACTGTGGCCAACATGGCGACCACCAGGGTGATCCTTGTCTTGCTGTATTCAAGTTGACACGCAGCCTCCTCGTGGCCCCTCCTGGATGGCATTCTAGCACTCGCTAGATGTTAACTAATGCGTGCAGCGAGGTCCAATCCCCTGGACGTTAAATTCGGGTTGTGCGTAGGGCTTGGAACCCACCAAGTAAAAATGTATCCAATGAAAACCAATACAATAGCCTCTAGAAAGATCCCCTCTAAAGTTGACGACCACGGCAAACGTTTCAAGAACAACGATTTGAGAATAGGCACGTGGAATGTCCGCACCCTTTATAGGGCAGGCGCTTCCGCCCAACTGGCGGATGCCCTCATAAAATGTAGGACGGACATCACTGCCATACAGGAAATGCGATGGATAGGACAAGGATGCAAAAGGCTAGCATCTTGCGATATGTATTACAGCTGCCATGTTGATAAGCACGAATTCGGATGTGGATTTGTGGTTAATAAGAGACTTCGTCACCTTGTCTCTGGGTTCACGCCAGTGAACGAAAAATTTTACAACATCAGCCTAATTTGTGCTCACGCCCCGACGGAAGAGAAGGACGATGGGGTTAAGGATGCCTTCTATGCTAAACTCGATAAGTGCCCGGCCCATGACGCCAAAATCGTCCTCGGGGATTTTAATGCGAAGGTCGGGCGGGAAGGTATCTTTGGCCCCACTGTCGGACAGTTCAGCCTCCACGCAAACACTACCTTCAATGGTATGAGGCTGATCGATTTCGCCGCGGCGCGTAACATGGTAGTATGTAGTACCAGGTTTCAGCATCTCGACATTCACAAGGCCACTTGGATGTCCCCCGATCGATCAACATCCAACCAGATCGATCATATTGTGATTGACGGAAGGCACGTGTCCAGTGTACTAGATGTGCGCTCGGACCACTACCTTGTCGCAGACAAGTTCCGAGTGCGCATTTGCGCCTCGAGGTCTGCGCGCTCTACTGCACTGCGAAAGCTGGATGTTAAGAAGCTGCGATCACAAAGGACAGCTGAGGCGTTCTCCGCTCAACTCTCTGATAAGCTCCGTCATTCCACATCCAATCTCAGCGACATTGGCGGATTGTGGGCCAACATCTCCCACTCCTTGCGTAATACTGCGGAAACAGTCCTTGGTTTCGAGCGCCCACCCCAACGAAACCAATGGTACGATGAGGAGTGTCGCGAGGCAGCTGTAGCGAAATACGCCGCATACAAAAAAACGTTGCAGTCGGCCGCTACGCGAGCAATTGTCGAAAATTACAGAGAGAGGAGAAGGGATGAGAGACGCCTTTTCAGGCGCAAGAAGAGGGAACAGGAAAGGCGTAAGCGTGAGGAAGTCGAGATGTACAGATGTAGGAATGACGCTCGAAAATTCTGTCAAAAGGTTAAGCGTCTGACCGAGGGGTATAAGCCCGAAGCGTCTTCCTGCAAGGATGAGAATGGAAACCTGGTTACAGATCCGCAAGGGGTGCTGAGGTTGTGGAGGAAACACTTCCCTACTCTGCTGCAAGGCGATGACGACATCAATACCGCCTCTAGAGATGATGTTCCGGACCCGATCGATGATGACGGCGTGGAGATTCCGCCGCCTAGCCATGAAGAGGTTAAAGTCGCGATTATGCAACTTAAAAACAACAAAGCGGCAGGTCCTGATGGCCTCCCCGCTGAATTGTTTAAGACCGGATGTAATGAGTTGGTAGGGCGCATGCACCAGCTCATCTACAAAATATGGCTAGAGGAAAGTATGCCCAACGATTGGAACCTCAGTGTCCTCTGTCCCGTCCTGAAAAAGGGAGACCATACGATATGCGCCAACTACAGGGGTATAAGCCTTCTCCCTATCGCATATAAGGTTCTTACAGGCGTACTGTGTGAACGACTGAAGCCACTCGTCAAAACACTGATTGGACCTTATCAGTGCTGTTTCAGACCTGGCAAGTCCACCATCGACCAGATCTTCACACTACGCCAAATCCTGGAAAAGACCCACGAAAATCAAGTCGACACACACCATCTTTTTGTCGATTATAAGGCTGCTTTCGATAGCCCCATAAGGGATCGTGTTTTTGCCGCAATGTCTGAGCTCGGTATACCTGCTAAGCTGATAAGGCTATGCAGAATGACGTTGAGCAATTCCTGCAGCTCCGTCAAGGTAGGAATGGACCTCTCTGAACCTTTTGATACCGTGCGAGGTTTCAGACAAGGCGATCCCTTATCATGCGACCTCTTCAACTTCGTCATGGAGAGTGTGCGAAAGGCGGGTGTGCATCGTAATGGCACTATTTTTCAAAAAAGTGTCCAGTTGCTTGCGTAAGCTGACGACATCGACATCATAGGGCGTACCAAACGAGATGTCACTGCTGCCTTTAGTGCTATTGAACGGGAGTCTAAGAAGATGGGTTTGGCAGTAAATGAGGGCAAAACGAAGTATATGTTATAGACAAGTACAGCCGTGCGGCGTATTGATTCACATATTACGGCCGATAACTATACTTTTGATACAGTTAAGGAATTCATTTACCTTGGCTCCGCCGTTACCACCGAAAATGATGTCAGTTTGGAGATCAAGCGCAGGATTACTCTTGCCAACAGGTGCTATTATGGTCTTAATAGGCAATTGAGTAGCAGAGACCTCTCTCGCAAGACGAAACTAATACTCTACAAGACGCTCATCCTACCCGTGCTTCTCTATGGCGCAGAAGCATGGACTCTATTAAGAACTGATGCAGCTGCCTTGAGAGTATTCGAGAGAAAAGTCCTACGTAAGATCTTCGGTCCAGTGCGAGTTGGCGATGATTTTCGCATCCGATTTAACAGTGAGCTGTACGACATAGACGTTGTACAGCGTATTAATATTCAGCGGCTGCGCTGGCTCGCCCATGTCGTTCGAATGGAGGAGGATGCTCCGGCGAGACGAGTCTTTGATGCGGGGATCTGCGGAAGTTGGCGAAGATGACGACCTTGTATCCGTTGGAAGGACCAAATCGAAGAAGCCCTGTCATCGATTGGTGTGACCAATTGGCGTAGGCGCGCAAGAAGCAGAGGCGCCTGGAAGGATGTGTTGCGGCAGGCCGAAATCCGTTAATCGGGTTGTTAAGGCCAATTAAGTAAGTAAGTAAGTAATGCATATATCAATTGTTGTATCTTTCTAGATGAAAACTATTCAGGGGTTTTAATGATTTTTCAGTATAATGGTTATTTTTTTAAATCTCATTAAAGAAAAAGATGCCTGAAACTACTTAACTCTTTAGTACATGTTTTTGTTATAGGAAATTTTTCATTATTAATGTAATGATTTTAATTTTTTTTCCAAATTATCACGACATATTTTGTTCCTAAAAATTAACATGTTAAAATATTCAAAGTACAATGTAAAGATTGGAACTCTTGAAGTGGACGGTACGAGTCATTGTAATGGAGAATTGTAATTCAACGCAGCAACATAATTCCAATTTTTCTTTACTCACATAGAGTACATTTTGGAATTGAATCATTCATTCAATCATTTTTGAGGATAAATTTTCAAACAAAGTGACCTGATACTCATTCTCAAAAATATCGATAAATAATTTTCAAAATGAAGTCGTCGTGGTCTAGTGGGTAGTGTGTTGGCTGATTAGACGAAAGACCCGGGTTCGAATACCAGGTCAGACATCAAAACGAAAAATATTTCTTCGGCGACTTGCTCTCAGCAGATTTGTGGCAAAGACTCTGAGAGAAAAAATTGCCATGAAAAGCTTCTCAAAAATCTGTCGTTCGGAGTCGACTTTAAACTGTAGGTCCCGCCACTCATGTATAAAATTAACGCACATAACATAAGTGGTGTGAGAAGCTAGGTCGTAATCCTGACTGAAGGGTTGTAATGGCCAATTATGTATGTAATTTTCAATTAGACCTAAAAGAATTCCTTCAATTTATATATATTCGATTTCCAATGTTTAGATTTAACATCTATTTTAAGTTATGTACATCATTACAGCGATTTTCAAATATGGTGATTGGCTGCACTGGAAAAATGTAAACATTTGTTTATGTTAATTTTTTTGTGATTAAAACATAATTTTTCAGTTTTTTTCTTATTTTATGCATGGAACCCATTTTCAAAGCCATAGTCGTCTTTCTTTTTTTCCCCTTCCCAAAATAGCACAGAAGCTCCACAACTTAAAACGAAAAAATATTCACTTTCTATTTTATGTGAAAATGTGTATAAATATTTTTGTTTTCCAAAATTCTGATCAAACATGTGTTTTTTGGCAAATATTTTTTAAATGTGACCACATCGCAAACATGTTTGCCAAACTTTTGTTTGCCGCTATTTTAAGAAACAAAAATGGGAAAAAAAATGGGCGTAGTGTTGTTTCAATCATATTTCTGGCAAACAGGGGAAAACAAAATTATAACAAACATTTGCCATATCTGACCACACCTTTATTCTCTTTTGTTTAGTCGTCACTGAGTCATCGACGAATGCATATGTGTAGCGGGTGTACGATTTTATTTCAATATTTTTGTTTAGAGCACTGAAAGAAATTAATATGGCATGCGAAGAATATTTTATGATTATAAATGCGTTTGGCAATGCTCAGTGTCTATTATGTTATATAACATTTAAAGAAATTAGGGGATATGTTTTAAAAACACACTATGATTCTTTTCACAGTTATAAAGATAGATTTAGTGAGAGGGAAAAATAAGAATTATTTTTAAAATATAATTTATTTTTTTTGGAAAAACTAAGGAATTGGTTATCTGATACGGAAACAAACGAAAAGACTTCAGATGATAAAAGTTTAAAAAAAGAGTTGTCAAACCTTATAAGATTAAATATTGTTCAATATGGTAGACCATTTTCTGATGGAATGTTATATAAAATATTTTTATTATATAAATGTTTTGAAAAATGTAACACAATTTGAAGTTTGTAGAGTCCCTTCCGTTATCTCGGAAAAGCGTAGTTCGACGAACAGATCAACTAGAAATTTTTGTAGAGTCCGCTATAATTGAAAAATTAAAATACTGCGAATTTCTTTCATTTTGCTTAGACGAAAGCACAGATATAAATGATTTGTGTCAACTTATCATTTGTGTTAGATGCGTAGACGCAAATAATGACGTTTCTGAAACGATGTTTTCTCTTGAAACATTTCATGGAAATATTACGGGAAAACTTTTATTTGATATTATGAATGAAAAACTTTTTTCCTTAGTAAATATTAAAAAATTAGCTGGGGTTTGCACGGATGGTGCTAATGTAATGACTGGTAAAAAAGAAGGATTCATAGGACAGTTGAAAAAACTGGGAATCTCCATCCATACTTTTCATTGCATTATTCACCAGACCGCCCTAGCTTCCCGATTTTTAACAGACCATCCCTCTATGAAGACTTCAGAGAAAATAATAAAGAAAATACTGACCCATCGGAAATTTATAAATTTTTTAAAAAATAGAAATTCAGCTGACCCCGATATATAAATGTTTATGGAGGTTCAGTGGTTAAATCGTGGTGATTGTCTTACTAGATTATATGATTTAAAAGATGATGTCTACAATCCATAGAAACCAAAAACCTGGACAAATCCGAAATACAGCGTTTAAGTGATAATGATTTTATTTTAGATCTGGCATTTTTAGCGGACACTACAGCTTTACTAAATGAGATTAATATACAATTACAAGGTAAAGAAAAAAATTTAAGTGATCTTTCAAATAAATTATTTATTTTTAAAACTAAATTATTTTTACTTTCTTTAGAAATACAAGCTAAAGATTTTTCAAACTTTCCAAAAACTTCAATTCATTTTAATAACTTAAATATTGATGAAACTTTAAAACAATCTAAAACTCATGAATACCACATAATATACAGAACATTATTTTCCAACTTTGAAGAGAGGTTCCAAGGTTTTAACAAAGTACAGCTGCTGTTTGATCTTTGCAATAACCCTTTTAACTGTGACGTCACTAAATATGAGTTTGAAATTCAAGCGGAGTTGATAATACTGCGTAGAGAATTCACCACTAATAAAATTAATATCGCCGAATTTTGGCAAAATTTGGATGATTATATCCAGAATTAAAAATAAATTATCAAAAATGTTTATCACTTTTTCCCTCAAGTTATCTATGAGAACAGATTTTTTCAGATATAAAATTCATTGGTTCTAAACAACGTAATAAATTAAATTCCGCTCACTTAAAAAATATTCTTTTGCTACGAAACTGTCATAATAGCATTAAGGTAGAAAATTTCATATATAAAATAAATTTTAATTTATCATTTTGCCCGTGAATTTTTTTTTAAATATATAAATGTTTCTTTCAGTTCAGTTCTCTTTTTCTCACCAATACAACACCAGTTTTAGTTTTGGGCATCACTGCTCTAAATACACACTGAATGGATTGACTTGTGTCCTTCGGAGGATATTGAGTTTATTTGCGTTAGGGTCTATAATCGTGGAAAGTCTATATACATTACTTGCTCGTATATTCCTCCCTGTTCTGACATGTATATCTATAGTGCTTACTTCGTTTTGATTTCTAGAGTAATTGATTTAATGGCGTAAGAGGGGATTACAGTAGTCCTTGGTGATTTTAATGTTCCGCATACATCTTGCAATTTTTCGCCTAAGACTCGGTCATTGGTGCCATGTTCTTCAGTTCCATTCTATAATGAAATTCTGTCCGGTATGTGTGAAATAGGTCTTTTTCAGGTTAATGGTGTATTGAATTCATTGGGTAAAATTTTGGATCTTGTATTTTAAGATTAATGATCCAAGTATTTCATCTTTATTTCGTATTGATCTTTGTTTACCTCCTGAAATCGATCGCTCATTTGGTGATGAAGGGCGTTTTAATTTCCATCGTACAGATTTTAGTCATTTACATACACTACCATCCTCTGTGGATTGGTCGTTAGTACTTATTTCACCACCATATGACTCTCCCTCTCTCTCTTGACAGGATCTTAGATGGCTTTTATGAGGTATTATTTAAATGTTTTAAGGAGTGTGTTCCATTTGTAAACAGTCGTTTGGAGCGTTCTCGTCCTCCGTGAAATTCGGCTAGACTTTCAAGGTTGAGGAACAGGAATTCGAGGTTATTTCAAAAATTTGTTACATCAGATACTGATATTGATTATGAATGAATCATTACTGTTATGAGGAATATATGATTAAAGTCAGGTCGAACTTCGCTAGTGATCCTGAGTCGTTTTACGACTTCGTTCGAGCTAAACGTAAATCATCTCTGTTTCCCACTGTGATGTCTTATGGGGGAGTATGATCCTCTAGTTACCTTGTTATTTTGAATATGTTTGCTGACTTTTTTCAGTCTACTTATAGGCTGTTGGACTCGGGCCCTGATCTGAGTAGTGGCTTTTCGAATCCTTTTCAGTGGGAAGTGTCTCTACTTCTAATAGATATTCATTTGATGAGGAGTCTGTCCTTGAGTCTTTGTCTGGACTGAAACTTACATACTTGCCGGGCCCTGATGGGGTACCGGCATGTATTTTAAGAAAGTGTGCTTCAATTAGCTTCTCAGGGCTGGTCATTTTGCATCTATTTGAAAGAATTAGTTTATAATTCCTTTGCATAAGTCGGGTAATAGATCCAATATTTCCAATTACGGGAGTATTGCCAAACTCAGTGCTATTCCCAAGTTGATGGAGAAACTGGTGACGGATTATCTCTGTTTTAACACGAGATCTTTAATATCACTATTCCAGCATGTCAATAATCTTCATTAATTTACAACACATGTTTTCAGGGGTTTTCTTGCCAGGGCTCGGACTGGTGTGATTTATACTGATTTCAGTAAGGCTTTTAATAGGGTTGATCATGGGATTTTGCTTCTTAAACTTTCATTAATCGGTATTCCTGATATTATTCATAGTTGGATGGGCTCATACCTCTCTCTTACGACTAAGAGGGTACTGTTTAGGAATGTATTGTCTAAGACTGTATATGTTACTGTTAATTCCTTTACTATTTTTATTGTTTCTTAATGATTTTCCTTGTGCTGTTTCTGATTGTAATATTCTGATGTATGCTGACGACGTTAAATTATTTTATACTTTTGATGATCATCATGGTCAGGCTGTTCTTCAGCGGAATATTGATTTGTTTGTAACTTGGTGTACAATTAATTTAATGGATCTTAACTTGGGGAAGTGTAAATCCATGGTTTTCTTTCGCGGGGGCGTCTTTTCGTCAACTTATGTTATTGGAAACTGTGACTACATTTCTTGATTTGGAATTATTATTGGTTATGAAATTGTCTTTTATTGATCACATTAGTGTGATGATTGGCAAGGCTCGGGCTGTTCTTGGTTTTGTGAAAAAGTGGGCTAGGGGATTCATTGATCCTTATACAACAAGACTGCTACACATTTCACTTGTTAGACCTATTTTGCGTATGCGTCTATTATTTGGAATCCATACTAATTTTTGGAAAATTACCTAGTTTACTAATGAAACATTCATTAGAAAATGCTAGAAGATTACTACAGAATGTAAAAGAAAATAGAAGTTTAGATTCCTTGGACAAAGCTAATAGCATTGATATTAAAATAGGAGATTTAGTTCTACTGAAAGTTGGAAATAGAAAAAAGAATGAATCACCATACCAAGGTCCATATGAAGTAATTTTCAGCGATAATTTAAATGTAACTATTAAAATCAAAAACCAAATTGTACACATAAATTGATTGAAAAAATATAATGAAAAGTAATTATAAGTATTTGTACGAAAACTATAAATAAAATAATAGTAAAACATGTAACAATATATTTGTTCAAAGAAAATAAATGTCTCACAAAGAAAAAGAAAACATAAATTTTATAAATAAATAAATAAACATAAAATTTTTTAACAATAAGCCATATGATACGTATGACTAATTGTGAACAATATTTTTTAATATATACATACAAAAACAAAATTTATATTAACATAATGGTAATAAAAATACCACTTGAAAATGCAGTCCGCACTTAGACAAGAAATCATACAATGTGTCAAAACAAATTGTACAATTTTTTTTGGGTAGTAGAGTATGAGGGAGTAGAGTACGCACATTGTAGAGTACAAATGCATATTCTGATTTAGTGTATTGGGTTGTACCAAATTATTACAAAGTATTACTTTGAACCTACCGCATATTTGTTTATTTTGCGTGTGTTGTTTGTTTAGTAATAGTTTCAGAAGTGTGTCACTATTGCAAACTGAGTTAAGTGATAGGAATGCAGAACATATGCCATCTAGAACACTTTGGTATAGGATTAATTCAAATTACATTGAATGTATTTTATTTTAAGTTACTGAGTGAGTTTAGAAAGTCACTCAAAGAATTAGACTATGTAACAGTATATAAGACCAAATTTAAATAAAGACAAATCTTAATTTGATTACTGAACTAAAGAACTGGTTCTTTATTCATTACAATATCAACTTAATAACGTTAGAAATATTTTTTACCAAAAAAAACTATAAATCCTTAAAAAATACTTTTATCAATTTGTAGTTTTTCAATTAAAGGTTTTTGGTGAGCTAAAATCTAGTATTGCCTAAAGCCGTTTTTTGCGCTTTTAGGTTGGGATATGTCGGCAATTTTGAAGATGCATTCGCATTGACCGCTTCATTTAACTAAAGATCTTGATTTGGAATTATAATTACTGCATCTGATAGATGATTGTCATTTAATTAATTAATGTTTAAATAGAAATTATTGAAATCTTTCAGTTCAGTTTTAAATTTATAGCTACTTAAATATCCAAAAATCAAAGCAATAATTATATATATGTCATATTAAGGTGACATACATATTTCAAAATTTTCTTTTTTGACTTTAGTTTAACTTTAAATACAACGCATTATTGCTGCGAAAAATTTGAAAAATATGTCGTTTCTAAAGATATTCTTTAATTGTCTCAAAACAGGAGCTGGTAAGACAATCCGGTATTAAAGTTTTTCATATATTGTTATTTATTTATTTTAAGTTAAACAACATAAGGTAAATATAGTCTTGTGGAAGAATTCGTATCAGTTGTATCACAAAAATACACGACTTTGCAAGAAAGAAGAAGAAGGTGTTTTTTATTATATTTTTTTTTTTTTTTTTTAATTTTATTCAATTACATTTTTAATTTTTGTTCATAAGATGACTGCGGGCAACATCTTCCAATATGCGATGATAAGATTGAAAAACCTGCAAAAATTACAGTAAAATGTGAAACTCCTGCGGAAACTGGTACTCCCTCTATCCCTGGTAAAACTGCTAGTACTACCACTACAGATAACAAAAGTACTACTACTCCTCCGCTAAAGTCGATTGATACATCTTTAAAAACTGGTACTATATATGCCGTTATTGGTCCAGTCGTTGATGTAATTTTTCCGGATGAAAATATACCGGCGATAATGAACGCAATGGAAGTTCCCGATTACAAGGCTGGTCCACGATTAGTTTTAGAGGTTATACCGTGTCAATTTTTGTGGATCTCTGATATTTTAGAAAGTTGAATTCTGGTCGTATTACAGGTATTTCATCATTTGAGCAATAATATTGTACGTTCCGTAGCTATGGACAGTACTGAGGGATTGCGTAGGGGTCAAAAAGTTATTGACATGGGACATCCTATACAGATACCGGTGGGACGAGCAACTCTAGGACGAATTATAAATGTTATTGGCGAACCAATTGATGAACGTGGACCAATAAATACTGAATTTTATTCATTTATACATGCCGAAGCTCCTGAAATGATAGATCTTAATGTTAAGCCAGTGATGCTTGAAACTGGTATCAAGGTTTGTTTACATATTTACAAAAGGTAGTTATGTAATACATATAAATGTTTTAGGTAATTGACTTGTTAGCGCCTTACGTAAAGGGAGGTAAAATTGGACTGTTTGGAGGAGCAGGTGTTGGTAAAACTGTATTAATAATGGAATTAATAAATAATATTGCTAAAGCTCATGGCGGCTATTCGGTATTTGTCGGAGCGGGAGAACGTACTCGAGAGGGCAATGATCTATACAATGAAATGATTGAGTCTAAAGTTATTTCCTTGAACGATGATACGTCTAAAGTTACATTAGTATATGGTCAAATGAATGAACCTCCAGGAGCTAGATCACGAGTTGTTTTAACCGGTCTTACTATTGCTGAATACTTTAGGGATATTGAAGGTCAAGATGTTCTTTTATTCATAGACAATATTTTTCGTTTCACCCAGGCTGGATCAGAAGTATCCGCGTTGTTGGGTCGAATACCATCGGCGGTTGGCTATCAACCGACTTTGGGTACAGACATGGGTGAGTTTAAAAAGCTGTTCACATTATTTTAATTTGAGCACTAATGTAAAAACTTATAAAAAGGAATGATGCAAGAAAGGATTACAAGTACAAAAAACGGTTCGATTACCTCAGTGCAGGCGGTTTACGTTCCAGCAGATGATTTAACAGATCCAGCACCAGCTGCCACATTTTCTCATTTGGACGCTACAACTGTTTTATCTAGACCAATTGCGGAATTAGGTATTTATCCGGCAGTAGATCCGTTAGATTCATCTTCACGTATAATGGATCCAGCGGTTGTAGGTGAAGATCATTACACTGTTGCTCGATCGGTGCAAAAAACATTGCAAAACTATAAGTCCTTACAGGTTTGTGTTCTCTAAAAAAATTAAAACAAGTAAATTAAAAATACATTTTTATCTTTAATACTTAGGATATTATAGCCATATTGGGTATGGATGAACTCTCCGAAGAAGATAAATTAACGGTAGCACGAGCTCGAAAAATGCAACGTTTTTTATCGCAACCATTTCAAGTTGCCGAAGTTTTTACAGGCCATCCTGGCAAGTTGGTGCCAATTGAAAGAACTGTAGAAGGCTTTAAAAGGCTATTGAATGGAGATATGGACGACATGCCAGAAGTCGCCTTTTACATGGTAGGCGATATTGATGAAGCAATTGTTAAGGCTAAGGATTTAGCCACAAAAATTAAAGTTTAATTTAATGGCTTTTTCAGTCCCCGAAATTAGCTAACTCATTTTTGTTTGTTGAACACCAAATGTGTTTCTGTGCTTTGTTTAAGTTTGTTTTGATTACAAAATAGTAAATACATTGTTATTATTTTACAGAGAATTGTATGACTTTCTTGTATAATTCGATGAAAAAAAATATTTTATATTATAATTATTTTATATTATATTATATAAACTTATTATTTTTGCACTTAACTAAAAATAATTTTTAGTTTATATTTTCAATATATTTGTTGAAATTCATAATTGACATGCTTCAATTCATAATTGACATGTTTCTATTGTGACAAAAAAAGCTATAATAAAATAAAAAGGTTTGAGTCTTGAATATTTCGAAAATTTTATTTCAAATACCAATTCGTTTCGGAATTAAACAAGAAAAATAATCAAATTTTTATATTGCAGACCCAGTGAGTTAGAGCTCTTAACTCCAAAGTTAGTTAACACTCCTTTAACTTTGAGAATATAAAATGGGCATAAAAATTGCTTATTTTATTATTAATTATTGTTATTGAATTAATGATTGATTGAATATTCTATAAAATGTAAAGTAGTAGTGCTATGCTAGTAATGCAACTAATAAATAAAAAAAAATACATACTGTCCTCCAGCGAAACCTTCTCATACAATATTAGTCATCAATGACGCCTCCATAGGACTTTCGGACCAATGGCAGGTTACTACTGGGATCGACAAAGGAGTATGTCCTCTTCCAATTAAGTTTTACTTCTTTAACATTTATTAATTGCATTTAATGTGCATGTATAATTTTTACATTTTATATAGCGGCCCACTTTTAAGGTATTATAGCATTTTACACTATTTTCGTCTTTAGCATTAGCGATTTTTCTGTAATTCCATGAGTATGTTTCACAACCGAAAAAATGTTTTTTTGTTTTAATTGTTATACATAATTAAGTCTCTCCATAGATCATCGCATGTTGATATTTTCCGCTTTAGGTCGGAATCGTTTATACCGTTTATTATATGACGTATTATCTCAGTATATGGTAAACGTGTATAGGACCTATGGTGAACCATTACTTCGACGTTTAGTGCTTGAAATTCCTATATGAACATCAACAACGTTAGTTATTACTGCAAAATCTCTAAGAAGTTTAATACAAAAATCAGCATGTGCAACATATCCTAGCATACCAAAAATCTTCAGACAAATATTTTAAATTGTTTACTTACTGCAAGCCTTAAGCTTAAAAAATATTGTAGGTTATGTCGAAAAAGATATCGTAACAATTGTAGAAAGCACAAAACGCAACCCTTTTGAAAATATTGCGTGTATAAAATTATTTTAAACTTTTCATTGCAATTGTATAATAAACTTACTAAAAAATATTTTATTAACTTCCATAAATATTTTTATAAGCTATTTCACATAATTGTAGAATAACCTTGCGGGAATAATTAAATTAAATAATTATTAAAAAGCTTACTATCTCAATATTTTTATACGCTTTTCTATTTAAATGTAGAATAAGTTTCCCAAATATAAACAAATTTTGTTTTTCTTCACTTTATTTGTATAACGATGAGTCTTTCAATATATGTATGTATACATATCAAATTAAGTATTATTCAGATACTAATAAAATAAATAATTATTATTCAATATATAAAATGTAATGTTTAAATTGAATTTTTATGTTTTTCGTTTCTTATTTTTGTAGTTTAAGCGTTTATACGATTTTTTGCGAACTGGAAGAATGTTCGCGTGTGCTTAATAAATTACTTCTTTTGTTTGTCTTCTAACACTATATATATACTATTATAGCTATTTTGTAGTTTAATTATTATATAACAAAATTGCCGATTATCTAATATAGAAAACTCTCCTATCACGGTGTTAGTGGTTAAACTCCTCCGAAATGGATCGACCAAATTTCATTTTGTATACATATCGGGCAGGTCTGAGAATCGGACAACGTCTATTTTTCATATCCCTAAATGTTAAGTGGGCGTGGCAAATCGTTAAAATTTAATATTTTAGTACATATTGAACATAGGGTAAGTTCGTAGAGTCGATATCGACAATCCCACTAAAAATGGGCGTGACAACCCTCCCTCTTCAAGTGATACCTATAGCTTATTAGGTTTAGATGGTTAAAAAAAGAATTCGAAAGAAGGCGTGGCAAAGCTTTAAAATTTAATATTTAAGGACATAGTGATCGTAGGCGAATTCAATTTGGGGGGTAAGTTTGTAGTGTCGATATCGACAACCTCACCAAAAATCGGCGTGACAACACTCACCCTCTAAAAGATAAAAATAACAACATATGCACATACATAATAGGTATGTCTGTTAGTTTTTGTTTTGGAGCGATTACAACAACTACAACTTCGTCAGCGCTTTACACAGCGTATTACAATAAATTATAATGTGACCTGTTTTGGGCAATAAAAAATCAGTGTCGGGAGGGACGAAGTTCACAGGTAAAATTTAAAACTAAATGTGTACGCAAAATATTTTCATCAATATTTGAAAGCTGTAGAAACAAAAATAACGGCACATGAATGGAGAATACATTACTTTTTTCAAGTATTTTATTGCATCATTCAATAGTCGTAAGCCCACTTTAGAAAAAGTTGCTTGTAATAATTGTTTCTCAGGCATTGTTAAAAACTGTTTGCGTATTAAAATTCTATCAATATTAATAATTATTTATTAATAATTAATATTATTAGCATTGGAAAAACTTAATATTCACTTTTTACATCAGCTTATTTTTAAGTTCTATTGCAGTTTGGTCAAAATTTGGTATGCTGGGATTTGGTGCAACACAGTCAAGAGGTTAAAAAATTTCCATCTCCACTACAAACAGTTCTGTTGGATTTTACTTACGTGAAAATGTAGTTAATTTAATTGATAAAATCATATTTTTATGGACGAGCAATTACAAAGGTTCAAGTTTATTTTTAAAATTTAAAATTAAAAGACCTGGCAACATAAATTTATTAAAAAGTGGAAGAATAAAAAGCAACAATATTATCTATTTTTTACCTCCTGAAAATTTTTTTCATCTTAGCTGTTTAAATTTTTCTACAGCTTCATATATTGTAAAAGATAAATCCAAGAATTGTCAAATAATGGTATTTCAAACATTTAGGGTTCTATTAATTTATTAAAAAAGTATGTATTGGAAAAAGTTTTTAATCCAAGAAATTAATTTAATTTAAGAAAAATTAAAATGCTTCAAATTCAGATAGCAATAACAAAAGCAACTTAGTTGAAACTGTTTTAAATTTCATTAAAAATCCCTGTTTTTCAAACCATTTGCGAAACTTTGCAAACACTAATTTATCAATTTCGCTTTCTGAAATGCTTCTTTTAATTATGTTTATTCGGCCCAAACGAAAATGTGACCAATTGTTTTTCTATCAAGCATCTCCCACAGGTTTTCTATAAAATTTAGGATGGTTGACTGAGGTGTAACATACTCAAATCAGCTATTAAAAGAATATTCTTCTCAACTATTTCAGTTAGACCTATTCACAGTGTAGCAAAGTCTCCTGAAATGGCAGCAAATATCGCTGCAAGAAAAGTGCGAAACAAAACTTTAGGAACAAAATTACGCTACAGTATTCCCTTGATTTACGTTGTTTCGATTAACGTCGTCAAAAATTTTGTTTCCTTCAACTTCGATTAGAGTCGTTATTCGACTTACGTCGCCTCTGTTGTTTACAAACAAAATCAGGGGAATTCCCTCTTTAAAAAAACTTTAATACATAGAATAAAAATTTAATTATTTTAGTTTTTTTTTGTAAAATGTACATAACTAAATCCATCTGATAGTATGACTATTTATATCGTTTCGATTTACGTCGCCATTTTCCGGAACATTCTACGACGTAAATCGAGGGAATGCTGTATTTATTAATTTTCTTTCACATAAAAATATTCATGATTTAAAATTTAGCTTCAAAAGGTCTTATAAAAAAATGCGTTCGAAATCCTCCGAACGTCAAACAATGATCCAAAGCATGCATGTACAGGGCAAACACTTTAATATTTTCCAGCACCTTTGCATTTTGTTTAGTCGGTGTTTTTGTTCTACTCAACATCTAGCATTATTTACAGTGTCATCTACCAAATGGCAATAAAGTGTAGTGGAACCACTTAAAATTGACATTTATTAATTAAATCACTGGCATTTAACAACCGAAAAGCTGGCAGTTTTATTTAACGTAATACTTTAAAAACTTAATTAAAGTACAAAATATGATTGCCATACGTGAATATATATTTTTTTATAGTTTTATTATAGATATATGTAATGTAAAATACCGGTTTTATCTAAAGTAATTTTTTAATAAATATGTATGATACGTATGAGTCCATATTTTTTTAAATTTTATTAATATGCTTTTAATGTTTATGTACATACGGTGGCTCACAGCTTATTTCAACCAGCACCTTTAAAAAAATTAAACATTAAATCCTTATCTACTGTTCACTGTTTTCTGACAGAATTATTTTTTTTTTATGTTTTTTAAACATGTATGAAAAAAATGCTTTAATTATTTCGTTTTTATATAATTATGTTCATATTCATTTATTAACTAATAAAAACATCTATTAGCCAAAATTGGTATTGAATTAACTGGGAAAATCGATTATCCGGAATGCTTCAGGTCCCCTTTCTTATTGTGTCAGAAGTTTGTATATTTTTCTTCTTTTTCTTTTAAAACCATTTACGTGTTTTCTAAATAATTGCCAGGTAATTATAATTACGTATATTTTGATATCATATTTAATTACATTTAAGAATTTTGAAGTGTTTATAGATAAGTGCTATGAGAGTGAGAAACTGTATTGTGTGCAGAAAAACAATAAACAAATTAACTAGATCTCTTCGCATACCAAAGTGCGAAAAAAAGGAGTCAAAAATGGATCGCCATACGCGGAATGGCTTTAACACCGAACTCCCGCGTATGTATTGACCATTTTTCCCAGCCGCAGATTATAACCGCAGATCAAAACTATAGATTAATGCCAAATGCTTAACCTGTCATGCAGAATCAACAGAACGAAGTTTTGGCAGGGTATGTATATATACTGGCATACAAAAAGCCATCCTCTTTTGAGCGAACCTTAAAAACTTCAATAAAGGAACCTTCGCCTATTTTGGTCAGTCGACTGAAACATTGTTCAAAAAAAGTTTCATTCGATGAGCAATCATATGTCGAGCTTAATAAATTTTCTCCAATACAATTTTCTTATGAATGGAAAGTTATGGCATGAGTGTTGTGGTCACGATTAAAGTTGGAGTCAAAGCGTGATCTTACTTTTGGTAGTTTCAAACAACTTACAATAGCCAATATATTATATAAAAATAACGAATTATTTAACATTTTATTAAGAAGTAACGCACCTGTTTGTAATGATTTTGGTAAATTTATTTTTTCTTCCCATTGTCATTCTTTCGTCAGCTGTTTTTGACAAGATAATCACATCTCAATGCCTGTTGTTTTTGTATTGTTGTACTTATTGCAATACTAATCCCACCTTCTATGAATTCGCCTTAGGCAAGTGATCACAAGTTATTGAAACGCTGAAAAACCAATTTCAAACTTTCAATCAGAGTCTGTGGCAATACTTCGAGATAAAAAATAGTACATGAATTATTATATTTTTTAATGTACTTCTTATAATGAATTATTATTTATATTGTTACGAAAGTGGAAATAGTGTTAAGAGGCAAACCTGCATTCTGGGGGCTCAACCAGAATTTTTCTATAGAAGTGAAGTGTTTTTGTTCGTGTCAAATTAAAGTGAATAAGCATGTGAAAAAATAAAAGTTGAGTTAATTAGGAGAATAAGTGAATATCTTTTCGAAAAGAACAATAGTCTGGAAAACATAAAATATAAATTGCATCTTCTTTATTTAAAAATTTACAAAAAAAAGACTAATGAATAAAAATTAAAAGAGATAATTGAATGTATACAAGAAGCAAAAGAAATCAATAGAACTAATAATTTAAATAATCATGAACTGTGCAAATTGTTCGAAAAAAAAATAGTAACTGAACTATAAACTTTGATTGTATTGACAATGCATTGTACCCATCAAATTTCAAAAAAGGGGACTAGCACAAAGAAATAAAAATAATCTCATTTTTAAAATGCTACAGCGAGTACGATGTGAAACAGCTACATCTTTATAGCGAGTTCATTAAGCAACGAAAAGAAACGTTAATTTTAAAATTTTGTTAGCTAGTACTAATATATTCTGTCGGAAAGAAAGGGATGCATGGATGAGAAATTTTCATTTACTACAACAGCAGCAATTCTAAGAAGAGCGTGGGAGAAAAAAAATCAACTAACAGCAAAAGAAGTTCGTCGTGGGATCAGCCTATGTTAAGTTATTTTTTATCTATTTCATTTTATTTTTTTTTTTTTTTTGGATATGAGTAAGGTTCGATAAATTCTAATTGGATGTGTGTTTTATTGTTTTTGTGGAAAAAAATAAAACAAGAATTCATTTTTTGTAGTTATACTTTATATTTTTTGTTTTAATAAGAATTCAAATAAGAATTACCCTTTTGTCGTGTTATATGTATCTACTTTTATTTCTTTTGTTTTGTATCTACAATTACCTTTGACATAATATCCACAATATCTATAATTACATTAATAACATGGCATAAGATATATAGAAGGTAGTTTCATTCTCTCTTTATTTTTTAAAATAAGGTTTTTTGAAGTTTCATTTTCTCGCAAACCACGGTATATTTATAGACGGTAGCCGTAACTGAACAGCTGATGATGTTTAAAATGTCAAAATGTTGTTGTTTTTTTAGTGTTTGTTGTAGCCATTTTTATAAATTTTTTAACATTTTTCTTTCTATTGTTATTCGTCAGTCAGTGATGAATACACTTGGTCAGCTGTTTTTGACATTAGGCATACTCTTTACAAAAACAAAATCCCTGTTGTTTTTGCATTGTTGTATTTGTTGTACAGACGTTCCTACCTGTTATATAAATCTGCCTTGGGCTCGTAGTTTGGACGCCGTGAGAGCATCAACTCTCTTTTAGTTATAAATAAATATTAATTACACTAATAATTGAAAAGTGTTTTTTTTATAAGAGGCAAAACTACATACATTACATTTTATATAATATCAACAAATCATTAGGGACGATAAAATTGCCGGTCTTTTGATTACATGGTGCGATAGTGAAAATACACCCCAGTAAGTACATGGTCTAAGTTATACACTAGATTAAGTATAACTTAAAAATACTTTCTTTATTTTTCTCGAACCATCCAAACTTGTCTTATTTGACAAAAACTGTTTTTGATTTTTTCACACAAAATTATTGTTAAGCCAAACATGTTTCAACCTTTTTTACGAGATTTTGATAAATTATAATTAAATTTTTGTTTTTCTGATGCATTTACTTGAAATGGATATAGTTTCAACATGCATTCAGATAGTCGAAAAGCTGAATCGCCTAAATCGCCCTAAATATTGGATTTTGCATTTTTTTCTGAATTGAGATATCTCAAATATGAACGAATTATTACATCGACCGGGACACCCGATATTAATGTATAAGGATCGATATTGTGGGAACGAGCGGGAAGAGAGTAAAGTAAAATATTTGATGAGAAAGCGGGGAAAATAAAATACAAAGTAATTAGTTAAATAATGGAATTGTTATTTAATGTATACACAAAACGTACCTTCGGGTTGGGGGGTTGATCGGGTATTAGTTATCTCTTTTCTTTCATATTCATAACAATTCACAATTAGCAAGTAATTAATACACATGGTTGTAAAATACTTTAAACTAAACTTAACATTAGGGTGGTCAGAGTGAACATCCCGCTCCCCTTGCAACAAGCGGACCGAGACCTCACCTGGTCAGAGATCAATAAGTTTACAACGCAGGATAATTCAAATTAGGTTGTAAGTTCAAATAGAAAGAGTAGAAAAGAGAATTAAAAGGTAGATAAAAAACAATTCAAATTGAAAAGGAAATAATAGTAAACAGGAAAAGAGCTATTTGCTTAGCACGTTTATGACGATGGTACGCCCGATGCCGCATTAGAAACAGCCGCTACAGTCCCTTTACTGGTGGGAGGACTGATCTGCATACACACACGTTCTTTTGAGAGCCTGGTTGTGGGTTGTGCTCTTCTTCTTTGGTTAGAGTCAACAGTTGTCACCTCGAGGTTGTCGTTAGTAGGGCGTTCGACAGATAGCGCATGGGGTATTAAATGATATGTAAATGAAAAGAGAACGAATTAGATTTGCTCTTAGTAAGGTAGCAGCACGAGCTTCTCAATTGGCAATATTAGAACGCCATTGGCAGTTCGAACGCCTTTGGACAGAACGATGGTTGAATCTGTCCCACAAAGGTAAGATTCAGCTTCTTACGAAGTGATAATACCATTTTTGCCAATAGAGTTGCATCGCAAAGCTCTAAACGGGATAAAGTTTACACTTCTACAGGCACATCTTTTACTTTGGCAGCGAGCAAGTGGGTGACAAGTTCACCAGACGGGCTTAGGACTCTACTACACAGAATGGCAGCATAAGCTTTCTCAGAAGTATCACAAATTTGCATGAGGGTTAATCCTACCGATGTACGAATAATCATCGACAAACTCGAGCCATCTGTTAAACGTCATGGGTTCCAAACATTCGTCTAAATCTGTTTTGCCTTTACAAAGTTGTCGCAACTACGATTGTGGGTACCATTCACTCAACAGGGTCAAATAGCTTTGACTGTATCAATGCTCGCATTCCAACGTAAACCCAGACTTTTAACGGTGCTGGCGTCTGACAATTTTAAAAATTGGAAATCCAAGTGGATGTTCGGGTAGCACAAGAGAAAAGATGGGAGTTAAAACGACATGATGAGGTAAATAGTAACAGGGGGAGATTCAAATAGATTCGTGATCTACGCGGGGTTTAGGAAAGGTATTTCCCAATAACCTCCTCGTATTAGGTTGCAATCTTAAACGCACCCTTACCTGATCGACCAATACTCAAGCCTGTAGGGATTTTAGACTTATAGGGTAACGAATTTAATCCAATCGAAAACGGATTCGTTGGGTGATCAAAAGGTTTGTGAGGTCTTTTCGAAATCCGGAAAGCATTATCTGGGGGTACACATATTCACCCAACAGCAAATCCATATACGCATATTTAAAATCTGTTAACGGGAGATCGGGTGCATCAAAATCTGCATGCTTTGTCAACGAGCGTGTAGGGAATTGACCAGTGAGATTTACAACAATATATGCTTCCGTGGTCAATTTAAACGATGGATCAATGAGAGACCATAACGAAACAATAAAACAAACTTTCCTAGAGTTTGCTGCCACTGTGCTATTTAGGCCCACAATAGTGGTAGCAGGTGCCGAATAGGTTGGAAGATATAGTTTCTGTTGTAACTTTCGGGAGATGAAAGTAGCTTGAGACGCTGAGTCTATCAGAGCTCTCGCAGAAAACATGGTAATATTGAACCTTATATTAACGTTGGCAGTTCCTAACAGAACTTTTGAAGACGGGGTGGACTGTATTCGGTTGAAAAGGTCGGAAACCAGCGGATGTAGATGGGTCATTATCCACTTCATTTCGCTTTTGTACAGGAGAAGGCCAAGGGATTTTCAAAAACCTGTCTGGGGTAAAAGGGTTAGCGGGGTTATTTCCAGTCCTCGGTTCCTCCCGGGGGGAAGATTCGATCCGATGAAGTAACGAATGATGTTTTTGTTTGCAAATGTAGCAAATATTTGAGCCCTGGTATCCTTTGAACTCATGGGAGGCTGCCAAACAATTCGTTCAGCATTTATGCCTTTTAACGGTTGCCAAACAATCACTAACCGTCATTCTTAAAAAGTCCGATCACAAACGAATGGTGTGATTTTCACTGCAAACTGGACATTTTCTTTGAGGTAAGTTAGGGGTCACAGTTGTCCCAAAGGTTCTGAAGGTTCGAGAGTTAACAGAACTGCTTTAGGTTATTAACCCATGCAGTACCTTGGGAGAAATTGAGGCTGCCGATAATGTCCGACATTAATTCCAGATTTCGGTATCTTGCTCCACTTTGGTAGGTCGGAGCAAAACCCTTGAGACTGCTCCCAAAGGCCAAGAGTGTTCTTGGGAAATTTAATGGAGCATATATTATATATCTTTCTGTAAGTGGTCTGTTTATTTGTTTGTTAGTTGGTTTGTTTGTTAGCCAATCACGCCTGGACCGATTGGCTATTATAGGCGATGCAGATTATAGGCTAACCATTTTTCAAAATTTTTAACAAAAGAGGTGAAAAAATGGGACAACGGTAGAAAAAATGGTAATAGGTAATTTTTTACGATTTAGCTTGGTTAAGTTTCCCAGATAGCTATTGTTGGAGGAGTTTCGTTTCTAAAGTTGAAATAAAAAGAGGTCAAAAAATGGGAAAGAGGCTAAAAACGGGCAAATTGGGTGTATAGCCAATCACGCCTGAACCGATTTTCTTGAAATTTGGGATATTGATCGATCTTTTATCGGTGCAGGTTATAGGCAATAAATCTTTTCAAAATTTTGATCCAAAGGGAAAAAATGGGCAAAAATTAGTACTTTATGCATAAATGCTGTATTTTATCTGTTTTAAAGGTTTTTTTTACCATTTAGCTTGGTTAAGTTTCCTAAATAGCTATTGGAGGGGTTCCGTTTGTAAAGTTGAAGCAAAAGGCGTCCCGAACGGGGAAAATTGAGTGTATTTATATTTAGGACTAAGAGTACTCTGAAAACTGGGTTATTTCTTAAACCGGTCAACAACAAATAGCCACTGTTTTTTTTTTTTTTAATTTAAAAACATTTTTTATTTTTTAAACTAATCCAAACTGTATACCCGCGCAACGCCGAGTACAATCTGCTAGTAAATATATAAAGGAATAATAATTCGCTTATTATGTCTCTTGGAGAAAAAATATATATAAAATATATTCGTATAAAATATATTCGTAACAGCGGCCACCTTATACTTCGACAACCGTCCAGCTGTTTATAATGCGAGTACACAACAACAACACGCAAGATCACTGCACTCTATGTTGTTAGTAAATCTTTTTCCCCGTTTGTTTATGTTTACTTGCTCTTTGTTTCTCTTATATATTCACACTTCACTAAGTTTTATATTTTTTTATTTATTTTTTGTTAGCTTTACACTAATATTTTCCACCACAAAATTATAGTATATGAATTTTTACATACCTTCTACGAATTATTAAGAAAAAGGGATTCAAAAATGCAAATCCAAACGGTGACAGGGGTGTGGTTTCCAATAACAAAATATACAATGGGATGAACAATCTACAAAAGATTTTCAAATATTTTATCTTTCGGGGATGATCCGGCTCGTAGGACGAAAATGTGGGGATGAGTGGGAAGACAAAAAAATATTATAATTAGTTAAATAATCAAATTATTATTTATTGTGTACACAAAACGTACCTTTGGGTTGGGGGGTTGATCGGATATTAGATATCTCTTTTCTTTCGTATTCATAACAATTAGCAAGTAATTAATACACATGGTTGTAAAATACTTAAAACTAAACTTAACATTAGGGTGCCCAGCGTGAACAGATATCTATAGTCAACAACAGCGAAAAAAGCAACAGAGCACCACCCCTTATAATTGAAATAATAAAAAGCTTCCGATGCAGGAGGATGAATCTCAAAAAATTAATATAAAGTCTTTCCTTTAGTTCTTAGATTATCAAAAATATATATGTATACCGATCGCTCCAAAGCATTGTGGAAACCCAATTTGATTAAAATTGATTCTATTATTTTAGTCTCATTTACAAAAATTTGATGGTAAATATTCTTCTGGAAGATTTTGTCAAACTTTATAAAGTTCTAGTAGTATAAGGCATACTAGTCTCATTTACAAAAATTTGATGGTAAATATTCTTCTGGAAGATTTTGTCAAACTTTATAAAGTTCTAGTAGTATAAGCATACAGTAGCTTTGGATACTCCAAACATGTGAGCTATTGAAGCATATTCAGAAGAAGAAATAAGACAATAAAGGGTTATTGCAATAAGTTTTTGAAGTGGTATACATTTTCTAAATGTTGTATCAGTTTTGTTCATAGGTGTTAGCTGTAAGCATAACAACTGAAAAGTTTGACGGCTGATTTTAAAATTTTCGATGAACATATCATATGACATATTAGGAAAGTCCTCCTCCCAGAAAGACCAATTTGCATTATTTTTTGATATCTTATATTCAGCAAATGCTGAATTTTTTTTCGCAATAATGTCCTATATTTTTCATTTTTGTTTGGTATTAAACTACATTTGGAAACATTATTATTTTTATTTAAATTTCAGTCAGCTGTTTTTGTTATTAAAATGAAATCTTGCTACTGTCAAATAAATCCAGTGTAAACAATCTAGATTTTAAACAAGATTTTAAATCTAATTTACTAGATTTCGCTGTAGTATAAATTTCAACACTCTTGAGTTTATGGGAGAGAGGAGAAAATCGAGCGGGTGTGATTTCAGAATTTCATGTATTCGGAAACTTGCTTTGTATATACACAGAGTTGTATTTGATTTCACATTTTCTTTTTCGCATAGTGGAGTTAACACTTTGACTGCCTCTGCAACTTTCAGAAAACTGGCCATAAACGACAATTTGATGCTTTCAAAAGGCAAACATGATGTTTTTTAGAAGAAAAAGTGGTTTAGTGAGTATCAGATGACTCGTAATTAGTCAACGTGTTAATATAAAGCTCTCTTATTTAAAATATCATTAGTGTTTGTTTATTTTGCGTTTGAAATCAAAACATTCGCTAAAGAAAAATTTTAGCGCCAAACAAATCAAAAAGTTGAAAAAATAAAAAATATCAAAAAGAATATAATTTAATTTTTTAATTTATAAAAAATAAAAATAAATTTAAATAAAGCAAATATATTAAAAAATAATAATACATAAATATATAATATATATAATATAATAATAACAAGTATAATATTTATACAATATTTGTCTTGTGTTTTGACCTAATTCACAATGCCAAATAAAGTTACAACTGTCAAAAACAGCAGAACGACGCGATAAAAGAAAACAAAATTTCTGAAATTAATTTTTACGTGCAAAAGCGGAAGAAAGTTTAAAAGTGAATGCAAAAAGTTTTTCACACTTGTTTCGAAACTAATGTCAACGTGCAAAAGGCGCCTAAATACATCGGATTATCAACAACAATCACACATTGTTGTACAATCGTCCACCAATACACTCAATACAACGGCTTGTGTGAATTGACCAAGTATAAAAGGATTAGTAACTGTTTGGAAATGTAAATATCTTTTCTGTGTAAATCATGTGACTAGTATATACTTTATTAGCTCTTTGCAAAACTAAAACTCATGGTACATTAAAGAACTGCAAAGGATGAAGTAAACTAGGGGTGTGGCTGACGCAGTAAACTAGGGGTGCGTTAGCCATACCAGTTGCAAAAAAGTGACGACTAATGAATTCATTATTTTCATTTCTTTATTATATTTTTTTTTTTTTTCAAATATCAAAATGATAACTATTAACAGTATGTAAATATGTATTAAAATTTTAATTAATAAAAATATTTTTTTTTTCAAATCTTTTGCAATCTTTTCTAGAACATTAAGCGAATGAGATAATTATTTAAGAAATTCACATAAGTTGTTGATTTCTAGTGAAATCGATAACATTAGTTATAAAATAAAAATTATGTTTGCTTGTGAAAAATATGCATCAATTTGGTAATCAACTGTGACCCATATACACGTTAACCGTGACCGATATATGCACAAATTTCACTAGCAACTATGAACAGTTTTCTACTCAACTTTCAGTCACCTTTATATTTATTTTATTTATTTATTACGATTTTACAATCTAGATACTAAAATATAAACATATAATACTTTATTAACAATTATTTTTACAAAAATCTCTAATAGCCCATTTACACTATATCGAAATCTAGTAGATTAGATTTCAAATCTTGCTCAAAATCTAGATCGTTTACACTGGATTTATTTGACAGTAGCAAGATTTCATTTTAATAACAAAAACAGTTGACTGAAATTTAAAAGAAAAGAATAATATTTCCAAATTTAGTTTAATACCAAAAAAAATATAGGCATAGATTTCAAAAAATGTTGCAAATGCATTACTATTAGATGTAAGCATATGCAATATAGGTAATAATAAAAATATTAATCCGCAGGTTAGTCACGAGTCATTTTGGGAGGAAGATGTTCCTTATTTAGTTTATTTTTAACCCTTATCCTGTATTTCAAAAATATAACAATTTTATTTTTCTACATTCATTACATATAACATTGATCTGAGAATGCTTTCTTCAAATGCATTTTTGACATTCGGTACATTTATTTGCATATTTGGTGCTTTTAGAACGATTTGGACAAAAGTAATAACTTCAAAAACACATTAACGAATAATATATTTACACTACTTATTCTCTTTTTTGGTTTTGTTGCAGTTTGTAATGTTGCGCCTTTACATACTTTTTTTGCTAGTTATGAAGTTGACAAGACACACAAAATTGTTACTAAGCTCATAACACATGCGAAAATTGATTATGTTGCATTGAGCAATTTTGACCTAAAAGTACCATTTGCGTAAGTTTTTTTACACACGCTTTGTGAAAAGCCCTACAAAGATTATGTTTTAAATTGTAATAGCGTTCACTAAAATTATAATTGTACAAAAGTTGAGTATTTAAAGAATAAATGAGGAATAAAAACTGTTCGGGCAATTTTGACCCATTAATACAGGATAAGGGTTAATTTATTTTTATTTTGTTTGTTTTTATTTTGAATTGAAATGTCATTTTTTTCCTGCACAGGGTTGTATTTTGAAGTACTATTTGGCAAAACACATAGTTGCATTCCAATTTTTAGTAGATTTTGAGTCGATTTTGCCGAAATCTACTAAATAAGTAGATTTTGTTTTGTATGGGAAATCTAGTTAAAATCAACTAGATTTGGCTCGAAATCTCATAAGTACTAGATTTCGCTGTAGTGTAAATGGGCTATAAGAAATTTCATAAATACATTAATATTTTCACAATTTTTTATGTTACTTCGTAACTCATTGTATTTTTTTAAACCTTTATATTCTAAACAATTCATATCTCTACACGTTCTCATATATGGTAGTCTGTAATTTTCTCTTCTGCTTGTATTGTAATTATGGATATTATTATTATATTGCAATTTCTCATTCAAATATGTAGGACAAAGTCCTAACTGTGATTTAAAAAGGACAGTAGAGCAGGTTAGATATATGTTTAATAGTCGAAAGATTCATATGTTAGAAAGAGAACAAAATCACACATATACGAATGTTTTCAAATCGAGTTTTTCATATTGTCCTTAATAACTTGATGGGAATGAGTAACGTGTGTACACATCACAAATGGCCGCCATTGCTCTGATAGGGATGTGTTACATAACACGCAATAAAATTCCCTCTTAAATTTTTAGATTTGTTGTTTATTGAGAACAACATAATTGATTCTATTTGCATGAAAAAATGACTAACAGCCTGGTAAAAAGAGAAATAAAATTAGAGTCCTTTTGCACGTTGAGTTTGTTGGAGAGAGGGGAAGAACAAGCGGGGGTGATTTCACAATTGCATGTACTCGCAAACTTGCTTTGTTCTTTATTCGTATATACACAGAGTTGTATTTGATTTCACATTTTCTTTTATTTTTTGTTTCGCATAGTGAAGTTAACACATTCACTGCCGCTGCAACTTTCAGAAAATTGGCGAAAAACGATAATTTGATATTTTCACATTATATTACTAAAAACTATTTTTAGATGGTAGATATCATCAAAAAGCAAAAATGATGTTTTTTAGGAGAAAAAGTGGTTTAATATGAGTATGAGATGACTCGTAGTTTGTCAACATGTTAATATAAAGCTCCCTTATTTAAAATATCATTACCTTTTATTTATTTTGTGTTTGAAATCAATGCATTTGTAAAAAAAAAAAATTTAGCGCCAAAAAAATTAATTAATAAAAGGTGAAAAAATAAAAATCAAAAAGAATATAATTTAATTTTTTAATTTATAAAAATCAAAAATAATATAATTTGAATAAGGTAAATATATTAAAAAATAATAATACATAAATATATAATATATTATAATATAATAACAAATATAATATTCATGTCTTGTGTTTGAACCTAAATCACAATGCCAAATAAAGTTACAACTGTCAAAAACAGAAGAACGACGCGATAAAAGAAAACTAGATTTGTGAAATAAATTTTTTGGTGCAAAAGCGAAAGAACGTTTAAAAGAAAATGCAAAACAGTTTTTCAAATTTGTTTGGAAACTGATTTCAACGTGCAAAAGGCGTCTTACGTTATCTTGATTGTTCTCATTTACCCAATGGTCAACACAAAAAAGTTTTTCAAATTAGTTCGTTATTAATTATTTGCTACCATCTTAAGCAATGAATTTTTCTAAGTGTAGTTAGCTGTGGGCAGCTGTTAATGGGAAAGCATTTAATCAGACAGAGTGAACACAGTGTAACCGAGTGAGTCTGTGGTGCATATTACGTATAAATATGTTAAGAATTACAAACTTTTCAATTAATTTACGATTTTATTCAATTAAACATGCAGCGAAAGAGCCAATTAAGTACACAGCCACTATCAATTTGCCGAAAACAAAATTTCCAGCACGTTTGTCTTCTGTCAAAAGACAGGAATTAGAGAATAAATATGTATCTGTGAGTAGATCCTCACTTAAACGTAACTACAACTGTTAATATGGAAATTTTTAATTAAATGCAGACAATATTTGCCAAAACCTATGAATATCAAGAAGAACAACTTATTGAACCAGCATATATTTTGCACGACGGTCCTCCATATGCTAATGGGGACTTGCATATGGGACATGCCATTAATAAGGTTTGTATGCAATGTTCGAGAAATATATCGACATATCGCTCCTTTATTGCAACATTCATATCTCAAAATAACTTGAACTTGGCAAAATGCGATTTAAGTTTTCAAGACATAAGTCCCATGATCTAATTACCGCAAACAATTTTTGCTATAACTTTGGTTCAGTTTGGGATATAAAATTGATTTTTTTTCAACATGTACAGAAGGTCTAAAAGAGCAGTTTTGCTTAAGTAACTACAAATTTTTAATTTTTTGAGATATGACTATGTTGCAATAAAGGAGCGATATCTAAGTAGTTTAACTGATTATGTGTATATTTTTTCTTCAGATTCTTAAAGATATCACTGTGAGACACCACGTTGTGAAAGGTCAAAAAATAAATTATATACCTGGTTGGGATTGTCATGGCCTGCCTATAGAATTGAAGGCTTTAAATTCAACAGGCGAACAAGATCCAAATGTTATACGTTCAAAGTGTAAACAAGAATTTGTTTTGAAAATAACGCTTTCAATATTTACATTCATGTTCAACATATAATTCCAGCTCGCCAATTTGCTTTAGACGCTATTAAAAGACAAAAGGATGAATTTAAGTCATGGGGCATTCTAGCCGATTGGAACAACAGCGAACGTTTATATTTTACTTTTAGTTCAGATTTCATATGTAATCAGCTGCAATTGTTTTTAGATTTCTTTAGGAAAGGTTTAGTCTATAGAGACTTAAAACCGGTGTACTGGTCCCCCTCATCTAGGTACTAGTTTGCAATTAGGGATTATTTTTAATTAATTTTAATTTGCAGAGATTATTTTTAATTAATTTTAATTTCTATATCTTAGGACTGCCTTGGCAGAAGCAGAACTTGAATACGACAATAAATATGTTAGCCCTTCGGTTTATGTTCGTTTCACCTTACAAAATTTACCGCATTCCGTTGAACTTAGCGAAGATAAGAAACTTTTTGCATTAATTTGGACCACTACACCATGGACATTAGCGAGTAACCAGGCTATTTGTTTCAATTCAACTTTAAAATATTCCATAGTTGAAATAAACCACAATGGAAATACCGATTTATATTTATTAGCATCCAACTTAGTAGAGGATATTGTAAAAGATACGAATCTGAATTGTGTTATTAAACAAACTATACCCGGTACAAAACGGAATATAATTAAGATGAGAGCTCTAAGATTACATTTTCGCCATTATAGGAAAATATTTGGAAAACTGTACTTATCAGCATCCTATTAATAGAAATGAAGACTCATTGCCATTTCTGGAAGCGTCCCACGTACAAGCCAACAAGGGAACTGGATTAGTTCACACTGCTCCAGCTCATGGTCCAGATGATTTTTTATTGTGCTTAGCCAAGCGCTTACCAATAGTAAGTAAACAGTTTATTGTTTCCTTTAAGTTTTTAATAAATATGGTGTATAAAAGCTTTAAAAATATTTAATCTTTAAAACACTATTTTAAGAATAAATATTTTACATAATTTCTATGCTTTTATTATATTATAAGCAAAGTGTAAGTTGAAATAAATTTTGATCGAAAGTTTAGCTTTTTGAAATAATAAGACAACTCGAATTTTCAGTACTTCATAGAATACATCAAAAAAGCGATTTCAAAGAAAGCTGAGTTACGCTCTCCCTATATTAAGCATTCAATATATTTCTATTACTCTAACATTATATTTCAGTATATTAATTGTATGGAAAATTTCTTTTTTAGAAATCATTAGTAAACGAAAGTGGATTTTATAATGCATCTGCTCCAGTATTTTTAAAAGAGAAAAATGTACTCAAAGAGGGCAACACTCTTATACTAGAACATTTAAAGAGCGAGATATTATTTTCTGGCACATTAACACACAGTTATCCCCTAGATTGGCGCACTAAGGAACCTGTTATAATAAGAGCTAGTGAACAATGGTTTATAAACACTTCTGAATTAAAAGAAAGAGCCTTGTTGGAGGTAGCATAACGTGTATGGAATAAAATCTTACTCATAATTTTAATAATTATTTTTTATTTGTTTTTAACAAGATTGAAAACATAGAAATATACCCACGAGTTAATTCAGAAGCTAATAAAAACGCTTTGAGAACACAAGTAATGAAACGTCCCTATTGGTGTATATCTAGACAAAGATCATGGGGAGTGCCCATTCCAGTATTCTATGAAAGAAAAACTAAGAAAGTTATTTGTAATGAGTAAGTATGAAGTTTTTCAAAATTATATTAAAAATTATGTTATTTTATTAATAATTTTACCGTATATTTCAAGAGATATTTTAAATCATATTTGCCAATTGGTGAACAAAGACGGTAACATTGACTTTTGGTGGTCAAAGTCCGTTCAAGATCTTTTACCGAAAAATTTATTAAGTAACTTAAACCTTGATGCCAGCGATCTTGAGAAGGGTACGGATATCTTTGATATATGGTTTGATTCTGGTAGTACGTGGTCACATGTTTTAAAAGATAAACAAATTGCGGATTTATATTTGGAAGGTTATGACCAATTTACTGGATGGTTTCAATCTTCGCTCCTAACAAGTGTTGGTGCCCGAAACTGCTCTCCATACAAGTATATTACACATTTTTATAGTCTGAATTTTCCTTAACTACTACAATTTTTTCAGAGCAATATTTGTGCATGGCTTCACAGTGGATGAGAAAGGCCATAAAATGTCAAAATCCTTAGGCAATGTTATTTCACCAAAAGAGATCCGTCGAACACATGGAGTTGATGCTTTAAGGTTAGTTATTGTGCTTTATAAAGTGTACATTAGTGGTGCTCCAAATATTTTTTAGATGGTGGGTAGCGTCACATGGTACTCAACATATGGCTATTACTGTTAGTGACAAACTATTACAGCAATCAGCGGAAAGCCTTCACAAAATTCGTCTAATTCTGCGATATTTGAATGGCGTAATTGGAGATAAAATTAGTGAAGATAAGTGCAAAACGTTCGAAAAACAAATATATTTAAATCGGTACTTACTAAGCAAGTTAGTCGATCTTGAAAGCGATGTATGAAAATGTTTAAACTGAAAATTATGTTTTTTTTACCATTATTTTATTTTTATTAAAGGTTTTCAATTCTTATGGTCGTTATGAGTACAATCGAGTCGTTGCTACTATTCAAAATTTTGTAACTAACCAAATATCAGCTGTATACGTAAATTTAATAAAAGATCGCTTGTATTGTGGTACATTAGAAGAAATTGAAGGCATACGGTTTGTATTAGGAAAGTGTTATTCCATTCTAAACAAGACTTTATGGCCTATCGTTCCTTTTTTGGTGGAAGAAAGTTGGAGTTATTATGGTAAGGAAATTGCTATATTTCGGAAACATTAAGATCATTTTTGAATATATATTTATTTTGTTTTTTAAAGACGACTCCTCGACTTTCTGTCAGCAGAAAATTAATGCAGACAAAACATGGAAAAATTGCTTAGTAGAAGAAGTTTGTGATACTGCCTTGGATCTAAAAAGGTGCATTAATCAGAAGGCTACGGAAAAGAATTCTTGGCTTTCAAAAGTTACTCTAAATTGCAGGAATAATCAATTTGAGTTACTAAAACATTTGCAACCAACTCCTGGGCGTGAAATGCATGATTCAGAATTATGTGAAATATTACAAGTTGGTTCAGTAACTCTAAATAAAAAATCTGATGCATCTTTAGAGTGGGATATTGAAATTAAAAACATTGAAAATTCAATTTGCCCCAGATGTCGGCGTCATGTAGTTCTGCATGAACATGATCTTTGTGAACGTTGTCAAAGAGTTTTAGAATTACAAAAATAAATTATTTAATATTTATGTAAATATAAATGGTGTATTTGTAAACTTCTAGGAAACTAGAAAAACTTTCTAAACTAGAAACTTTGTAGGCACTTCAATAGAGAATCCCTTAGTTTTAATCGGAGTGACTGCTTTCCCCCACAAACAATATGTGTTTCATTTTCATCGAACTTAATTGTCGTATCTTCATTAACCAAATGCAGCGTTATAATATTTCCTTGTCTTTCCATTTTGATGTTGGTAATACCGTCCTGTGTTAGCCGCTTAATTAACATATCTACATCTAATGTACCGTATTCGTATTTGACATTTTTCAGAACATCTTCACGTGTTGGAGGCGGCGATTTATTACTACCAGATGGTTTATCATTGGTTTCTTCACTGCACGGTTTTATATTATGCACATTATCCTTTACTTGCAATATTCCTGTTATTGTTGATATGGTCACTCCATTGCCTACATCACGTGGCACAATTTTTTGTGCCATTTCAGAAGTTAGAAATACTCGATCTAGTTTACGTTTCAATGGCAAACGTATTATTTCTCCACATTTAAATGTTATAATTTTTTTGTCCTAAAAATATTTTATTTTATTCGGAATATAAGAGTCATATTTAGGCAAAAAGACTTACTGGTTGTTCTATAAAGAGACTTGCAGCGTTCGGGTGAGGCTTAGTGTAGGCTTCGGGTATAACAAGTATACTTGGTTTCAGTTCCTTAATCAGTTTATTCGCTTGTTGATAATTTAAGGATGTATCTATGGGACAATAGAATGCTTTCATAGCCAAGGGTTGAAAAGGAGCCAATACTTGCAGATATGGGAAGTCGGGTTCTGGAATCAATTATTTTTGTGCGATAAAAATGTTTTTTAGCGGATAAGGAAGCAGGCTAATTACCGGTAAATATTATAGAATTATTCGAATTATTTCCCCACATTTCGATAAAATGCACCGCATCACCAAACCGTAAACTTGGATGGCCACAAAATACTACGCAAGGCTTTGATAAGAAAAATCGGTTTTATAAGAATAAATTAAGTTTATTGCTTGAAATACCTGCCTGAAATCTTTACTAAATCCATCTGAAAACACGTGTTTATAATGTTTTAGTTTTGAGTTACGCAAATAAAAGGCATGTGGAAAAGGATCGTCTGGAAGATACACCTTATTTTGTTTTGCTGAACTTAGCCACTCAGCTAAAATATTGGAATATGCCAAGGAACTGTCAGCGACCGGTGAAATAAAAAACATCGGCACATTATTCAGACCAGCATTCTCTAAGTTTTGCGTTAGACATTCAAATAAATCGTACACAACTCCCGATGGATAACAGGGTATTAGTGCTGACCCATTATTACGTATTGTCAGCGCTGGAAATAAGAGCATTATGAATAAAATTCTGTGTTAAGAGTTTACTTTAAAAATTAAACTGTGAAAATTTTAAAACTAATTTGCATCTGTTGTGTTACTTTATTTATTGTTTATATTGTAAATGCATACATGACGAGTATATAAAAAGCTTAGGAAGTCAACTTGGGGCATAATTTTTCAATTTCTTTAATAAATTCCAGATTATGGATGGATTTACATGTAAGAGTTAAATGAACAATTTCAAAGAAAAAAACTTAAGATAAAGCAATGAAAGAAGCTTATTAAATCTGCAAGTGGGATTTGACGTTGAGCTCCATGTGTCCCACTACTCAGTCATGCAACATGGGTGATGTAGAAGCTATTCGGTAGCCGGTAGAATTAGCCTTCGTTCAGACTGGTAACATATGCATATAATAAAATAAAAATTGTTTTATTTGGAACAACCTTTTACTTAATTTTTCATAATTTTTGATACATATCAAAAAAGCAGTAAGGGAAGTTCTAAAGACAAGTCAGTCTAGTGAATGTTTACTAATATTGGATATCTTTGTGATTTCTATTGAATATTATACTAAATATTATTAGTATTCCGCAAAAGCCTAATTTAGCATAAACATACGATTATTTAAGAATATATATGCATTATTGATTTCTTATAATCAATGAGATGTTGGAGATAATTGGCAACAAAAATAGTCTAATTTCTTTTAAAAACTCACCCACATTCATGCATAATTCACCCAATTTAGTATCTGGATTGACTGTAGGTGCCTGAGTCAAACCGGCCATGATTAAAACGTCTGCATGCTTCAATGCAGACTGATTTATTGGCCGCGGATGAGTTGTCAAAGTCGACGAGCCGCTGACATAACAAATTTTTTCATGGGCTGTACTAAGAACCCAATTACTCGATCCCAGACAATAACCTGAACTTACGGGAGTAGCAATAAACGCTCCCAAGATATCCAATTTCTCATCATAACCCATTATTGTTACTCTAGCTAAACTGTTTTGCACATCACGCAAACTGAAAATGGTTTTCCACTTTTTCGGACGAAAGGCTTCGGACAGCGGTGATGGTAGTAAGTGCAACATATCCTTCCATAGTTGCGCAGTGCTCGCCTTGGGAGCCACTTCAATATATTCCACTAATTCTTCCAAGAAAAATCGTCCAATTTGTAATGTTGGTTCTGTTGCATAAACTTTGCCTTTAAATCCCGTATGTTCTGTGATATAAGGTAAAGCCAACATATTTAAATAGTTTGATATTAAAATGACATCAATTTCGCTAAAATCCATCATTTTATCCATGGGTAGCGTAAACTCCGGCGAAGAGTCTACAAACACTCTTCCACAGCACTCCTTAAGTTCTCCATCCATTTGGGGATCATGCTCCCGATTCGGTATCCAATTTGGCAAATTCGATAGTTTCATGCTTTGCACGAATGGAAGCGGTAAAAAATTTAAAACTGTCTGTTCTGTAAGGCCACAATCTAACATTATTCTTAAACCCTTGAAGGTGATGACATAGCAAGGTTTGGCCAAGTCATTACTAAGGCAGTACTGAAAATATCTCACCATTAATTATTTGTATTCGAACAATATTATAAACTTTGTCTTTTTCTTACCAAACGCATTATTTTCTAATAAAAACGAACAAAGCACCTATTAATCTATTTCTTCTATAGTTTGTAGACACCGCTAAATCGTAAACAAGCTCATTAGATTATCAGCTAACCAATAACAAAAAGTACTGTTTAAATATAAGTATTTGTTATTGCATGGAAAAGTAACACGAAAAAAATTAATGTTATAACCGATATTGTTGGTTACAGATCTGTGGCATTAAATATTATTTTATGTCGAAATTTCGTGTTTAGAGATTTTAAGGGATGTGTCTGAAATTATTAGAAATATTTCATTAGGTTTTGTCGTTTCACCCACAATATAATCAGTATCGAAAGCACAGTGGCGACAATTATGACGTTTGAAAAACGCTAAAATCAGCAGTTTTAACCCTCCCCATAGACCGACAAAAAAGATTTTAAAAGTTTTTGCGAAACAAATGTGTTAGAAGCAACAGATATGCAGAGTGCAAACTGGCGGATAAAGTGGAAAAATTAAATGTAAACAAACATTTATTTTGAGTTAAAAATATGTAAATATTTAATTATTAATCGATTTGTATTTTGTTTTTGGTCGCAATAAATATAGTTTCTTGTGCAAAAGGAAAGTAAGAAGCTAAATATATTAAGAACAAATAAGACATATTGCATATAAAAATTTTTTCTTGTAGAACTTTATATATATTACCAGTATTTATTAATTTCTTGAATGAAAAAGTTAAAATTCCGTAATTTTTCATTATTAATGGAACTCCTAGCAATTTCCCTTCACATTGAAAAAAGTTCCGTGTGCAGAAGCTATGTAAAAATAAAAACATAACAAAATATATACTCGTAACTTTTTGTATCAGGAATTTGTGAATATACCTCTAAATTGGTTAAATAAAAAGTTAGTGACGACAGATGAAAGGTGTCATAAAAAATACATTAATTCCGAATTACGTTTTCCTAATAAAACGATTCATATTCTTCCAAAATTATTCTACAAAAATATTATAAATTTCTACCAAAATAAAATAATTAAAATCCACCCTGAATAAACAAAACAGACAGGCAGTCAGAGAGGGACAGAAATACTTTTTGGTTATATTTGCTGTCTCTTTCTAAGTGAAGAGTTAAACGTCAAAAGCCCCGTGACGTATCTGTTTATATCAGTAATCGAAAGCAGTGACATTTGAAAAAGGCTCTTAACATAAAAGCATAGGCCAAACTAGAGGGGGGAAAAAATGTTAAAAGTTTTTGTGAAGCATGTGTGTTAGAAGCAACAGATATACATGGTGAAAACTGGCGGATAAAGTGGAAAACTTAAATGTAAATAAACATTTATTTTGTGGAAAATTTGGGATATTTTTTAATTTTTTCAATGAAAATTTTTAAATTTCGTAAATATTTAATTATTAATTCAAATTTGTATAGTTTTTGGTTGCAATGAATATAGTTTCTTGTGCAAAAGATATGTATGAAACTAAATATATCAAGATCAAATAAGTCATATTGCTCATAAAATTTTTTTCTTGCAGAACTTTGTGTATATTACCAGTATTTATTAATTTTTGGATGAAAAAGTTGAAATTCTTAATTTTTTTATTATTATTCGAACTCTTAGTAATTTCGCTTCACAATGAAACAAATTTCGTGTGTAAAAGATAAATAAAAAGAAAAATATAACAAAATATATTCTCATAACTTTTTGTTTCATGAGTTTATGAATATACCTCTAAATTCACTAAGTTAGTCACAATCAATGAAAGGTGACACCATATACGCTAGTTCCGTATTACGTTTCCCCAATAAAACAGTTCACTTCCTTTCAAAACTATTCTCTTATTTTACAAAAATATAAATTTCTACCAAAATAGAAAATAAAAACCCACCCTAAAAATTATCAAACATAAATAAACAAAATAGACAGAATTAGACAGAGACAGAAATACTTTTTGGTAATATGTGTTGTCTCTTTCAAATTTCGTTTCTGTGTATTCTGTGGTTTCACCATGAGTATGGCAGACTTCATAAGCTTAGTTTACAATGCAACACTCCAAAGAAATTCAATTACAAAGCAAAGCAATGTTTTATTGTACACTGCCTTGTCAAATAATGAGATGACATTTTAATACATTTATGAACGCGAAAATTTTTGATACTTGTATGACTTAAAATTTTTGTATTGTTTATCGATTAAACATCAATTAAGGGAAACCCTGTATAATAGTAGCGGTTCTTTTTTATGTATTTTTGATCTCTTTCCTTTTTCATTTTTTCCATATTCTTTGTTCATTACCCACTTAGCAGTAAGAATTTTTGCTTTTATATAAACACTCTTGTTTTGGCAATGAATTAGAGAAGAGTGACCCTTAGTATTAAACATACATTGTGAATTATAAATAAATTAAACATTAAAAAAAAGTGTGAACAGACATAAAACAATGACACAAATTAAATCTATGTAAAAACATACAACAAAGACATAAATTGAAATTAAACATAATCGAAATTAAAATAAAACAATTTTGTAAAACAAACAACATAAAAAATATATATAGAACTTTACACTGAAATTAATAAATGAAGTAAAATTAAAAAACTAACAAAATCAAACGCATTTCTTTTTAAACAAAAATCAAGAACAATAAAAACGAACCAGTGCAACATCAAACATTAAACATGTATAATTTAATTTTTTTTAATGAATACTCAGACAAAATGCTGCCTTGTTTTGAAAACCGCTTTCGATTTGGATGATATTAAAAATTCAATCAGCACTTTGATTAAAAGTATTTTAAACAAAAGAAAGTGTCGTCGTAGAGCATTACATATTAACTAGCCAAGATGCAAAGAGAAAAATGTCTAAAACTTTAAATTTTTTTAAAATTATTGCAATCATGCAGGACGATGTTTTTATTCTCATTTTCAAATGAGGAAAAATACATTTCAGGTATTTATTACCAAATAGTATAATTTGATAAAACTAATTAATATTTAAAATTTTAAGAAATTACAGGTATATTGGAATAACGTTACAAAAAGTATTACAAATAACAATTTAGAAACTGAGCAATAGTTGTTCTTTTATTTGTACTTACAATATAAAAAAAATTAAATTACCACAAATCTGCCATTTCTATTACAAAATTTTTGCCGCCAATAAATGTAAATGTTTACAAAGAATCACAAGTAAAAACCATGCACGAAATTGACAAATAATGCGCACTGAAAAGCATTACTAAACAATAATGAACATGACGCATTGTCAAAACAAATTCCACTGCTTTTATAAACACCATGTATTTACAATACAGTTACATTGCAAACTGCGTTTATGAAGTCAGCCTATAAGTGAACGTTCAATGTCCTCATTCAATGTTTTATTTTACACGTACGTACGATCTGTCAAAACGCCAAGGAACTGAAAGCTGCAACCAAGTTTTTATTCAATTTTCATGTACGAACATATACATACCAGCTCTTTTTTGTTAATAAAAACTATGTGTTAAAAATTTAATGGCAAAAACTGTTCGTGAAATGCCAAAATTCTATCTTCTAATTCAGTTTTATTTAACTGTTTGAAAAAGCAATCAGTTTGGCATATTTGTTTTATAATCATTTTAATTAACACAAGTTTACAAGTTTAGTTTTCTTTACACTTTAACAAACGTACAATAACAAAATAATCACCGCACCACCTGACACGTCAAGCTGATTCCCATTCTTCTATTTCGTGTGTCAGAACAGAGAGCAACGTTTGCATCTTAATACTAGATTTGCTGGACAATGTGTCGTTGCCGATGATTAAGCTTGTATTCAAAATTTGTACCAGATAAGTCCCGTTCCGAACTGAGGTCTATTCTGAGCCTTTTATTAAATCTTTGTAGTTTCTTAAATAAATAGTGTAATCTGTAATCATGTCAGCAATTTGTTTTTCTGTTACAGATGATTTTTTGCAAACTGCGTCCTGGTTTATAGTTGAACATGGACTTTTGACAATGTACACTTCATTGCGACTTATTAAGATTTTATTATATGGACGATCAATTTGTCTGCCTTTCTGAATGGTTGCTTTGGCCATAAGTAGTAGATAAGGATTTAACTAGAGCTTCGAAATAAACAATACGGACAGCAGTACAGTATCGTCGGTATATATCGTTGGTATATAAAAAGGAAATATGCAATGCAGATTTTACATTCAATAATATTGAAAATTTTCATTAATTTCTCACTTCACGCGAAGTTGTTAGGCGACTCCGTCAAATGCCTAAAGTGTAATCCTGCCCCATTTTACTTTAATATGCACATCTTTTTATGCTATTACTTTGAGCATGTTATATTTCATCACAATTTTTTTATAACTCTACATCAGTCAGCTTATTGGTATCTGTGGTCCTCGGAAATGTAAATTCAACATTAAATCATATTGTTACGAAAGTGGAAATGGTGTTGTTAAAATAATAAACAAAAACTCCAAAAACAACACTATATACTTGATCATGCATAAAATGATAAACAAAAGCCCCAAAAACAAAACAGCGCACTGTTCACGTGATCTATGAATAATTAAAAAAATATAACAACAAATATAAAGCGCTTGTTTATAAGATCGATGAATAAACAAGAATAAGGGATAAATGATGTAAATAACCAAGAAAAAAATGAAGCGAACAAAGATGTAAACAAGCAAATACAATGTGCAGCAGAAAATAGCGGATAGACAAATAAAAAAACAACGACTAATCTGCCTGGACGAGTGTAAACAAGAAACAACAAAAGTGAAAAGAAGTTGTTTACATTTTTTGATTATTCTCGAAGGCCGTCATCTTCCTTCGAGAGAATTCATCACACTAATAGTGAAAGACGACACCACGTTGGTTGCAGTGAGAATTAAATCTATCGAGCTATAATTCGGTCAGACTTGTGTGCAGACAAGTTGCGTTTGAAGAAAACGGTTGTTAGTGTTGTACTTACAGAAAGGTTGTGAGCAAAGAATAATAACTAACAAGTGTTGTTGCTCACAAAAAGGTTGTAAGCATAGAAGTATCACGAACAAGCACATATTGTGAAGTGTCATTGTATACGTGGAATAAGTTCAAACAGTGGCACAAAAGTTGTGCATATCATAAAGAATTGATTAAAATTAAACATATATTTATTTTAATTTTATTTGCAATCTACGAACTCATATTTTTAACGTTTTTAAAAGGTGAAAACGTAACAATTGGTGTCAGAAGTGAGATTGCAAAATTTAAAAGTAAAAATAAATAAATAGAGAAAAATCGAAAATAAAACTCTTAGAGTTAAGAGTAGAAAGGCTTAAACAAGAATTGGCAAAATTGGTTCTGCCAACAATAGGTACGATGAATGAGCTCCAAAGGCGGTTAAGGGAAGAACTTCGGAATCGTGGCATTGATATTGATACTTACAACTTCGAAGACGAAGAGGAACGTGAGTTACAGCTTCCTGAAACCCCCAGCGGTCTCGACATGAGTTCGGTGCTAGCCGCACTAATGGAACAAATGCAAGTAATGCTGGAAGAGAACAGAAAGCAATTTGCTGATTTTCAAGAAACTTCTAGAGCCAAAATTCAAAAACTTCTGGCGGAATCTCGGAAAGAAAGTGAGCAAATTCAACAAAAACTTTTCTCGAAAATTGAAAAGAGACTAGAAGCGAACACGAAGAAGATGCAAGAAATACATAGGTCGGTCAGCAAAAAAATTATTAATGTCGAGGAAAAGGTATCAGGCTTGGAGAAGAACGTTGAGAAGAAAGTCATTTGTTTGGAAAAGCCCGTTGAGGGAAAACTAGTTATAATGGAAGAAAAGATCAACAACCTCCAGAGTCAGCGACCGGAACCAGTACGAATTGTATCTGAAGGAACCATCAGGATTAAAACTCCTTGCTTTGATGGTAGCTCACCCCTGTCCGTATTCAAATTCCAATTCGAGACAGTAGCCACCAGAAACGAATAGGACGATGAGGAGAAGGCTTTGGAACTAATCCTGGCATTAAAAGGTGCCGCAGCCGAGATTATAGACGTCATGCCAGCCAGTCGTAGAAGCAACTACAACGATTTAATGGTGGCGTTGCAGCGCAAATTCAGTGATAAACAAGAATTATACCGCATGGAGTTAAGGTGCCTCGCACAAAAGGCTAACGAGTCACTTCAAGCCTTTGCAATGGAGGTTGAGAGATTGGTGCACCTAGCATACCCCGGTGAAAACCACCCGTTGATTGACAACATCAAGACCGAGGCGTTTGTTAACGGAATACGCGACTCAGACATCAAACTGGCGGTATGTTTTGCACTAAAGACAACCTTTGCTGAGACCGAACAGAAAATAGTCCCGGTGAGAGTACTAAATCTGTCAGGCCAAGAAAAAGTCGTCTCTAAAAACTCAGAGGTGGGTCAATGTGCTCCAGTAGAGGCTGTAATAAACAATGAACAATCGCCGAAGCCTGCCGAAATGACAGCCAATGACCGACAGGAATTTGGTAAAATTGTGGAGAAATGGGTGGCAGGTCTAGCAGCTTCAGAAAGAAATAAAGCCAAAAAGCTGCTAAAGAGGTACGCTGCTCTCACGCAGACCATGCAACTTAGAGTGTAAACATTGCGTGAAGACTGAGAAGAAGGAATCCATCATCGACATCCGGCTAACGCATATAGATGCCGACGAGCACTGGTCTGAAGCCCAAAGGAGCGACCCAGTATTGGCAAAAATCATAGCAGCTAAAGAAGAGGACAAACGGCCTACCCGAAAGGAAATAGCAGCAGAAGCTCCTCTTACGAAAGCATATTGGGCACAATGCTTATATCGACTTTAGGAAAGCGCTGATGGTAAGACCTCATTTAACCTAATAGTGGTGCCTTCTTCCAATACGAAAGAAGTCTTAAATGTGTTCCATAATGGAGCCAGTGGGGGGCACGTTGACGTAACAAAGACACTGGAAAGACTAAAACAACGTTTCTATTGGGTTGGATGTCAGCGAGCTGTGGCTGATTGGATTGCAAACTGTACCCAGTGTATGGCAGCTAAAGGTCCCGTAAGGAGAAGTAGAGGTCGACTGCAGCAGTATAACTCGGGCGCTACTTTCGAGCGGATAGCCATGGACGTAGCAAGCTCGTTTCCCATCAGCAACGCCGGAAACCGCTATGTTCTCGTCGTGATGGATTACTTCAGTAAATGGCCGGAAGTGTATGCCATACCCAATCAAGAGGCGAACACTGTAGTAAATGTTTTTGTGAACAACTGGATATGTCGCTATGGAGTTCCAATAGAACTACATTCCGATCAAGGCAGAAATTTTCAGTCAGCTGTATTCAAGGAAATGTGTAAAGTATTTGGCATTAAAAAGACTCGTACGACGCCACTTCACCCACAGTCCGACGGAATGGTAGAAAGATTTAATCGAACTCTGGAGGAATACTTGCAAAAAGTAGTGAGCGAGCAACAGAGGAATTGGGATGAACACATTCCGAGGTTTCTACTGGCGTACCGATGTGCGGTCCATGATTCCATATCTAGATCACCCGCCAAGGTTATTTTTGGGACTGAGTTAAAACTGCCAGGTGGCTTGAAGTTTAAATGTATGCCATAATTTTTGTGTATGTTCATAATCCTCTACACCTACACGACTCGTTAGTTAATTTATTAAAGAAAACTGCAAGGGGAGGTAATTGAGTTTCATTGAGACGATCTTCAGAATCTAAGTAGTCGCATGGAAAGACATCTTTACGTTTCATTAAATTTAATTCTTCATCATAGTTCGATTTTACTATAGTTCAATCGTTGTCAGATAAGTAAATTGCTAGTTTCTCTAAACTAGATGGCATAAACCTAAATGAATCGAGAAAACGTAACTTAATAGTTTGTTTCTCATTGACAGTAATTAAAGTTCCTTATTTAAAGGTATAGTATTTATGTCACCTTCAATAGATGAAAGCTCTCTAACAAACAAGTGGCAATCATTTGCTGAAAGATTATGAAAAAATATAGGAACGAAATTCGCAATTTGGTATTCTAAATAAAATTTTTTATGAGCAGTACCTCAATATTCACCGGTTAGACAATGGTTAGCTACTTTATCTCTATTTGATAAATTTTTTTTACAAATATGACAAGTCTTGCTTTCATAATGCTGTATCCGTTGAAGTGGCGTTAAGGGATTCATAGGTTTAATAAGACTTAAATGGTCAGTATAAATATCTAAAATATCATTAACGAAAATTTAATATAATAACTATAAGCAAATTGAAAATGCTTTTGTACTGATTTAACATTTATTGAATTTTGTACATTAATTGATTCTAGATTACATTCAAAATCAGCATATATATATAACAAAAGGAACATCCAATTGTTTTAAAAATTTTTAAAACTAAGCATACTGTTTTCTATACTAGGCATTTTAGTTACCATCTTATTGCATTCTTTCTTATGATTTTTCAGAGAACATGTATCTTATGTTGATGTTTTGTTAGTTGATTTTTAATTAATCTGTAAATATAAAGGAAAAATATTTATTAGTACAAGTTTTCAAGTGTCTATATATATTTCTTTCTTTATATTAACCTTGATATATTTTTATTTCATATATAGCGGAGTTTTTCAAAATCTTCCAACAGTAGTAAGTTAATGTGCTTAAAATAATATGGACCGACTATATTATTGTCATTATCTAATGCAAACACATTTACACTCAATTCAGGATTGTTGGTCTCAAATACCTCTATCTGATTAACTGGAAGCGGAAAGTTCATGTTCCTAAAATTTAATTCAATGTTGTTTTCCGTCTTATTATTTCATCTTCTATATTAACAAGTTTATAGGACGTCATTCTATATGAATGGTCTTCAATTGGATATAATGCTGATATAATAGCCCACTTGAAATAATATTCATCATTATTTTGAACATTAATGCATGCAAATTTCCTCTGTATTTCCATTTATATTGATTAATGTTTATCTCAAGACGTGATATTTCAATTAATGCCCAACCGCTGTCACGCTCCTGAAATTGACTCATCTTTTTAAGTATAACATCACATTGCTCGTTGTAAGTATTAAGAATGTCATCACTTATTGAATATTATTATGCGTGTGGAAGTGGTAAATTTATGGCTAATTTAATTAACTACCTTGGAAATATAAACTCCTTTTCGGTTTACCAGACAGGAAATTGATTTTTATTGGACAGACTTGGAACGTTACGCACGTACCTGCGATGTTGGAGGGGATCTTGTTCCGCGCGTCCATTTTTGTACCACGCATATAAGAAAAAAAATTTACGTGCGATTCAAATGCCTCTCTTTGTTGAACTAAAAAAAAATTAAACAATACAACATGACTCGTTCTTGCATGTAGTAGCGTTGTTGTGGTGCCACGTCCCTGAAACCCACCCTACCATGGTTTTCGTTTAGGGAACATGTATTACGAAAACCCCTAACAGGACTAAATCTTACCTACGCCTATGAAGTTCTACATTACAGTGAAATAATTTATGTTTTCATTATGTTAAGAACATATGGTTATATTGAAATAAAATGGAAATTAATAAAAAAAAGTTAATTACCATGACATTAATATTACTGCATGTTATCATTACAAATGATCAGTGATTACTAAAAAATTCTTATTACAAAAGAGAAATTTAAAGCAAAGAAAAAGAACAAACGCATATATAATAGTTAAGAATTCAATGAGAGAACTGTCTTGAATTACTCTTTTGTAATAATAGGAGTGAATCCGTAATATATCAGTGATGGTACAAAAGAATAGTACTTTATTTGGTACTTTGTGATATTAAGCTTTTAACAAGGTCATCACTGTTATATTGGTAGACACAAATACTTAACTATTAAATGCAAAGAAATATTCGTTTTTAACTTACAGTAGGGTCTCGATTCCAACGATGCGGAAGGCCTTCAGCTTCATTTTATGGAGTCGTTTAACAAACAATTTATATTTGTAGGTTTTTAGTATTTAAATATATGGGTAGTATATAAGTAATATTATAAGTATATGTTATCGACAAGTGGAGCCGTGCGGCGAATTGATTCACATATTACGGCCGATAACTATACTTTTAATACAGTCAAGGAATTCATTTACCTTGGCTCCGCTGTTACCACCGAAAATGATGTCAGTCTGGAGATCAAGCGCAGGATTACTCTTGCCAACAGGTGCTATTATGGTCTCAATAGGCAATTGAGTAGCAGAGACCTCTCTCGCAAGACGAAACTAATACTCTACAAGACACTCATCCTACCCGTGCTTCTCTATGGCGCAGAAGCATGGACCCTATTAAAAACTGATGCAGCTGCCTTGAGAGTATTCGAGAGAAAAGTCCTACGTAAGATCTTCGGTCCAGTGCGAGTTAGCGATGATTTTCGCATCCGATTTAACAGTCAGCTGTATGAGCTCCTCAACGACATGGACGTTGTACAGCGTATTAATATCCAGCGGCTGCGCTGGCTCGGCCATGTCGTTCGAATGGAGGAGGATGCTCCGGCGAGACGAGTGTTTGATGCGGGGATCTGCGGAAGTCGGCGAAAAGGACGACCTTGTATCCGTTGGAAGGACCAAATCGAAGAAGCCCTGTCATCGATTGGTGTGACCAATTGGCGTAGGCGCGCAAGAAGCAGAGACGCCTGGAAGGATGTGTTGCGGCAGGCCGAATCGTTAATCGGTTTGTTATGGCCAATTAAGTAAGTAAGTAATATAAGTAATTCATTTTTTTATAGCAAATAATTGGTTAGATATAGAATAGATAAGAAAAATTAGTACTAAATATTTTATAAATAAAATTTTATAAATAGGACGTTGAAAAACAATACCTTAAAAATGAATTTATCTTTTCCAAAGAAACAGACTAAAAAAACTGATATGATTTTCGCAAATAATTGTTATTTGCCTTTTAAGTGTATAAAAAACTTGCTTTCACTTGATAAATTTTTTCACTTTATACTTTACTTTTAATAATTAAGAAAACACTTCCTTCACTACAACTAAAACACTTTGCTTTACCTCCACTACGAGGTGTTGAAGGTTTTACAGATTAAGTCAAAAAGACCATATGCAAATCTGTAGCCTTCGATCAAACTTCGGTTCTATCATAAATATATAGGATGACGTTAGATTCTCCTATATAAACATCACGTGATAATATATATCATAGATACATATGATCTCTATAATGTGAAGTACTGGTTTTTCCCCTTTTTTCTTTTCTTTTCTTTTCCCCGATCTCTTGAGAGTATATAGGTGTCCTCTCATTAAAAGTAAATAAGAAAAGGTAGAAAAATGAAAAAAAAAAAAAAAAATAGAAAAGAAAATATAATACATGGGATGCTAAATAAAAAAAATGCTTACAACCTTGAAAAATAAAGTATAAGGGAATGTATGCCAACTACCATTATTTCATATTTTGTCACCAATAATAGCACTGATTTTGGGTAATATTTGAGTAAATATTAAAATGATGTATTACAAAACAGCTTTTGACGAATTATATTTATAATGAAGCAAAGGCTGAAGACTTATTTTCTTTCATGCACTTTTGAATTATGAAACCTTTTTACTGTGGTCTTATGATCGGATGTCTTTAGCATGAAATGTGCCCAATGATTTTCCTGACATGTCTTCTAGTTGATAATAACAAGATCTATGTTTAGCTCTAACTTTAGCTTTCTCAAATTGATTTGCCAGTTTACTATTAAAATGCTCTGCTGCTTTGGATTGAGCGAAATTTCTTCTATATACAATTTGACCAACATCATAATTACCAGGACGTGATCGAAGATTATAATATTTTACGTTCCTTTCAAATGATTTACGAATTCTTTCCCTAGTTTTTTCTCGTAACAATTCCATTTTTTCATTATTCTTCAAATTTACATCAGATATTTCAAAAATTTTTAAATTTCGTAATAATTTATATGATTTACCATTTGTTAGCATATTTTGACTAAATACTAGAAAGTTAGGTGAAATGCTCTGCTGCTTTGGATTGAGCGAAATTTCTTCTATATACAATTTGACCAACATCATAATTACCAGGACGTGATCGTTCCTTTCAAATGATTTACGAATTCTTTCCCTAGTTTTTTCTCGTAACAATTCCATTTTTTCATTATTCTTCAAATTTACATCAGATATTTCTAAAATTTTTAAATTTCGTAATAATTTATATGATTTACCATTTGTTAGCATATTTTGACTAAATACTAGAAAGTAAGGTGAAACTCCAGTGCTAATGTGAACTGAATTTCGAAGAGCACAACTAATTGCTGAAAATTTCTCATCCCAATCCTTTTGATTTGGTGTTACATAAGCTCTAATTGCAGCTAATACGGATCTGTTTACTCGTTCACTAGCATTTGCTTGTGGAGAATAAAGAGCAGTTAAATTATGAAACACTCCATATGTTTCCAAAAAGTCTTTGAATAGTTTAGACTTAAACTGTACTCCGTTGTCAGTAGTAATTGTTTCAGATACTCCAAATATATGGAATATACGTTTCTCAAAGAATTTTATTATGCTATTGGAAGTAAATTTCCTTATTGGTTCAAGAAAATGGAATTTAGACAAATGATCTAAAACTATAATTATTCCTATGTTTCCAGAAGATAATCTAGAATATGGACCTAATAAATCTAAATGTAACTTTTGAAAAATACGAACAGATGTTGAAGGTAGACCCATGGGAGGTTTTAGACACTTATTGGAAGCTTTCGTTTGTTTGCATATCTCACAAGAGGAAATATAATCAGCTGTCTGTTTTGCCATTTTTGGCCAAAAATAAAATGTTTTAAGACGATGTAAAATCTTCCCCACGCCACCATGAGCACATTAGTGATGATCATGAGCCCTTTTTATTAGATCTAGTGTCATTGAAGAAGGTACCCAAAGTTTCCATGATAATTGTTCTTGTAAATAATCACCAGAAGAGTAATTACACTTTTTATAGATAAATCCATCAACAATTTTAAAGTCAGGAAGATAATTGATTTTAGATTTCAGTTTCTCTATTAATGAAAGGTAATCTGGAACTATATTTTGGCTACCTTTTCTATGTCGAATTGTGAAATTAAAACCCTGTAAGTAGTATGTTTGTGTACCTTCGCGACCACTTTTTCCATACAAATTTGGGATCACGCTCATAGTTTTTTGTATGGGGTTTTGGGGCCAATTTTTCTATACAAATTTGGGATCACGCTCATAGTTTTTTTGTATGGGGTTGCTCATAGTTTTTTGCATTGGATATCTCGATCAACATTTTCCATACAAATTTGGGATCACCCAAAGACTAATGCTCCTTGATATGTGTGTGCGTGTGTGTTAAAATTTGGGGAGCATGCATAGCTTTAAAATAATTA